>QJPP01007498.1:0-525117 GCA_003996215.1 Jaltomata sinuosa | reverse complement strand
TCCTCCATACCATGAAACGAAAGAGGTTTCATGTTTAGAAACATAGTTAGCAACTCATGTTCTGTCCCGGTCATGACAAGTCCTAATACACCAGAGGGAAGAATGTATTTGTAACTGAAGCCTCATCAATCCAGGGAGCTAAGGCAATAACGGGATGGTCACTCAGAACCCGGGTAGCTGACATAGTGGGGGTGGCTCCAGTACAGCTAGCCTATTGAGAAATGATAAGACCTCCTGGATAACCTTAGAAGACATCGAAGGAAGGGGTGCGCCTCCAATTGGTACCATAACCTTGGGCTTTGTGCCATCGTTGTTCACTACCTCATCCTCCTCAACATGATCCTGGGGTGGAGAAGGTGATGATGGCCTATAACGGGCTTGGTCAGCTGCTGCCTGAGATCCATCCCTGGCGGGTGCTGCTCTTCTTCTTCCCCTACCCATACCTCACCCTCAAGCAATCGATTATGCAGCTGGAGCTGCTGTGCTTTCTCTATTCCACCTAGTGTTCACCATCTGTGAACAAAAGAATGTAAGGGGTCGGATATCAATTTGGATTGCCAAATACCAATTGGAATCAAGTTATAGCACCAAGGAAGAAAGAAAGGCTAGTTTCCTGAAGTCCTACAACCTCTCAAAGAAAAGTACAAATATCTCCATACCGTTCCGCAAGACTATACTAGACTTATTTTGGTACGACGAGATCAATGAACCTAAGGCTCTAATACCAACTTTTTCATGACCTAATCCCACCGCGAGTGGCACCCATACTAAATCCCTATTGGGAGAACCAAGAACCAATTAACCAACCCAATACTTAGTCGAATATAAAGTAACTAAATCAAATCTCATTAATTAAACCAAAGATTCACATCTTAAATGAAAATAATCATAATAACTTGCGGAAAAGAAAACCCCTAGAATCTGAAAGTCATTATAAAACTCTACCATCTTTCTAAAAAAAAGGACATGCAACCCCTAAATAAATAAAGTTTGAGTCCAAACTATGGACTCAAAACAACTGAAGAATTCATGGTAGCCCGGAAAATGCAACTCACCCTTGAATTTGAAAATCGCCTGACTCACAGCTGAGGTCTCATAGAAGGCACCAAAATATGCCTTGTACTCAACAAAAGAAGTGCATGTATAGTATCAGCACACAAGAAACAACAGTGTACTAGTAGGATCATCATCCAGCCCCAATATTGCAAAATATGAACATGTAACCATAACATAGTATAACAGATAACCATGGTTCCCTATTATGCAACTCTACTCTAGTTCATAATCATAAACCATATAACAAGTAAAGTTAAATATGACTACAAATAAGACTCCAAGTCAACAACATGACTTAACAACCATATAAGTCATGTTAAACTACAAGATTAAAAGACAACATAAAGTTATCTCACATCTTGCAAGTAACCCAGACCACCCAAGGATCACTAGGACATCAACTATGGAAATTAACATGCATCTCGCTTTACATAATAAACCACCTTAGCACTTAAATACACCAACCCATCCACTCAAGGACCAACATGTATGTCAAGTTATAATGAATCCTGGTGCACTCAAGGAACCAACACATATGAACATAAATAATAAGATAAGCCCGGTTCACTCTAGGAACTAACACATATGAATAACAAGTAAACCTGTACACACATTCTAAGGGTCTTATGGTCACCCACTATTCATGACATGTAAATGATGAGCTCTTGTCCATGTACTATATCGACATGGTACCCGATCCAACCAATGAATCATAGAATTGTACCGATGTGGTACCCGAGCCAACCAATGAATAACATTAATCAATCCCGTGAAGATGTCCAAATACCGGTACATCCCACCATAATGATAGATATCACAACAATCACAACCACAATGATAACAAACAATACTTGTAAAAACCCAGCAAGCTTTCAAACAGTCTCATTGTATGTGATAAACACTTAGGATATCATTTAACAATCATTCCATATTTCCTGAACATGTAATGTGCAAGTAATACTAAGAAATAATTATTATGCACAAATAACACAAATTGGATTATCAATAACCATCACCTATTTTAATCCAAGCCTGGAATGTTGTACCGAACCTGAGCTTTCCCTTTTATTGCAATCTCGGCTTGATTGTAGTCTAAGAATAGGAATGTAAACACAAAATTAACCAATGACCTAAAATATCATAGATTGTAGCCTATCCCGAACCCCTAGGCTATGTTTATCATTATTGCACCCATTCTCTTTTCTACCAATAATTTCCCTAGAACTACCAATTTTTATGGGTACACTAGCGAATTATGGTCATGCAATCATGAATAAACAACTTTTCATCAAACCAAAAGGTTTACACCCAATTATCCCTCTTACACTAGATTTTATAGCTAGGTTAAGTTAAACCCACCCCCAATCCTATAAACTAGCGATTCTAAGACATAGGAATCAAAATACTAGTTTGTGGAAATAGGGAACTTACCTTTACAAAGAAATCTAGTGGAAAATCAGTAGAATTCATCCCAAATCACCTCTTCCCTCCCAAAATGTGTTTTAGAAAATAATGAATATTTTTGGGAAAATTTCTGCATTAACAATGATTTACCCCACTATAGCGACCCAGTGCCTCTATAGAGGTGTCGCTGTAGTGAAATCCTCCCGCTATAGAGTAGTCGACTGACTCTGACTCCAGCTATAATAGGATTTTCCCCACAATATCAGCACCCATATAGAAGCCAATTACCCCGTTTTGCCTTTTTTACAATACACTCTCAAACCATGATATCCTGGACTAAGCCCTTTACGTCAGGTTTGATATTAGGAGTTTTACTTACCCGAATGCACTTCTAAAAAGTTTTACGAATTCCTTATCATCTTAGCTATCATATAAAATAAGCTAAAATTTATTAAACTCTTCCAATCCCTTCCCGGATTGCCCTAGAAGGTACCTTGCTTGGATTTTGTCTGATATTAGCCTAGACTAAATTTTTTAACTTCTAACACTGGAAAATATTTCTAACCCTGATTCTTGCATGATTAGTTCACCCATAATGACCATAATGGTTATTAAAAGTATGAACCTTTTCATCACTTCAATGAAGGGTCAGTCAATAATGATTTTGGGTACATGTGTCCTTCATACTCACCCTTTCTTTTTGCACCTCTGATTTGTAGGTTCTGAGCCCAGTTCGAGCATCAGGTGATTCTTTCTTCAAGTTGGAGTTTATCAAAGTCCTTATAGGTATACTCCTTGCTATTCCACAATATCCAACTTCTCTATATTTTATTTATTTTCTATCTTTACCTTTCAGATAGTTGTTGTGTTTTTGGATCTTTTCAGGTCATTCTAGAAGCTCTGTACTCATGTCACCAAATTTAGGGTTGGAGCCTATATTTCTGCATCTCTACTTTCATTCTATGAATGTTTGACTTTAAGACTTTATTTTTGCTACTTCTTGACTATTATTCCGTATTTTAGTAAATAATCAATTTAGATAAGTGTCGTCTTGCCTGTTAGTGGGGTAGGATAGGTGTAATCATTACCTTGGTTTTTAAGTAATGATAATTTGGTGTTAGAGCATGGTTCACCAGTTTCAAGATTACAAAGAAATTTCTAGTAAAGTCTTGCAAATCTATGTGGAATTATCTATTACTTATCTTCTAGAGGTTATAAGACATATGAAAATTCTATTCTTTCTTTCTTATCATGCATACTTGATTTCATCGGTTTCTAAGTTTCTTTATTTTATTATCTCACAAATGGTGAAGACTCATGCCACAATGGCTAGAGAATAGAAGCCCTCACCTACACCTATTTACTGAGCTATGGCAAGCAGTAAAGGTAGATATTATGGTAGGGGAAGAGGCCAATGTATGACACATGATAGGGCTAGACTACAATTAACTACTCAAGGGCCTATCAAAGTAGAGTCTCCCAAGAGTGAGTATGTTCTAATTGATGGGCAGATTCATAATTAGAGGGTGGGCACAGATCATGCACCACCTAGGTTTGTAGTTACTCTAGTACTCCAACATACCCTTGTTTGTATGCTTAGCTTCCTTGAGGGCTTGACTTGGGCCGGTATCTTACTTGGCACGCCAGACGGTTCTTAGACAAGGACATGGGGATAGACTCCTAATCTGCATACAATTCTAGGTTTTTAAGACACAACAATAGCTCCTAGAATTGGAGGGGTATTCCCATGACAACTATTTCAATATCCTTAGTTTCTAGACCTAGTGTGATTGTTGATGAGCAGAAAAGGTTTGATTGCTTTATGATAATAGACCCATCCCAGTTCAAGAGTGGTTTGGGAGAGGATTCTTATGATTTCCTTGTAAATTTCATGAGAGGTTATACGAAGGTATCAGGATCTGAAATCCAGTCATGATCCCCCAAGAAAGGTAAGCCAATCCAACATAACTTACAATAGAATAAGGTAATTATGCGAAAGAAATATTAACAAGACTAAATCTAAAATATATTTCATAAGACAATGTAAAGGAGAATATGAATACAATATCCAACCCCAAAATTTTGTAGTCACAAGGTACAGATTTCTAAGTAAAGAATACAACAAAAGATTCCAATGTATATCATAATGCAACATATGCATAATACAAAGATAGAGGAAGATCTTGTAGTCGATAAGATCAACTGCTGCTACCTCAAGAGTCTCTGAAGTAGAGCACAACACAAGCATAGAATAAGCATCAAGGAAGCACCAACTCAGTACCTGCACATAAGGTGCAGAAATAAACAAGCGTCAACACGGGGTCATGTGTACTCAGCAGCATCCTCAACTGACCCTAATTTGAAGTGGTGGCAAGCACCACCTAAAACACTCATATCAGTAATAATGCCCAAAAGACGCACATAGGAAAGCCATCCTAGACTATAAGATATTCACAATAATAGAGAAAGAATCATTATTCAAGTCCACAATTACTCCGTTTGGTTTAACAACATTAATCCACCAATCACAGAAGATAATTGCATTGCATAAACAAGTAGAAATAATGGGAATGAATGCAATATTATTGTAATGACCCTTCTGTTCATTTACACGTTTTCACCTTTCTTTTACCATTAGAGCTTACTTGTAGTGGCCCAAGTCATTTATGGCTTATCGGGACCGGTAGTTTGGTGCCCAGGCCATTTGTTTGGTCTTTATGGCCGTTCCTTGTTTTAGAGCTTCAAATTTGGAAATCATTGACTTTCATCAACATTCTTGGTAATAACAAAGAACTAAACAAAGGTTCTAGGTCAAAGGAATCCCTTACTCAAAAGTTGGAGTTAAAGAAATGCCTCGTGTAACACCTCGCCCGTTTGGAAGGTTTAAAGTAACCCTTGTCTTTGGATTAAGACTAATAGTGTCTAATATACTAATAAGGATGTGTTATGAGGTATTATAATCACAAAATGGTCGTATGATAAGTTTTGAAGTCAAGCAAGTTGCGAAACAAAAGTCGGAAAAAGTTATTGTAAATTCCTTTAAGGAATTCTCTTCAAATTTGGGTTAAATGTCCTGGGGTGTTTCTCCCTATCTATAAAGAGTTAGTGGGCTCCCAATATACCAAATTGAATTTCTACGAGTTTAGTTTCCAATGCACTAAACTGTTTGTCCATACGACTTCAGAATAGAGAGATATTCACATTTTCGTAAGACTGCACAAGCAGACACGTCAAGATGGGCCCCACATCCTTAGTCGGTTCAGTTTATAAAAGCTTATTTACCCTTCGTTTTAACTCATTATTTTCACCCAAAATGCACTGAAAATCAGAGGGAAAGTCCCTCAATAATCCATGGACTTTGATCCTTTTAATTCGGAAGTTTAACGGAAGTTGCTCTACATCGTGAGTTCGTCATTTTGGTATAGTTTTCCCCATCGATTTCATGGCGTATCTTCGTGTGTGTTGATGCAATGATCCAGAAGGTGTTTTCTGAGTATTTTTCAGTAGCTACAGAGTTATATTTGCGTGGTATGGATCCCGTACACTTATCTATTTGTTGAATCAAGATTCTAAGCTTCTAGTCACGAAAAGTTGTATTTTTCGATAACTTGTAGTAGTTTCTTGTTGGATTTGGATATGTTTGTTGTTCTTGCAAGGAGGTAGGTTTTTAATCTTGGGATATTGAATATTTTTGTCAAGGAAATCTCTCCACTACGATCCTCCTTGGTAATTACATGTTCTAGTATCATTATTACAGCTTTCCGAGCCACGAAGTGGTGTTTTGGATATTGTGGCTTTGGACAACCCCTTTATCTTGTTATGTTTGGTTATTATTGTGGTGTTATGGTTGTGGTAAGGTTCTGTAGGTATTGGGAAATTGTGCGATTATTTTTTGGATCACATACGATAGTGATTGGATTGGACAACGTGAAGTACGCCTTGAAATAGTGCCTCGGGAGCTTGTCGCTCCTTTGTGATGTGGTTAACAGCTTATTGTTGGATTTAGCTGCCATATATTATTGTTATTGGCCTCATTTTATGTTTTGGAGTTGGCTAGTCAGGAGTGTGACATTAACACCTTATCAAATGGCTATGGCTCGTTCTTGCAGCCTCGTCGATTCTAGATATTGTTCCATTACCTTGGTTGGTCAGCCTTCATAGAGACGCCTTTGGGGCTTCAGTTGAAAGTATTTATGTGTGATTTGGAGCTTCACCGAGAAGTTTGAGCCTGGACGATGTCGTTCCCACAGCTAGTCATCGGATGATAGGTAGGTTATGGCTTTCCTTTCCTAGACTCTGCGTATATAGGCTATAACTGCATTAATTAACATCCTTGGGTGGGTTATTATAGGTTGGTACCACATACCTTGTCCACCTTGTTCGTTCGTTATTTCATACGTTGTTTGTAGTATTCGCGTAGTATTGTATATTACCCTTGTAGTCCTGTGTGGCCTTGTATTGACTCTGGAATATAGATTGTGGGTTATTGGGGAATGTCCGCGAATCCCGGACATAGAGATTATCCTTTTAGGCTGGTTGTGTCTGCTGAGTAGCTGTTGGGCCTGTGGAAGGCTGATAGGAGTTGTTGTGAGCCATTTGGCTACTTTTATATTTGTGTGCGAGCATATCATCCATGAAAAAGGTTTTCCCCTGCATGTTTTACTAGAGTTTTGGCTGCGAGCCACTATCGACAGTTTTCCTAAATTTGCATGGCCCTGGGGCCTATTTTTGGTACTGTTGATGATAGAAAAGGGGATTTTTGGATGTTTTCGCACTGATTTTATTACTGGTACTAGTCTCTGCAAGGAAGAGCACCAGAATTGATTTTATTACTGATACTAGTCTCTGCGGGGCAGAGCACTAGACTTGATTTACTACAGTTTTAGACCGGGTTATGCCCGGGCACCCTTGAAGGGGTTTTTGATGCATTTTATACTACTTTAGTCCTTGACGGGGTCTGGGCATGCATATTCGAGGCTGGGTCTCTATCTTGATCCGTAACTTGCTTCCGGATGACATGTCTTGATACTCAGTTTTAGTATGGGGTCGGGGACCTCCATGGACCTTGACACTCTGAGCCTGGGGCTTCGGGCTGCGTGTGCCTGAGGGAGGGGCATACGGTGGAGTAGAGGTATACAGGCTGAGACCTTCCATGGAACCTGCCTGCTAAGCCCGATTGGCACTGGAGGAGGTACATACAGAGGTTCTATATCACACATCATATCATATCATGCATTGGATTCCACCCTTGTTTGTTGTGTGTTCAGTGTACGCTCCGGTAGTATGGGATACCGGAGGGTTTGCTTTCACTTGATTGTGTTCCTCGATTGTATGGGCGGCCGTTAGGACTGTAGGTAGACTATATTTACTCCTGTATTTATTTAGAGCTTGTCTTGGCACTCGGTTAGTGAAGGATTAGCGATGGTTAACCTGTTGATGTTTTGGTTGTGGGATGTATGGTTATTGTGAGGGCTAGTGAGTCCTATCTTACTGAGGCACTTTTGTGCGGCCTTCTGAGCAGTGTGTGAGATTCTGGTGTGAAGCTGAGTGGTATCTATCGATTATTATGGTCTAGTTATTTCATCCTAGGGTGGTACTTGTGAGGTGATTCCCTGGTTATGATATCATGTGATTTGATCTGTGTTATGATTTCCTTATAATTGTTGATTCCATTTTGAGTATGTTAGACTGCTCTCCATCGTTTCCTTTTAATTGAGGTTATCGGTATACCGCAATTTTCTCAACTCTCTCTCTACTCACTTATATTGTTGTACAAGGACTCCAGGTGCGATCTTCTTTCCTTCACCTATGATTCTCTGTAATTATATTTTCTGTTCTAGCATGTTTTACTTGTAGCTATTGGTTGTATATTCTCTGTGCTAGCTCCTTGTTCCTTCTTTATTGCTTCAGTGACTGATTTACTGCTATCTGTTACTTACTGCTTTTATATCTTATATGCGCTCAGTCGGCAGATGATGCCTACTGAGTACCCGTGGTTTTGGTGATCATACCATACTTCTACACTTTTTGGTGCAGATATTAGCTGAGCTTTCGCTGTTGAACGCATTGGAGACTCGTGCAACTTTTGGATCTTCGAGACTAGGATGAGCGCCTGATGGTCGGGGCTTGTCTACATCTCATCTTTTGTACTGTTACTCTTTGTATATTCGGAGACACTTGTACTTATCATTTTGTTACTTCTAGCACTTGTATTCTATTAGAAGCTTCTGTACTGTCGATACCATATCTTGGAGTTGGTATAGTTTCATGATGTATATATTCGGGTAAATTGCTTCCGCGTTGTTTTATCTTTATATTCTGCTTCTGCTTATCTCAGCTTGTTGAGCATATTGGTTAGGTAGTACTCCATTACTAGCTGTTCCGGGCTACGAGAATTGGTTCGCCTACTGGGGGTTGTAGGTGCCATCATGATCTGAGAAATCGGGTGGTGACAATTATGCAATGTATGCTTTAGTATACACCCACGGCTTTGTATAGCTAACTGGGACCCATAAGGGACTCAAGGCGTCCATATACCCACCAAGAATAGTTTCCTATTGGACATGGAAGTCATGATATTCGCCTAAAACCATTTCCCACTGGGCCACCCAAAATACTTTCCCATCGGGCATAAGTCAAAATCAGTAAAACTATCTGAAATAGTTTCCCAGCAGGCATGCAAGTCAAAAGCTAGTAAAACCACCCAGAACACTTCCTATAAGGTGTGCAAGTAATATCAAATCAATCATTTTCAAAATATTAGTTTTACAATACCAGAGTTCAACATGAGTGAGTATTTATGAAATATAATGATAAAGGACAATGCAAATATCTCCGTCCAGGCTCACAAGGTCAAACAACACGATTATCTCAATCCTGGGTAACATAGCCAAACGACACAATTATCGCAACCCTAGCTCACAAGGCAAACCAGCACATGTATCTCAAATCTAGGCTCACAATGTCATACTCTACTCAACAACTAAGAACAAGGGAAGATAGACAATTCACGATAAATATTTCATTTAAACCCCTTTCTAATACATCGAAACTCATATAGATGCTTGTTTCCTCATTTATATAGGATCTCCATCCCCATTACTCCCTCATATACACAATTAACACATATCTAGTTCAAAAGAGAGTAAAAGAAAGTCTCAACTTGCCTTAATAGAAGACCCAAAACAATCAACAAAAATCCTTGCCCTTATTAATCTCCTCTTAACGAGCCTAATCTATTCAAATGCAAGTTCTACATAAGAATACAAAACTATAGTCACTCATATTGCTATACTTAGCTTATCGGTCCAAAATGTCAATCCAAAAGTCAACCTCGAGCCCAAAGAGAAAAACCAAAAATTTATTTAAAAATCAATTTATCCATAACTTAAGGAATTCACATAAGAAATTTCATAAAAAACATAGTGAAAATTGAGCTTAAAATCATCAAAATACCAATCTTTAAATTTACTGAGAAAATCCCAAATTTTCAAGTTGAAAAACCAAGATTTAAAGATAAAATAATGAAATAATTATTGGCGAAAGTTAAAAATTGGTTTAGAAACTTACGCAATGAAGAAATCTCAAAAACCACCTTTTGAATCTCCCAAATTTGAGTTCCCAAGCTCCAAAAATCAAGTTATGGGGTTTTAAGCCAAAAAGAAGATATCTAATTCACTGACACCGATCCTTTTTCACTAGTGCGGGGTCCCTGCTAAAAAAAGGAACACCAGGTGCACCAGCAGCTGTACACCAGTAACGAGAAACAACAAAAATCTCCCAAAATGGACCCTCAAAATTTGTTCAGAACCCCGTGAACACAATCTAACTATGCTACTTGACCAAAATCATCATTGCAGACTCAATGGACTCCTCGGATTCACCAACAAAGGTCGTTATCAACAAATATTGACCAAAGTCAACTCTAGGAAAAATCTTCCATCTTCTTAACTGATGACTCAAAATGCATTTGAATGCCTTAGGACCCAAACAAATAGTACAACTAGTCCAATAATGACATTTTTAAGCTAGTAGAGTTGACAAAATTCTCATGTGATGCCTAATATTCCAAATGTTGACCAAATTCAACCATATAAACTTCAAAATATTCTAAAATAAAAAACACGCATATAAGCCAATGGAACACCTTGGGAACCATGCCACGCACTCCACAGACAATGAATACCAAAATACAGTTATAGAAAAGGGCAAAATGGTTAAAACACATAAAAAATTTAAAATTACAACAAGGGTTATTACATTATCCACCAATCAAACACACGTTCATCCTCAAATATAAGAGTAAAGGAGGTACCTAGATTGTCAAAAAGTTAGGCATATTGAATCCTCATGTTCAACTCTGTCTCCTAGGTAACCTCCTTAACCGAACATTGCTTCCACTGCAATTTCTATGATGCTATATTCATAGACCTCAACTTCCTAGTCTGCCTATAAAAAATAACTATAGGCTCCTCATCAAAAGTCAAATTTTGGTCCAAGTCCACCGAGTCCTACTAAATCACATGAGAACTATTAGAATGGTACTTCTTTAATATCAATACATAAAAAATAGGATGCATAGTTGAAAGGCTTGGAGGTAAGGCAAACTCATAGGCTGACTCTCCAATGCGCCTAAGAATCTCAAAAAGCCGAATAAACCTCGGTCTAAGCTTTCCCTTCTTCCCGAAACTCATCACACCCTTCATGGGTGATACTTTCAATAGAACCTTATCACCAACCACGAACTCCAAATACGAACCCTCCAATCAACATAACTCTTCTACCTACTCTAGGCTGTCAAAAGTAGCCCTGGATTATCTTCACCCTATCCATTGAATCTCATATCAAATTTGTACTCTAAGGCCTAACTTCGAAGGAATGAAACCAACAAATCAGATATCTATACTTCCTCCCATACTAAGCCTCCAATGGTGTCATTTGAATGCAAGAAAAATAACTTTTGTTATAAGAAAACTCTGCCAAAGGCAAGAAATGATCCCAATGACCACCAAAGTAAATCACACAAGCCCAAAACATATCCTTTAAACTCTAAATAGTGCATTCTGATTTACCATCTATTTGTGAGTTAAAAGTTGTACTCATCTCCAACTGAGTGCCTAACTCACGCTATATAAATCTTTAAAAGTGCAATATAAACTGAGTACCTCTATCAAAAATGATGGAAATAAGCAAACCATGCAACTGAACTATCTCCCAAATATAGATCTTCACTAACTTCTCTGCATTGTAGGTCACCTTCACTTGAATTAAATGAGCCTATCTGGTCTAGTTATCCACTATCACCCAAATAGAGTCAAACTTCCCCAAGGGATTAGGCAAACTAACCATGAATTCCATAGCAATATGCTACCACTTTCACTCAGGTATAGGCATTCTCTGAGTCATACCACCTGGTTTCTAGGTGCTCATACTTAACTTGCTGATAATTCAAACACTTATCCATAAACTCTGTGATATCCCTTTTCATCCTACAACCCGAATAATACTTCTTTAGGTCATAATATATCTTGGCAGCTTTTGGGTAAATAGAATACCTCAAACTAAATGTGTAATGATCCTTCCGGTCATTTACACGTTTTCGCCTTTCTTGTACCATTAGAGCTTACTTGTAGTGGTCCAAGTCATTTATGGCTTGTCGGGACCGGTAGTTCGGTGCCCGGGCCATTTGTTTGGTTTTTATGGCCGTTTCTAATTTTAGAGCTTCAAATTTGGAAATCGTTGACTTCCGTCAACATTCTTGGAAATATCAAAGAATTAAACTAAGGTTCTAGGTCAAAGGAATCCCTTACTCGAAAGTTTTAGTTAAAGAAATGCCTCGTGTAACACCTCGCCCGTTTGGAAGGTTTAAAGTAACATGTGCCTTTGTGGTAAGACTAATAGTGTCTAATATACTAAGAAGGATGTGTTATGAGGTATTGTAATGGCAAAATGGTCGTATGATAAGTTTTGAAGTCAAGCAAGTTGCGAAACAAAAGTCGGAAAAAGTTATTGTAAATTTCTTTAAGGAATTCTCTTCAAATTTGGGTTACATGTCTTGGGGTGTTTCTCCCTATCTATAAAGAGTTAGTGGGCCCCAAATATACCAAATCGAAGGTCTACGAGTCTAGTTTCAAACGCACTAAACCGTTCATCCATACAACTTCAGAATAGAGAGATATTCATGTTTTCGTAAGACTGCACAAGAAGACACGTCAAAGCGGGGCCCACATCCTCAGTCGGTTTTGCTTTATAAAAGGTGATCCAGCTTCGTTTTAATTCATAAAAATCACCCAAAAGCTTCAGAAAATCAGAGGGAGAGTCCATAAATAACCCATGGACTTTGATCCTTTCAATTCGGAAGTTTAACGGAAGTTGCTCTACGTCGCGAGCTCGTCATTTTGGTATAGTTTTCCGCGTCGATTTCATAGCGTATCTTCGTGGGTGTTGATACAGCGAGCTAGCAGGTGTTTTCTGAATATTTGGAAGTATATATGGAGTTATTTTGGTGAGGTATGGATCCTGTATACTTATCTATTTGTTTGATCAAGATTTTAAGCTTCTAGTTATGAAAAGTTGTTGTTGCCGATATCTTGTAGTAGTTTCTTATTGATTTTGGATCTGTTTGTTGTTATTGCAAGGAGGCAAGTTGTCAATCATGGAATATTGAATATTTTTTCAAGGAAATCTCTCTCCTACGATCCTCCTTCATTATTATATGTTCTAGTATTATTTTATGGATTTCTGAGCCACGAAGTGGTATTTTGGATTTGTGGCTTTGGACAGCCCCTTTATCTTGTTATGTTTGGTTATTGTTGTGGTGTTCTAGTTGTGGTAAGGTGCTGGAGGGATTGGGAAATTGTTCCATTCTTTTTGGAATCGCATACGATAGTGATTGGATTGGACAACGTGAAGTACGCCTTGAAATAGTGCCTCGGGAGCTCGTCGCTCCTTTGAGATGTGGTTAACATATTATTATTTGATTTAGCTGCCATTTCTTATTGTTATTGGCCTCATTTTATGTTTTCGAGTTGGCTGGTCGCGAGTGTGGCATTAACACCTTATCAAATGGCTATGGCTCGTTCTTGCAGCCTCGTTGATTCTAGCAATTGTTCCATTACCTCGGTTGGTCAGCCTTCATAGAGACGTATTTAGGGCTTCAGTTGAAAGTATTTGTTTTGTGTGATTCAGAGCTTCCCAGAGCAGTTTGAGTCTGAACGACGTCGTTCCCGCAGCTAGTCATCGAATGACAGGTAGGTTATGGTTTTCCCCTATCTAGACTCTGCGTATAGAGCCTATAACTGCATTAATTAGCTTCCTTGGATGGGTTTTTATAGGTTGGTACCCCAGACCTTGTCCGCCTTTCGTCCGTCTATTTCATATGTTGTTTGTAGTATTCGCATAGTAATATATATTACCTTTGTGGTCCTGTGTGGCCTTGTATTGACTCTGGAACATAGATGGTGGGCTACTTGGGAATGTCCGCGAGTCCCAGACATAGAGATTATCCTTTTAGGCTGGTTATGTCTGCTGAGTAGCTATTGGGCCTGTCCAGGGCTGATAGGAATTGTTGTGAGCCGTTGGGCTACTTTTATATTTGTGTGCGAGCATATCATCCATGAAAAAGGTTTTCCCCTGCATGTTTTACTACAGTTTTGGCTGTGATCCATTACTGATAGTTTTCCTAAATTTGCATGGCCCAGGGGCCCATTTTTGGTACTGTTATTGATAAAAAAGGGGATTTTTGGATGTTTTCGCACTGGTTTTATTACTGGTACTAGTCTCTGCGAGGTAGAGCACCAGACTTGATTTTATTACTGATACTAGTCTCTGCGAGGCAGAGCACCAGACTTGATTTTATTACTGATACTAGTCTCTGCGGGGCGGACCACTAGACTTGATTTACTACAGTTTTAGACCCGGTTACGCCTGGGCACCCTTGGAGGGGTTTTTGAGGCATTTTCTACTCCTTTAGTCCTGGACGGGGTCTGGGCATGCATATTCGAGACAGGGTCTCTATCTTGATCCCGGACATAATTCCGGATGACATGTCTTGATATTGAGTTTTAGTATGGGGTCGGGGACCTCCATGGACCTTGCCGCTCCAGTCTTGGGGCTTTGGGCTGCGTACATCAGAGGGAAGGGAATACGGTGGAGTAGAGGTATACGGGCTTAGTCCTTCCATGGAACCTGCCTGCTGGTCCTGATTGGCACCGGAGGAGGTACATACAGAGGTTCTATTTCACATCATATCATATCATGCATTGGATTCCACCCTTGTTTGTTGTGTGTTCAGTGTACGCTCTGGTAGTATGGGATGCCGGAGGGTTTGTTTTCACTTGATTGTGTTCCTAGGTTGTATGGGAGGCCGTTGGGACTTTAGGTACTATATTTGCTCCTGTTTTTACTTATAGCTTGTCTTGGCACCCGGTTCTTGAAAGATTAGTGATGGCTAGCCTGTTGAGGCTTTGGTTGTGGGATTTTTTATTATTGAGAGGGCTTTAGAGTCCTATCTTATTGAGGCACTTTTGTGTTGCCTTCTGAGCAGAGTGTGAGACTCTGGTTCTATTCTTGTGGGAAGCTGAGTGGTATCTCTCGGTTATTGTGGCCTAGTTATTTCATCCTAGGGTTGTACTTGTGAGGTGATTCCCTGGTTATGCTATCATATGATTGGATTGGTGTTATGATTTCCTTATACTGGTTGATTCCATTTTGGGTATGTTAGACTGCTCTCCATCTTTTCCTTCCATTTGAGGTTACCGGTATACCGCCATTTTTTCAACTCTCTCTCTACTTACTTATATTATTTTACAAGGACTCTAGGTGCGTTCTTCTTTCCTTCACCAGTGATTCTGTGTGATTGTATCTCTCTGCTAGCATGTGTTACATGAAGCTCTTGGTTATGGATGATCTGTGCTAGCTCCTTGTGCCTTGCTTATTGCCTCAGTGACTGCGTTCTTGCTATCTGTTACTTACTGCTTTTATATCTTATATGCGCTCAATCGGCCTATGATACCTACTGAGTACCCGTGGTTTTGGTGCTCATACTACACTTCTGCACTTTTTTGTGCAGATATTAGCTGAGCTTTTGTCGTTTATCAGGTTAGAGACTCGTGTAGATTTTGGATCTTTGAGACTAGGGTGAGCGCCTGACGGTCGGGGCTTGTCTACATCTCATCTGTTGTACTGTTGCTCCTTGTACTTTTGGAGGCAATTTATGTTGTATTTTGTTACTTCTAGCACTTGTATTCTATTAGAAGCTTCTGTACTGAGGATACCGAGTATTGGGGTTGGTGTAGTTTCCTTTATGTATTTATATTCGAGTTTTTCTTTCGCTTATTTCTGCTTGCTGGTGCGTTTTGGTTAGGCAGTAGCCCATTACTAAATGTTCTGGGCTACGGGAATTGGTTTGCCTACTGGGGATTGTAGGTGCCATCATGACTTGAGAAATCGGATCGTGACAGCTTGGTATCAGAGCTCTAGGTTCAACGGTGTCATGGTACAGAAGTAAGTGTCTAAGTAGAGTCTCGCGTATCGGTACGATGATGTCCGTATCCTATCTGCGGGAGGCTACAGGGCATTGTTAGGAAAAGTTTCATCTTCTTAGCTCCTCATCGTGTGTTCCTGGCTCTATTGACTTCTAAACATCGGTTGTTCATTCATTCTGAGATGTCTCATACGAGTGTGATAGCGGTTGGTGCTGAGGATTCTATGCCTGTTTCTTCAATGCTTCCATCAGCGCCAGGACTCTAGAGTGAGGGTTTACTGCACTAGATAGGGGGTGTTGGGTCAGCCCAACCTCCGACTGGATTTATAGCGACCTCATTGCTTCAAGACATCGTGGCTAGGACTCTGAATCCTCCGATGAGTGTTTCAGTACCTGGTTCTGTGAGTGGTGCTTCAGTTATAGTTGAGCTTCTAGTTTTTCAATAGGGTTGTCTGTCGGTATTCGAGTACGAGGCAAGATTTTCCCGTCAGATTTCATCTGGTGTAGGCTGTTTTTGGTATGGTGAGCATGGGCACTTTGTTAGGAATTGCCCCAGGATTGTGTATCCTAGACAGCCTGGTTGTTATCATTGTGGAGAGATTGGTCACCTTTATTGAGTTTGTCCCCAGCGAGGGCTGGTTGGGGCTTCAATTTGGACCACTTAGTCCAGAGTTAGACCCCATCAACTTGATGCTCCTCTTGGTGGGCCAGAGGTAGAGGTTCCTGACATCGTTACTCTAGGTCAGGCTTTTGCTACCTTTGACTTATGTTAGTCCTGCTCGTGTTGCGACTCTATAATTGCTTCTACGCCTACCTGCTACTTGTTTAAGTTGTTTGGCTACCCAAATTATAGTATCGATACGTTGTTTTATTGGTAGTTTATTCTTTAGTAGTGGATGGGGGTAAGTTAGCCTTGAGAGGTGTTTTCCCGGAGTTATAGCTCGTGGGTAGTTCTTGTTAGTATGTTTCTAATTGGCTTACCCTTGTTTCATTGTGATTCTAGACTTTTGGTTGGGTTTCCCTTGTTGAGCGGTCCTAGATGGTTGTCGCCTAGGCCGTTATCTAGCGTGGATAGAGATCCATGTGATGGTTCAGTGTATTACCGGTAGTTGGGCCGGAGTTGAGATTTTTCTTCAGTTGGGAGGTATTGGTTATGCTAGTGTGCATAGATTGGTTTGGTCTCTCGAGTGTTTAGAGTCGACCCTCTTTGTTGATTAGTTTAGGAGGTTGGTAGGTATATGGGTTGTTCCCATAGTCTCATCCACTTCCTGGTCCGTTGGGTGTTTTGTTGTATCTTTAGCTCCAGTTGGAATGAATCTTGATCGAAGTTCTTTCGATGAGATCTAGATGTTAGCATCGTGATTGGGTCTTGACTGTATGCACTTCTGACTAAGTGTTGATCGTAACCTCGTGGTTAGGTTATATTTGTAAGCATTTCGGGTGAGTTGGGCATCCGGCCCATCCTTCTCCTGCCTTATTGAATTTGACATGTAGCTATGAGTAGTAAGGTAATGGCTTCAGGTTCTTATTCGAGAAAAGATTTGTAAGGTTTAGTATGTGCTAAGGAAGCATTTTTGTTTAGTTGAAAAAGAAGGGAGATAACTCTTTTTATATGTTTATGTGTCCTCGTAGTTGCCTGAGGTGGCGATGAAGGTTTGCTTTGGAATTGTGTGTCGGTGATTCGATTTAGCCATCTACCTATTGATGTGGGTTTTCCATCGATTGGTTTTGTTTCAGTAGCAACTGCGGTGTTGGCAATTTTCATATTCAGGCCTAGTTGGCTTGGGTTCCTAAGGGTTCATTGGCAGCATCCTGGTTCGACCAAGGCTGTAGTTTGCAGTTTTGAAATTTAGGGTTCAAAATCATGGCTTGGCAGGTTACATTGAATGGTTCGTGGTAGTTTCTATTTGGTTGCAGCATCCTAGTGCCGGGAGGCAGTGGGTGCGGGCAACTTAGCTTCTTTACTTCAGTTGGGGATGCGACTATTATCCTTGGACACCTTGTCCTTGGCTAACCTCTGCAAGAGTCGAGATATTCTAGATTTTAGCAGTGTTCTAGTTAGTACGAGGTTCTTCTACCATGGTTGGACAGACTCAGTGGTGTAAGTTTGAGCTTCAGCCGTGGTGTATGCTTTATGTGGTCAGCTTGTGTGGGTTGAGACTAAAGAGGCTATTTTGAGCTCTGATGATACGTAGAGACTAGTAATCGCCATTCATTTGCCAAGGATTGGAAAGCTTATTTAATTGATTCCTCCAGAGTTGCTGTTTATGTGGGGTTCCACTGTTGGTTAGACTCGGCCAGTATGGACTAGAAGTTTGTTATGATATATGCTTCGAAGTGGTTGGTGTTTGCAGAACCAGTAGAGCTATTGATTCGAGCCAAAGGAATGAGTTGAAAGTATATGCAAAAATTTCTATGGCTAGATGGTAACTTTGAACCCCAAGCACCTTTTTCCTTTGCCTTCGGGGTGTTTGGACTTGATATTTGTGGCATGGTGGACTTCTTCCTGAGGTGATATTCGTAAGGCAATTTCACATTCAAATGGTGTTCGAGTGTTCAGAGTAGCAGTAGTGTTTTCTAGAGTTGGGAGCTTGGCTCATGGTTACAGACTTCGTGGTAGGCTTACCACACTTCTTGCAGGATCATGGTTTTGGTTTGGGTCTTTTGGGCAGGTTTCCCTGGTTCATTCACTTTCAGCTGATTCAGACCTGGCACGGTTCAGTTAGCGAATTTGATGTTAGAAAAAATATTCATTCATTGGTTGGTGGTCAGTCAAGGCAGGTAACTTTAGTTTCAATAATATGCTATGGGTTGTTATCTTGGATGGAAAAGGATAGTAGCCTATATATTGGCTTAAAACGCATTTGAATAAAAGTGGTGACTTCGTTCGTGGTAAAGTATAAGCAGGAACTATGGATCTCCGGTGTGTCAGTTGATGCTTCGAGGGTGGTTTGAGTGTTCAGCTTGTATGCAGCTTCCTTTTTGTGGTGCTAATGGATTCAGTTCAGAAAAAAAAGGGGCTTTTGCGGAACAGCGAGTTCATGAGTTAGAGTTTCGGGTTGATGGATTTTCTGGTAAACTTGGTATCGTTTTGAGGATTTGAGTTTTGTGTGTTGATAGCCTTGGTGCACTGGTTTCGGTGTTGTGTAGGTGCTTTTTGGTTAAGATTCTCGAGGTTCAGTTTGGGTTGGCAGATCTTTGGAGGTTGAAATCTAGCTTGGCTAGTAAGAAATTAAGGCTTGGTTGCTTTCTTTGGTTCTATTCCATTGGGTGCCATCCGGTCGCGGAGGTTACTAGGGTTATCTGAGAGAGTAGTGCGGGCGTTGTATCCGCTATTCTTAAATCTCTGGTATTTTCTTCCTTCCTGACTTTCGGGGACAAAAGTTTTTTTAGTAGTGGATGATGTAATGACCCTTCTGGTCATTTACACGTTTTCGCCTTTCTTGTACCATTAAAGCTTACTTGTAGTGGCCCAAGTCATTTATGGCTTGTCGGGACCGGTAGTTCGGTGCCCGGGCCATTTGTTTGGTCTTTATGGCCATTCCTCATTTTAGAGCTTCAACTTTGGAAATCATTGACTTCCGTCAACATTCTTGGCAATATCAAAGAATTAAACCAAGGTTCTAGGTCAAAGGAATCCCTTACTCGAAAGTTTGAGTTAAAGAAATGCCTCGTGTACCACCTCGCCCGTTTGGAAGGTTTAAAGTAACCCGTGCCTTTGGGGTAAGACTAATAGTGTCTAATATACTAAGAAGGATGTGTTATGTGGTATTGTAATGGAAAAATGGTTGTATGATAAGTTTTGAAGTCAAGCAAGTTGCGAAACAAAAGTCGGAAAAAGTTATTGTAAATTTCTGTAAGGAATTCTCTTCAAATTTAGGTTAAATGTCTTGGGATGTTTCTCCCTATATATAAAGAGTTAGTGGGCCCCCAGTATACCAAATCGAAGGTCTACAAGTCTAGTTTTGAACGCACTAAATCGTTCGTCCATACGAATTCAGAATAGAGAGATATTAATGTTTTCGTAAGACTCTACAAGCAGACACGTCAAAACAGGTCCCGCATCCTAAGTCGATTTTGCTTTATAAAAGGTGTTCCAGCTTCGTTTTAATTCATAAAAATCACCCAAAAGCTTCATAAAATCAGAGGGAGAGTACATAAATAATCCATGGACTTTGATCCTTTCAATTCGGAAGTTTAACGGAAGTTGCTCTACGTCGCGAGCTCGTCATTTTGGTATAGTTTTCCCCGTCGATTTCATGGCGTATCTTCGTGGGTGTTGATGCAGCGATCTAGCAGGTGTTTTCTGAGTATTTGACAATAGCTATGGAGTTATTTTGGTGAGGTATGGATCCCGTATACTTATCTATTTGTTGGATCAAGATTTTAAGCTTCTAGTTATGAAAAGTTGTTGTTGCCGATATCTTGTAGTAGTTTCTTGTTGATTTTGGATCTGTTTGTTGTTATTGCAAGGAGGCAGGTTGTCAATCATGGAATATTGAATATTTTTGTCAAGGAAATCTCTCCCCTACGATCCTCCTTCATTATTATATGTTCTAGTATTATTTTATGGATTTCTGAGCCACGAAGTGGTATTTTGGATTTGTGGCTTTGGACAGCCCCTTTATCTTGTTATGTTTGGTTATTGTTGTGGTGTTCTAGTTGTGGTAAGGTGCTGGAGGGATTGGGAAATTGTTCCATTCTTTTTGGAATCGCATACGATAGTGATTGGATTGGACAACGTGAAGTACGCCTTGAAATAGTGCATCGGGAGCTCGTCGCTCCTTTGAGATGTGGTTAACATATTATTGTTGGATTTAGCTGCCATTTCTTATTGTTATTGGCCTCATTTTATGTTTTGTAGTTGGCTGGTCGCGAGTGTGACATTAACACTTTATCAAATGGCTATGGCTCGTTCTTGCAGCCTCGTCGATTCTAGCAATTGTTCCATTACCTCGGTTGGTCAGCCTTCATAGAGACGTATTTAGGGCTTCAGTTGAAAGTATTTGTTTTGTGTGATTCAGAGCTTCCCATAGCAGTTTGAGTATGGACGACGTCGTTCCCGCAGCTAGTCATCGAATGACAGGTAGTTTATGGTTTTCCCCTATCTAGACTCTGCGTATATAGGCTATAACTGCATTAATTAGCATCCTTGGATGGGTTTTTATAGGTTGGTACCCCAGAACTTGTCCGCCTTTCGTCCGTCTATTTCATATGTTGTTTGTAGTATTCGCGTAGTAATGTATATTAACTTTGTGGTCATGTGTGGCCTTGTATTGACTCTGGAACATAGATGGTGGGCTACTTGGGAATGTCCACGAGTTTCGGACATAGAGATTATCCTTTTAGGCTTGTTATGTCTGCTGAGTAGCTATTGGGCCTGTCCAGGGCAGATAGGAATTATTGTGAGCCGTTGGGCTACTTTTATATTTGTGTGCGAGCATATCATCCATGAAAAAAGTTTTCCCCTGCATATTTTACTACAGTTTTGGCTGTGAGCCACTACTGACAGTTTTCCTAAATTTGCATGGCCCTGGGGGCCCATTTTTGGTACTGTTGTTGATAGAAAAGGGGATTTTTGGATGTTTTCGCACTAGTTTTATTACTGGTACTAGTCTCTGCGGGGCAGAGCACCAGACTTGATTTTATTACTGATACTAGTCTCTTCGGGCCGGAGCACTAGACTTGATTTACTACAGTTTTAGACCCGGTTACGCCTGGGCACCCTTGGAGGGGTTTTTGAGGCATTTTCTACTACTTTAGTCCTGGACGGGGTCTGGGCATGCATATTCGAGACTGGGTCTCTATCTTGATCCCGGACTTGTTTCTGGATAACATGTCTTGATATTGAGTTTTAGTATGGGGTCGAGGACCTCCATGGACCTTGCCGCTTCGGGCTTGGGGCTTCGGGCTGCGTGCGTCGGAGGGAAAGGTATACGGTGGAGTAGAGGTATACGGGCTGAGTCCTTTCATGGAACCTTCTTGCTGGGCCTGATTGGCACCGGAGGAGGTACATACAGAGGTTCTATTTCACATCATATCATATCATGCATTGGATTCCACCCTTGTTTGTTGTGTGTTCAGTGTACGCTCTGGTAGTATGGGATGCTGGAGGGTTTGTTTTCACTTGATTATGTTCCTCGATTGTATGGGTGGCCGTTGGGACTGTAGGTAGAATATATTTACTCCTGTTTTTACTTATAGCATGTCTTGGCACCCGGTTCTTGAAAGATTAGTGATGGCTAGCCTGTTGAGGCTTTAGTTGTGGGATTTTTTATTATTGAGAGGGCTTTAGAGTCCTATCTTATTGAGGCACTTTTGTGTTGCCTTCTTAGCAGAGTGCGAGACTCTGGTTCTATTCTTGTGGGAAGCTGAGTGGTATATCTCGGTTATTGTGGCCTAGTTATTTCATCCTAGGGTTGTACTTGTGAGGTGATTCCCTGGTTATGCTATCATATGATTGGATTGGTGTTATGATTTCCTTATACTGGTTGATTCCATTTTGAGAATGTTAGACTGCTCTCCGTCTTTTCCTTCTACTTGAGGTTACCGGTATACCGCTATTTTTTCAACTCTCTCTCTACTTACTTATATTGTTGTACAAGGACTCTAGGTGCGTTCTTCTTTCCTTCACCACTGATTCTGTGTGATTGTGCTAGCGTGTGTTACTTGAAGCTCTTGGTTATGGATGATCTGTGCTAGCTCCTTATGCCTTTCTTATTTCCTCAGTGACTGCTTTCTTGCTATCTGTTACTTACTGCTTTTATATCTTATATGCGCTCAGTCGGCCTATGATACCTACTGAGTACCCGTGGTTTTGGTGCTCATACTACACTTCTGCACTTTTTTATGCAGATATTAGCTGAGCTTTCGCCGTTGATCACGTTAGAGACTCGTGCAACTTTTGGATCTTTGAGACTAGGGTGAGCGCCTGACGGTCGGGGCGTGTCTACATCTCATCTGTTGTACTGTTGCTCCTTGTACTTTCGGAGGCAATTTATGTTGTATTTTGTTACTTTTAGCACTTGTATTCTATTAGAAGATTCTGTACTGTCGATACCAAGTCTTGGGCTTGGTGTAGTTTCCTTTATGTATTTATATTCGAGTTTTGCTTTCGCTTATTTCTTCTTGCTTGTGCGTTTTGGTTAGGCAGTAGCCCATTACTAACCGTTCTGGGCTATGGGAAATTAGTTCGCCTACTGAGGATTGTAGGTGCCATCATGACTTGAGAAATCGGGTATTGACAAAATATAATACGCCATACCTTTAAACATATGTATTATTAAGGTAACATCAATGTATTTATTTAGAAATGTGAGGATAATGGTGAATTTGAGCAAAGGTCAAAATATCCAACTATTCTAAAGTGGAAAATATAGTTTTAGGGAATGAGACTTGAAAAGGCAATTGAAATTAGGAACAAAAATGTCACCTACCTTCTAGAGTTATGTGTTTCATCTACTAGCGTAAACATCCTATGTGTTTGGACATTCTACATGATTAAGTTATTTATTTTGACGTACTACTTTCTTGAGCTACTAGTATATGTAGCCTAAATTAAATTGAAGGAATGAAGGAAACAAGTCCCAAAACTTAAAAGATATCAAGTAGGTGGATCACCTACTTTGACTTCTTTTTGGCCCAAATTAAAATTAAATGGAGAAGTGGAATGGGGAAAGGGTCAAGTCCCAAAACCCATATGAAATATTTCAATATATATCCAAAAAAAACAGCTCACATTTCTTATTTTTCGACAAGTTATACAACACACAAATCTCTCTCTCTTTTAGCTCTTCTTGGCAGCCCTCTTTTCCATTTAGGGTTCTTGAGTTCTTCCTCTTGATTCTCAAGCTTCAAGGTAAGTTTATCAGTGTACTTTATCTTTGTTTTTATATGGAAAAGCTAGTGGATAGAGGCTCCACACATTGGTGGGGGTTTTATAGCCTTTAGAGTAACATTTTGTTGTTGAAGAAATAAAGTTAAGAGTTAAGAGTTACAGAAAAATGAAGGTAAAATTCTTCCCCTCCATCACTTATTGTGTATGAAAAGAAAGAGGTGATTCTAGAAATAATTGTTATATGAACTCACAGAATGGTGATCAAAAGCCATGAGATCAAGTTATTCTGATTTTTTTGATCTGTTTTGGGGCTGAATTATATGTATTGTTGGCTATATTTGTTGGAAAACTTATGGCTGGGGTTTGTTGTGGCTGTTTTGGGATAGGAATTGAAGGGTGTGGCAATATATTGAGTTTTGATTATTGTGCGGACATGCTACCCATTTGATTGTAGAAGATTATTTACAGGACCTACATGGTTATTAGCTACTATAAGTATGTCCAATATGTGTCTAACTTATGGCTGTAATAGGAGAAGAAAAATATAAAGAATCATAACTATAAAGAGAGTTCGATGAGAGTGTTGCTTGCCTAATAGCTGACATGTTGTCGATATATCTAGAAAGTGTTTGTGGGCTGGTTGTAATGGTTGTACCACTTGATTTTGTGAAGATTATCTGCTGGTAGGAAGGGGTACTATCAACTGAAATTTCCCAAACCCATAATAGAGGTATGTAAGGCTAAAACCTCCTTCGCTGCAAGGCATAATCCTATGTTGTATATTTCTCTACAAGGGTCTATATTGCTTATATGATTTATAGAGAATGTTGTTCAGTTGTTATGTTCCCTATACTTTATAGTAATCACCCCCTAAATATCAGTTGTTCATTGTCCATACGTTCAGAGTATTCGAGCTAATCATTATGAGTCAAAGTGTTCACATAGTAATCAAAGGTATATATGTGGCTTCATTTGTATTTCATAAAACTCATATAGTACATTTTTTATATGTCTCTATAGATATTTCTTTTGCCATAGCATATTCATCATCTATACAATAAATACATGTCCATATGATTCATTTGAAGTAGAACAAGTTTGCTAGTTGATTCACTTAATCAGAGGTTACCATCGGCTACCTAGTGTTCATATATTATCATTTAGAGCTTACTATTTGTACAATTGATTTCATAGTGTAAATAATTATTGAAAGGCCTTCATGGCATCGATACTTTAATATATAAATTAAGCGATAGCCGAGAAAGGTCAGAGATATTATATTCACTTTACTCATGATGTGATGCTGCCTTTTGTACATGGTTGAGACCACGGACTTTCAGAGTTGAGCCTACGAGCATACCCATCTATTATGGCTATATACCCTCAGAGTAGAGCCATAAATGGTATACCTGCCTACTGGCTGACCCTCACAGCTGAGACTTTATGGAATGCCTTCAGAGATCATAGACTATGAGACTCATCAATCATATAAGATAATTAGAGATAACAAATATATGCCTCTAATATGATATAAAGCCCTCGAGGATCATTTATTCAAAGGCTATCATTTGTTCATTTAAAAGTACATAAGTTATATGATTCCACAGAGAATTATATCATTTGATGCCATATTAATAAAGAATCCAGAAGAAACTTGTATAATAATTTCAGAGTAATGCCATATGGTTTATAGTTTCATGGGTTACTTCCTAGCACAAGTAAATCTCAGTTGAGCACAATATTGATTCTTTCATTATGCTATCTTATCTATACTTGTTATTCTTTCTTCGTTATGTACCAGTATGTGTTATATATGTATTGACACCCCTATAGCATAGGGTGCTGCATTCTTTTCAATGCAAGACCAGGTAAATAGAGTTGCAGACCCTCTCAGTAGGCACTATTGTATATCAACAAAACAATCAGTGAGCTTTATTTCCCCTGGAGAAAGTATAGAGATAGTACTCTCTTTTATTGTACATATTTTCACAGTATGGGTATGATGGGGCCCCATTCCGACCACTTGATAGTTTCATAGTTTCTTACTTTTTTAAAGGCTTTGTGGATACTATAATATGATCATTTTGTATAAGTTGATAGTAGGCCATCATATATGCATGTATCACCATTTTTAGTTGTCAGTAGTACATAAATCTTTGATATATCATCTATTATAGAGTATCTTCATATCATATAAGTATATATGGTACTTGTCTTCCCCACTAGAATTAGGGCGTGACAATCTTGGTATCAAATCCTAAGTTCAAGTGTGTCAGGGAATTGTCTATGAAGCTGTGTCTAGTAGTTCCTTTCTTATAAACATGTTATGCGCCATATCCATAAGTAGGGGGCTGCTTTGACATTTATAAAATATGATCTTCTTTCATGTTCCAGATTGTGTGATAGAGCAAAGTTATAGGAAATTTATTCTGACTCGTTCTTTAATCTTTACCTAGAGAGATGCATGTGAAGAAAAAGACTCAGACTAGTAAACGATTAACCACAATCCAAGAGGAAGGGCCTAGTACACATCCACCTGTTATTGAGGATCAAACAAATCCCCAGGGTGGCACCATTAGACAAGTTATCCGAAATCCACAGCCATAACAAGCAGAACGGCTTACAAGAGCCTCGATGCCTCCAGCTCTTCTATATGACCCCTCAGACTAGGATGGAAGGGGATCCATTCATTTGCTCACCGAGATAGTTGGTGCTCAGTCTCAGAGATAGGAAATAGTATCCCCCAGTACATATTCCCACATAAAGGCATTTAGTTGCCATGTTTGAGATTTCTTTCATATAGGCCCTTTATTTTTCACGGGGTCTAAATCCACTGAGGATCCATAGAGATTTATTGATGAGATTCAGAAAATACTCAAAGTCATTAACGTGTCTGATACAAAGGCAGTTGATTTAGAAGTGTATTAGTTAAGGATATAACTACAGCTTGGTATGACTATGGAAAGACTCCAGAGGAGCAAATGCACCTCCAACTATTTGGGAGGACTTAATAAAGGCCTTTTTAGATCATTTCTTTCCTTTAGAGATTCGAGATGCAAAGGCTGAAGAATTTTCGCACTTAAGCTGAATAAAATGAGTGTAAAAGTGTACAATATCATATTCACTTATCTAACTAGATTTTCATCGGAGATGGTCTATACTACATACTTCAGTGTAAGTTGATTTGTGAGTTTTCTTAAATCTAACCTGCTACATGCTTGTTCTATTACGGTATTGGATAAAGAAATAAGCATTGGTCAGATAATGACATTTGCATAACAGACTGAGGATCTTCAACAATAAAAGTTGAGTAGTGTGTGAGCGGGATCATAGTTAGGGGGCCATAACATAAGGCATTTACCAGGTCAATGATAGAACATCTTCCAACATAGGGCCATAAAGACCACCACCACCAACCTATTCCACCACTTGACCTCCTTGACAGTCCCATAGGTCGAGGTTTGAGCAGAACCATCAGTCTAGGGCACTAAGCCCATAATTTTAGAAAGGTAGGGGTCTAGGATTATCATCTAGGCCCAGTTGTATTCAGTGTGGTAGATCATACTCTGGTAAGTGCTGACTAGGTTCTGATGCTTATTATTAATAGAGATTACCTAGTCATGTGATACAGAATTATCCAGTGATAAGAAAGAGAGGTGCTAAGAGAAAGGGTAGAGCACATTCCACAGGGTCCATAGTAGCATCATCATCAACCGCTCCTTCTTCATCTCGTGGTCCTCAGGAACCAGTAGACCAAGTTAGGGGTAGAGGTAGAGTTTCTGATTCAAGAGAGGGTCTGAATTGTATGTATGCATTAGCAGGCCAACAGAATTCAGAGGCATCACTAGATATGGTCATATGTATCTTATCTATTTTCTCACATGATGCTTATGCATTGATAGATCCAAGGGCTACATTGTCATATGTTACTCCATTTATTGCTAAATTATTTGAGTAGGACCAGAATTATTATGTAAGCCATTTATCGTATCAACTCCAGTTGGAGTAGGACCAGAATTATTATGTAAGCCATTAGTTATTATCATGTTATGCTATAGTTGATTGTCGGGCTAAGATTGCTCGATTTCACTTTCTAGATGAGCTAGTCCTTGAAAGTGAAGGTATTGTCATGTTGTCTATAGGTAGATTTATTTCCTATCTTAAGGCCAAGAATCTGATTTCAAAGGAATTTTTATATCACCTAGTTAGAATAAGGGATCTTGATATTGAGAAAGAGACACCTACTCTTTAATCCGTTCCAATTGTGAATGAATATCTAGATATGTTCCCCGAGGAGCTTCCAAGACTTTCTCCATATACAGAGATTGATTTTGGTATCGATGAACATCCCGGTACTCAACCAATATCAGTTCCACCTTATAGAATAGACTCAACAAGCCTTAAAGAACAACTGAAAGATCTCTTTGATAAAGGATTCATCAGTCCTAGTATATTACCTTGGGGTGCACCTGTACTATTTGTACAAAAAAAGATAGTTTATTGCGCATGTGTATAGACTATCGAGATTTGAACAAAGTTACTATAATGAATAAGTATCCACTTCCCTGAATATATGTTTTATTTGATCACTTGCAGGGTGCTAAGTGTTTTTCAAAAATTTATTTAAGGTTCGGATATCATCAATTAAAGATTCGAGAAGATGATATTCCAAAGACAGCTTTCCGGACTTGGTATGGGCACTTTGAATTTATTATTATAACCTTCGATTTAACTAATGCCCCTGCAACTTTTATGGATACAATGAATAGGGTCTTCAAACCCTTTCTAGATCTATTTGTGATAGTATTCATAGATGACATACTTATATAATCACGTGGCGAGGCATACTATGCAGATCACCTTAGAGCAACATGGATGACTCCTAGAGAACATCAACTATATGCCTAATTCTCCAAATGTTAGTTCTGGTTGGACTCTATAGCTTTTCTTGGATATGTAGTCTTTAGTGAGGGTATCAAAGTAGACTTTTAGAAGATTAAGGTTGTGAAGAATTGGTCTAGGCCAACTACTCCCACAGAAGTACGTAGTGTCTTGGGGCTAGCAGGTATGATAGAAGATTTATTGAAGGATTTTCTTCTATGTATCCACTATTGACTAAATTAACACAAAAAAAGATATAGTTTTAGTGGTCAGAGAAGTGTGAGTAGAGTTTCCAAGAGTTGAAAGATAGGTTAACTACGACACTAGTATTGGCACTTGCAGAAGGCACATATGGGTATGATATTTATTGTAATGCTTCAAGTGTTTGTCTAGGTTGTGTATTAATCCAACATGGTAAGGTTATATAATATGGCTCGAGGCAACTAAAAAGACACAAGCAAAACTATCCAACACATGATCTAGAATTGGCTGCAATTTTATTTGCACTTAAAATCTGGCAACACTATTTGTATGGGGTTCATGTTGATATATTTACTGATCATAAGATCCTTAAATACATATTTAAGCAAATGAAATTAAATTTTATGCAGAGGAGGTGGCTAGAACTGCTAAAAGATTATGATATTGATATTCTCTACCACTCGGGTAAAGAAAATATTATAGCAGATGCTTTTAGTCGCCAATCTATGGGAAGTATAGCATAATTGCCGATAGCAAACTAGAATATAATCAGAGATACTGATAAGCTATCAAGTTTAGGTGTCCAGTTAATTGACTTTGAAAATGAGGGCATATCAGTTCAGAGTACTGCAGAGTCATTATTAGTGAAAATAGTGAAGGAGGGACAATATGATGACCCGATATTAAAACACTATAAAGAAAGTATTTGCCATCATAAAGTCACAACATTTGACCTTACAGGTGATGAAACTTTAAGGTGCCAAGGCAAGTTGAATGTTTCTAATATGGATAGATTGTGGGAGAAAATTATGCCTGAGGCACACTGTTCATGATAGTGACACTAGTCATCGGATGACAGGTATGTTATGAATTTCCCTACCTGGACTCTATGTATATAGGCTATAACTGCATTAATTAGTATCTTTTGAGTGGGTTTTTATAGGTTGGTACCACAGACCTTGTCCGTCTCTTCGGTCTGTTTATTTCATACATTGATTGTAGTATTCTTGTAGTATTGTGTTATTTCCCTTGTGGCCCCATGTGGCCTTTGTATATGCCTCTAGACCATATATGGTGGGATATTTGGGTATGTACGTGAGTCCCGAACATCATGATATTACTTTAGGCTGGTTATCTGTGTTGTAGAGCTGATCGTGCCTGTGCAGGGCCGATAGGAATGTTGTGAGCCACTTTGGGCTAATCTATTATTTGTGAGCATATCGTTCATGCAAAGGCTTTTTTGTATGTTTTATTACTGATTTGGGTTTGGGCCTACTATAACAGTTTTTTAAACCTTGCATGGCCCCGAGGACCCATTTTCAGTAGAATGATTAGAGAAAGGGAATTTGGAACTGATTTTTATGAAACCTCTTGGAGTAAAGAGGATATTTTAATAATTTCACCACTAATTTTCATACAGACACTAGGCTTGGCTGTGCCGTAGCACTAGATATGATTTTCTATGGATCTAGACTCGAATACATGCTGGGCACCCTATTTAGGGATTTGAGAATTGATTACTGATTTAGATCTGGACACACTTTGGGCACCCTTTATAAGGGTTATTGAGATTTGACTACTGTTTTAGACTCGGATCGAATCTAGGCATGTACTACGAGGTTTCAATGATTGAGATATATACATTAAGATTAGAATTTAAGTATGTGGTCTATGAGTATACCTCCATGGACCCTGTTGTTCCAGGACCAATGGCTATGCGCTGATGAGTGTACCAGAGGAGGGGTATATGGCAGAGTTGATTTATACGGGTCATTTCCTTCCATGGATCCTTTCTCTATTGGGCCTTCTAGGTACCGGAGGGGGTGACATATAAGTTACTATCACACTGGTTCCATCATCATCCTTATGCATACTTCATTCAGATTCTACCCTTGTTTATTCTGTGTTTAGTGTACGCTCTGATTGTATGGGTGGACGAAGGGTTTGTTTTCACTTAATTGGTTCCACGGCTGTATGGTGTGTAGTGGGACTGTAGGTAGGTTATATTACTCTTTTTATATAGTATAGCTTGTTATGGCCTTTGGTTATTGATGGATTAGTTATTCTAGCCTCTTGAGGCCTGGTTTTTGGACTGTGCTTATTGAGTGGCTAGTGGGTCCTATATGGTTGAGGCGCTGTGTTTGTGGCCTTCTGAGCGGTTGTGGGTCATAAGATTCTATTCTCTATCATAGTTATTAATTAGTGGATCTCGGTTCTTTGTGGCTTAGTTATTCCATCTTAGGGTTGCGCTTGAGAGATTATTTTGATGTCTATGCTTATCTTGAAATTGGGTTTTTAGTATGATTTCCTTAAATTTATTGCTTCTAGTTGAGTATGTCTATTGTTTCCCTTATTTATCTTGTTAACTTGAGGTTACTGGTACACCACCATTCTTCCTAGTTTTCCTTGCTTAGTCTTTATTCGAGGATGAATGATCCCAAAGGGGAGATATTGTAACACCCCCGAATTTGATTCAGCTTTTAAACTTAGAATCTATGAATATTAATTTCCAGGAATTATGAGTCCAAATCATGGACCGTGGTTGGAACCATGAGCCATGGAATAAACCCGTGCTTTAAGTCTAAAATGATCAACCTCTGATCTAAGAACCATGAGTGGATTGTATGGACCGTAGTTCATTTTCTACGGACCATCCTGTTTACTCATGCAATCAAACCTCAGGACTTACTATTTCCCCTAAGAACCACTAGTGGGTTCTACGGACCGTAGTTCATTCTATGGACTGTACTGTTCACTCATGGAACTTGATCTGAGGTCTGCCTATTTCTCCAGGAACTACGAATGGGTATACGGACCGTAGTTTATTCTACGGTCCATCCTGTCTACTTGTAGAACCACATCTGTAGATGATCATTTGGTCCAGGAACCACGAGTCGTGGTTTGGTCTACGTCTTGTGGATTGCACCCGTGATCCCTGAAATTGAGTTTTTAACAGCTTTTCTCTAATTAAATCCTAGGGGTATTTTTGTAACTATCCACCCTTTTAACTCTTGAGTGATGTCTTTTTGACCACTTTTAGTAGGGTTTCTACCCCTAGTATCCTAAGTCTCTCATTATTTCTCATTCTTCTACCAAAACAGGAAAAGAACTCCTTCAAGCTCCAAGTTCAAGTCTCCATTTCTTTTCATCTTAAATCAAGCAAGCTTCAACATGGTATGTGGGTATTCAATAAGAGATTCCTTTAACCCTTATGCCCAAAACCCCATGTTTTACTTTTATTTATGATGTTGTGAAATTAGGATTCTTAGCCATATTGGGAAAAAGTTATGGGTCTTCTTTTTAAGCATCAATTCATGGTTTCTCATTACTTATCTATGATTTATTTTAGGTTCCTTAATTGATTTCAAAAGTCCATGTATTAAAGATGATTTCTAGCATGATTCCATTGAATTGTATGTTTTTAAGTGAAAATTGGCATGTTTAGATAACATGACCTTATGTATCTATGAAATTGCCTGCCTAATTCTTCAAATTATGAATTTAGAAAGAAAAGTATGTTTTTGAATTATGGCTATGCTAAGTTTTAAGAATTATGATTTGAAATGCATGACATTAGATATGTCTTTATGCTTTTCAAACAAATTTGGCAATAGATATGTCACAAGTATAAGTTGAGTATATTTATGTTTTAGGAGTAGTATTTAGCACTGAGCAACGTGGGTTCTAGGTAACCCAAGTCCAAAACTATGTTTCCACCGTAGGTTGGCTTTTGTGGCTTATGACATGATCCTATTAGATAAGGTTCTAACCTTGGCCGGTTAGGACAACCTTTATCGGTATGGGTGTATGACACTACACTCCATGCAGCTCATCATGGTTTATGTCAGTTAAAAGAAACTCCCTATGAATGTTTTAAAGTTTTATGCTATGATATGTTTTACCTTATGCATAAATTCTGATATTTTTTATTATTTCTCTTATTATGCATGGATTTAGTTTTAACTATGTTTTAAGTACGTTTTACTACATTTATGCATATCTCACATACTCGATACATCCTATAGTACTGACACCTATTCTCATGTTGCATCCTTTGATGATGCAGATACATGCTCCTTCCCTCAGACTTGTGGCTAGACATTGGTGGAGATCCAGATTCTATAGGTGAGTCCTTATTATTCGAGGGCTAGTATTTGAGTTACTTCTATTATGTCTTTTTTTTAGATTTCTAAGTTAGTTGGGGTCTTGTCCCATCAACTCTTAATGACAGTTTAGAGGCTTCAGACATAGCTAGACTTGTATTCTGTGTATGGATTTGGTATTTCATAGATCTAATTCTCATTTAGTTATGGTTGCCTATCTTCTCTAAGTATTCTTCCGCTATGTTTCTTCATATTAATCTGAGTATGCTATGACGAAGGGCTAACTTGGGGAACTTGTAGTCCCAAGTCCCATGTTATGCCTAGGGGGTAGTCTCGGGGCGTGACAAACTTGGTATCAGAACCTCAGGTTCAAGAGTCTTAGGGTGTCTGAAAGCCAGATCGAGTAGAGTCTCTTTCATGTGTGTAAAGTGCGCCACACTTATCAGAGAAAGGCTATGAGATATCTTTGGAAAAACTTCACTTCTTTCTTTATTAACATCATGCGATAGAGTTTGACTCTATTACTTCTCTAATCTATTCTTTATGCATTTAAGATTATGCCTCCTCGTCGTGTCGTGCCTCAGTTGATTGTCGTACTCGAGTTGTTAGTTTCAATATTCCAAATAAACCTGTATTAGAGTAACAAGGTAGTCCTCCATCCTCAAAGGTTCATTTCATATCGTATCTCAAGGCTAGGAAAATGATTTCTAAGGGTTATGGTTATCATATAGTTTGGGTTATGGACGTGGAGTCTGAGACCCTATCTCTCCAGTCAGTCCTTGTTGTGAATGAGTTTCCTGAAGTATTTCCCGAGGATTTACCCAGAGTCCCTCCTGAGTGGGAGATCAACTTCGGGATAGACCTCCTTCCAGATATGCATCCTATCTTTATTCCTCCTTATAGGATGGCTCCTGTGGAACTTAAGGAATTGAAGGATCAGTTGAGAGACCTCCTTGATAAGGGGTTTATTTGACCCACCATCTCTCCATGGGGTGCTCCAGTTCTATTCGTGCAAAAGAAAGATGGTTCTCTCAAAATATGTAATGACTAATGTCAGTTGAACAAGGTCATAATCAAGAATAAGTACCCCATTCCTAGAATTGATGACTTGTTCGATCAGCTTTAGGGTGCCAGTTATTTCTCCAAGATCAACCTTAGATCCGATTATCATCAGCTTCGTGTTCAAGAGTGTGACATTCCAAAGACAACCTTCAGAACTCAGTGTCGTCATTATGAATTTGTGGTTATGTCATTTGTACTAACTAATTCTTCCACAGTGTTTATGGATTTGATGAACCCTGTGTTCAAATAGTATTTGGATATATTTGTAATTGTTTTCATTGATGATATTCTTATCTATTCTTGGAGTAAGCAGGAGCATGCAGACCATTTGAGAGTAGTGTTGCAAACTCTCAAGGATCGATAGTTATTTGCTAAGTTTAGCAAGTGTGAGTTTTGGATGCAGTTTGTTGCCTTTCTGGGTCATATTTTGACTAGAGATGGTATTCAAGTTAATTCTCAAAAGATTGAGGCAGTAAAGAACTGGCCTAGACCCACTTCCCCATCTGATATTAGGAACTTTTTAGGTTTGGCTGGTTACTACAAGAGATTTGTGGAGGGGTTTTCTTCCATTTCTTTCCTATTGACTTGGCTGACTCAAAAGAAGGCTAAATTTTAGTTGTCTGATCTATGTAAGAATAACTTTCAGGAGCTGAAGACTAGGTTGACTACAACTCAAGTTTCGACTCTACCCGAGGGCTTAGATGACTTTGTTGTGTATTGTGATGATTCTAGGATTGGTTTGGGTTATGTTTTGATGCAGCATGGTAAGGTGATTGCTTATGCTTCTAAACAACTTATGATTCATGAGAAGAACTACCCTGCTCATGATCTTGAGGTGGCAGCCGTGGTTTTTTCTTCGAAGATTTGGAGACACTACTTGTCTGGTGTTCATGTGGGTGTATTCACCGATCATAAGAGCCTTCAGTATGTGTTCACTTAAAAGGAATTGAATCTTTGTCAAATGAGGTGGCTTGAGCTTCTTAAGGATTATGATATGAGTGCGCTTTACCATATGGGTAAGGCCAATGTCGTGGTGGATGCACTTAGTAGGTTATTTATGGGAAGTGTGTCTTTGATTAAGGATGGAAAGAAGGAATTGGCCAAGGATGTTCATCGATTTTCTCGATTGGAAGTTCTCCTTATGGATTTGACAGATGGTGGTGTTATTATTTAGAATACGTCTGAATCATCTTTGGTAGGTGAAGTGAAAGAAAAGCAAGACATTGATCCTATTTTGCACTAGTTGAAGGGTGCAGTCCATCAACAAAAGCTAGAGGTTTCTTCTGAGGGGGAGATAGTGTGCTTCAATATCAGGGTCGATTGTGTGTTCCTCACATTGATGGGTTGAGACAGTCGATTTTGATAGAGGCTCATAGCGCCAGGTATTCTATTCACCCCTATGCCACCAAGATATACCGTGACCTACATAAAGTCTATTGGTGGAATGGCATGAAGAGGGACATGGCAGGTTTCATGGCTAAGTGTCCTAACTATTAACAAGTAAAGGTAGAGCATCATCGATCGGGTGGTATGACTCAGTATATTCATCTTCCTACTTGGAAGTGGGAAGGGATCAATATGGATTTCATTACAGGTTTGCCTCATACTCACAGACAACACTATGGTGATTGTCAACAAGATGACTAAATCAGCCCACTTCTTGGCTGTGAAGACTATAGATTTAGCTGAGGATTAAGCTAGACTCTACATTCCTGAGATAGTCAGATTGCATGGTTTTTCATTGTCCATTATTTCAGATAGGGGTACTCAGTTTTAGAGATTATTTCAGAAGGGTCTTGGTACTTAAGTTAAGCTTAGAACAACTTTTCACCCACAGACGGATGGCTAGGAAGAGCATACTATTCAGAATTTGGAGGATATGTTGAGAGCTTGTGTGATTGATTTCAAAGGTATTTGGTATGATCACTTACCTCTTATTGAGTTTGCCAATAACAACAACTTCCATTCTAGCATCCAGATGTCTCCTTATGAGGCACTTTATAGATGGAGGTGTAGATCTCCTATTTGTTAGATTAAGGTAGGTGAGGCACCTTTTATTGGTCCAGATTTGGTTCATGGGACTATGGAGAAAGTTCCGATCATTAGAGAGAGTTTGAAAACCGCTCAGAGTCAACAGAAATCATATCCAGATGTGAGGAGAAGAAAGTTGGAGTTTGAGGTTGATGATTGGGTATTTTTGAAGGTGTCACCCATGAAGGGTGTGATGAGATTTGGTAATAAAGGGAAGCTTAGTCCCCATTAAGTAGGTCCTTATCAGATTCTGAGGAGAGTTGGCAGTGTTGCTTATGAGCTGGATTTGCCATCATATTTAGAAGCAGTTCATCCGATTTTCCATGTTTCCTTATTGAAGAAGTTTGTTGGTGACCCGAACTTGATTGTTACTTTTGAGGATGTGAGATTAATGGATATCCTTACTTATGATAAAGTTCCCATGGAGATTCAGGATCGCTAAATTCAGAGGTTGCTAAACAAAGAAGTCACTTCGGTGAAGGTCTTTTAGAGAAATCAGTTAGTTGAGGGAGCTACTTGGGAAGAAGAAGCAGCCATGAAAGCCAAGTTTTCCCATCTCTTTCCTTCTGATTCAGTTTCAGCTTGAGGTAATTGTTTCCTCCTTATTTTATCCCTCCGATTCTATTCCATCAGTTTCCCCCATGATCCTAACATGCATTCATGTTTTCTGAAGTTAGTTCAATCATGTTTTAAGTTGAAAGGCTCAGTTTTCATGTGTTTCCTTGAGTTTTATATTTTGTTGGTTGGTTGGGCTGTTTTCTCCATAGTTTTACTTGCTTAGTCTTCATTCGAGGATGCATGGTCCCAAGGGAGAGATATTGTAACACCCCAGAATTCAATTCAGCTTTTAAACTTAGAATCTTTGAATTTTTTTAACTTTTCATGAAATTACGAGGCAAAACCATAGACCGTGATTGGAACCACGAGCCATGGAATGAACCTGTGGTTTAATTCTACAGAATCAGCCTCTGGTCTGAGAGCCATGAGTGGAATGTACGAATCATAGTTCATTCTATGGACTGTCATATTAACTTGTTGAATCAAACTTGAGGACTGACATTTTCCCGTAAGAACCACGAGTGGGTTATATGGACTATTGTTCATTCTATGGACCGTACTGTTCACTCATGGAACTTGATCTGAGGTCTTCCAATTTCTCCAGGAACTACGAATGGGTATACGGACCGTAGTTTATTCTATGGTCCATTCTGTTAACTCGTAGAACCACATCTGTAGCTTATTATTTATGCCAGAAACCACGAGTCAGGGTTTGTTCTACGGCTCATGGATTGCACCCGTGATCCCTGAAATCGAGTTTTTAACAACTTTTCTCTAATTAAATCCCAGGGATATTTTTGTAACTACCCACTTTTTTAACTCTTAAGTGAGGTTGTTTTTACCACTTTTACTAGGGTTTCGACCCCTATTAGCCTAAGTCTCTCATGATTCCTCATTCTTCTACCAAAAGAGGAAAAGAACTCCTTCAAGCTCAATGTCTCAAGCTCCAAGTTCAAGTCTCCATTTCTTTTCATCTTAGATCAAGAAAGTTTCAACAAGGTATGTGGGTATTCAATAAGAGATTCCTTTCACCCTTATGCCCAAAACCCCATGTTTTACTTTGATTTATGAAGTTGTGAAATTAGGGTTCTTACCTAAATTGGGGAAAGGTTATGGGTCTTCTTTTTAAGCATCAATTCATGGTTTCTCATTACTTATCTATGATTTATTTGAGGTTCCTTAACTGATTTCAAAAGCCCATGCATTAAAGATGATTTCTAGCATGATTCCATTGAATTGCATATTTTCAAGTGAAAATTGGCATGTTTAGATAACATGACCTTATGTATTTATGAGATTTCATGCCTAATTCTTCAAGTTATGAATTTAGAAAGAAAATTATGTTTTGGAATTATGGCTATGCTAAGTTTTAAGACTTGTGATTTAAATTGCATGACATTAGATATGTCTTTATGCTTTTCAAATAGATTTGACATTAGATATGTCATAAGTATAAGTTGAGTTGTATGTATCTTTTGGGAGTAGTATATAGCACCGAGCAACGTGGGTTATAGATAACACAAGTCTAAACCTACATTGCCATCGTAGGTTGCCTTATGTGGCTTATGCTAGGATCCTATTAGATAAGGTTCTAACCTTGGCCATTTAGGACAACCTTTTTTGATGTGGGTGTATGACACTGGACTCCATGCAGCTCATCATGATTTCTATCAGTTAAAAGAAACTCCCATATGAGTGCTTATAAGTCTTATGATATGATATCTCTTACCTTATGCTTAAATTATATTATTTCTTATGATTTCTCTTATTATACATGGATTTAGTTTTAACTATGTTTTAAGTACGTTTTAATACATTTGTGCATATCTCACACACTCGGTAAATCCTATAGTACTGATGCATATTTTTGCACTACATCCTTTTATGATACAGATACAGGCTCCTTCCCTCAAACTCGTGGCTTGACATCACCGGAGATCCAATTTCTGTTGGTGAATCCTCATTATTCGAGGGCTAGTGTTAGACTTACTTCTATTATGTCTTTTTTTTAGATTTCTAAGTTACTTAGGGTCTTGTCCCATCAACTCTTTATGATAGTTTAAAGGCTTCAGACATAGCTAGACTTGTCTTCCGTGTTTGGATTTGGTATTTCTTAGACCTTATTCTCATTTAGTTATAGTTGCCTATATTCTAAGTAAGCTTCCGCTAAGTTTCTTTGTATTAATCTGAGTATGCTATGACCAAGGGTTAAGTTGTGGCACTTATGGTCTCGGGTCCCGTGTTACGCCTAGGGGGTAGTCTCAGAGTGTGACATCCTTAAACTCTCTCTTATATATATTGTTGTTGCAAGGAATCCAAGTGCATTCTTCTTTCTTTCACATGTGTTTCGGTGTTATGTATATCTTCTATGCTAGCATTGTATGCTTATAACTCTTGGTTGTCTATTCTCAGTGCTAGTTTCCATGTGCTTTCTCTATTGCTTCAGTGATTATTTCTTTGCTATCTGCTATATTACTATTTTTATGTCTTATATGTGCTCAGTCGGACGATGATGCTTACTAGGTACCCATTTCTTAGCAATTGGTGCTCATACTATACATCTGCATCTTTCTGGTACAGGTATTAGTGTGAGCTTTCACCGTTGATCGCATGGAGACTCATGCAACTTTTGGATATTCGAGACTAGGGTGAGCGCCTGATGACCGGGTCTTTACCATATCTCATCTTTTACACTATTACTCTCTATATATTCGGAGATAGTTGTACTTATTAGTTTGTTACTTCTAACACTTGTATTCTATTAGAAGCTTTTGTACTATCGATACCATGTCATGAGGTTGGTGTAGTTTCATTATGTTTATTTTTTAGGTTATTTGCTTTCGCATTGTCATTACGTGTATATTCTACTTCCGCTTCTTTTGGCTTATTCTGCATATTGGTTAGGTAGTAGCCCATTACTAACTGTTATGGGCTATGGGAATTGGTTCTCCTACTGGGGGAGTTATAGATACCATCATGACCTGAGAAATTGGGTTGTTACAGCTTGGTATTAGAGCTCTAGGTTCACCAGTTTCATGGTACAGAAGCACGTGTCTAAGTAGAGTCTCGTGGATTAGTATGATAATGTATGTATCCTATCTGGGAGAGGCTACCGGGCATTGTTAGGAAAAGTTCCATCTTCTTGGCTCCTTATCATGCGTCCTGGCTTTATCAACTTTTGAACTTCTTTTGTTTCATTCCTTCTCAGATGCCTAAGATGATTATGATCGCGGGTGGTTCGAGGGTTCTGTGCCTGTTGCTTCAGTGCTTTCGTCAGTGCTAGGATTTCAGGGTGAGAGTTTGCCACATCAGATAGGGGGTGTAGGGATAGCCTAGCCTCCGGTGGGGTTTGATGCTACTCTAGTTATTTGGGGTACCGTGGCTAGGACTCTGAGTCCTCCGATAGGTGCTTCTACACCTCAAGTGGAAGCAGTAATTGGTTCTTTAAGGGGTGTTTCCATTAGGGTTGAGCTTCTAGTTCTTCAGCAGGATTGTATGTCGGTATTGGAGTATGAGGATAGGTTTCATAAGATGGTTAGGTATACTGCTAGGACCGTGCCTGTAAAGTTTGAGAGAGTTCAGATCTTTGATGGGGTATGATTTCACCGATCCATTTGGTGACCGAGCACTTAGTTACAGCTGGACGACCTTCCTTCAAGTAGTTGATCACGCGTGGGATATTGAGGGTTTATGGCTTGAGGCTTATGGAGGTAGTGGGAAGAAGCATCGCTATCAGGATAGTTTCTGAGGTTTTCAGACTCGAGGTAGGGGATTCTCCGCTAAGGACCGGTTCTATTACTTCTTAGCTGGCAAATCAGTTTCAGTTGCTTCACAAGTTCGAGAGGGTGGTTGTGCAGAGCATTTTTAGCAGAGTAGACATGGTACAGGTCATGGTTCTAGGGGTTTGCATTCAGGATGTGTTGGTCATGGTGGCCAATCAGGCTCAGCGAGATCTTCTCGCTCGTATGTATTCAGTGGAATTTGTTTTTAGTGCGGTGAGTGCGGGCACTTTGTTAGGGATTTCCCCATGATCACACCTTCTAATTAGTAGGGTCAGCATGTGTTATCTCCTAAGGCCAAAGTGCCACCGGCTAGAGGAGGAGTGCAGGGTAGTAGGGGTGGTCCCCAAGCAGCGCGAGTAGCGCACAAAGTTGTAGGGGTGGTCTCCGATTGGTTATAGGTGGCTTTCACCAGGTAATTCAGGTATCTATCAAGACTCAACAAGCACCATATGTCAGAGCAAGGCTTACTTAGGTTGTTACGGTTGTGGGGTGGGTGGTAACTTTTCTAAAGAATACCCCTAGTGAGGGATGGTTGAGCCTTCAGCTTCGATAGAAACTGTTAGTCTGATGACCCTCTTGGTGGGCCAGAGGTAGAGCATCCTGATATTGTTATGATAGGTACAACTTTTGTTGCCTTCAGTTAGAGATAGCATTGTTTGCGTCGCAAATCTATTCTTTTTCATGTTTATGCTTATGTGACTACCTATTTTCTGTGTTTAGTTGCTTTAGTACTTTCATTGTAGTATTTTTGCGTGTAATTTCTCGATAGATTATTCTTTAGTAGTAGATGGGGTGAGTTATCCTTTGGAGGTGATTACCCAGAGTTGTGAATTATGGGTAGGTCTTGTTAACCTCTTTTCTGGTGAGTTTTTTTTCTAGTTTTCGTTGTGGTTCTAGACTTGGTTTGAGTCTTCTTTTTTACTAGTCCTATATGGTTGTTTCCTAGGCCATTATTTAGCATTTTCTAGAGGTCTTTGTGTCAACTCGATGTGATACCAGTGTTTTTGTTCTGGAGGTTGAGGTTTTTGTCCTTAAACGAGTGGTGTTGGTTATGCTAGCAAGCATTGGTTGGTTTTTCTTTTCTTGGGTGGTTAGAGTCGACCCTCTTTGTTAGGTTGGTTTAGGAGGTGGGTAGGTTTGGGCTGCCTTCCTTGTTTTCTTCTGCTTCACGCTTCGCTTGAGATGTTCTCATTTGTTCTACCCAGTCCCTATTGGGATGAGTTTTGATCGTAGTACTCTAGTTGAGTTTTTGACCATAGCATTTTGGTTGAGTTGGGCATTCTTCCATATCAAGTATTACCAGTAAGAGTTGTGAGAGCTAAGGGAATAGCTCTAGAGTCTTCTAAGAAAGGATTTGTGGAATTCAGTGTACCATTGGAAAGGGTTTCATTTGGTTTGCGAAGGAGGGTGATGACTCTTTGTGTGTATGTATGTGTTCTAGTAGATGACCGAGGTGTGGGTTTTATTGGCTTGCATATTGGTGACTTTCTTCGGCCAGATATCGATTGCAGTGGCATTTCCTTCAATTGATTCGAGGTCAGACTTCCTTCTAGTAAGAGATCGAGGTAGCGGCCTTTTCCAATATTACCTTTGAGGAATTGTTGCATCGACTGTGGTTTCCTTGTTATATTCTTTGGAGGACCCAAGTTTCAGTTGCATCTACGGATTGGGCAACTTGTACATTCAGAGCATAGTGGGCTTCAGTTCCTAAGTGTTCATCGGTAGTATATAGGTCTACTCAAGGGTTCGATAGAGGCTTGAATTGGCAATTGGAGTTGGATTTCAGAATTGTGGGCTAGAAGGTTATATCAGATGATTCGTGGAAGTTTCTCTTCGGTTGCAGCATCCTTGTGCCATAAGGTAGGTGGTGCAGAAAACATAGCTTCTTTACTTCAGTTTCAAAGTGAATATTGGCCTTGGACATATAGTCCTTGGCTAACCATTGGTTTAGGCTGGACATTCCAGATATCAGTGGTGTTTTTGTCAGTGCGAGTTTTATTCTACTTCGATTGGGCAGAATCAGCAGTGGTGTTTTGTATGTGATCAGGTTCTGTGGGTTGAAGTCAGTAGAGCTATTGTTTATGTCCCAATGGTACATTGAGTTTGATGGTCGCCTTTGTGTTCCGAGGGTTGAAAGCTTTACATGGTGGACTCTCAGAGAGGTTATCTATTGAACACAATTCTAGTGTTGTTTAGGCTCTACAAGTGTAGGCTCGAAGCTTGGTATGTTGAATGCTTTTGGGGTTGTTGGTTTGTATATGGGTACAACAAATTGGATGTGTGCTCTAGAGAGAAGGCTGGTAAGGCAATTTCAAATCCGAATGGTGTTCGAGTATTCGGAGTAGCAGTGGTACTTTTAAAGCCTAAAGCTTAAGTTATTCACTACGGACTTCATGGTAGGCTTACCACACTCCTTGCAGGATCTTGGTTTGGTTTGGGTCTTTGGGGGTAGGTTGCCTTAGTTCATTCAATTTTAAGTTAAATCAGACTTGGCATGGTTAAGCGAGGTTAATTTTGTTCAATAGTTGGGAGACTTCTCCGTCGACCTAAGGTGTTCATACATACCTTTCCCAACCATGGTGTGCAAGCTTTAGTCGAGTTCTGATGGTTTGTTCTGTTGGGTTTCGATATCGAGATTGATCCTAGCAAAATCATCCGTTCATTGGTTGATGGTCAGTTGAGATAGGGTATTCCAGTTTTCGATGATATGTTATGTGTTGTTATCTTGGGTGGCAAAGACTAGTAGACTATAGCTTGGCTGAACTATGGATCTCTGGTGGGGTTAGTTGATGTTTCGAGGAGGCTTGAGTGTCGGCTTGTGTGGAGCTTTATGATTATGGTGCAAAAGAATTCAGGTCAGAATAAAGGGTTTTTGGGATCAACGAGTTCATGAGTTAGAGTTTTGGGTAGATGGCTTTCTTGGTGAACTTGGTTGTGGTTTAAAGGATCCGAGTTCTATTTGTTGATTGCCTTAGTTCTCTGGATTCGGTGTTGTATCGGTACTTTTCGGTTGAGATTCTAAAGGTTTGGTTTAGTTGATAAGTCTTTGGAGTTTTGTAGTTAAGAGTTGGAATCTAGCTTGGCCAGTAAGGAGTTAACGCTTGGTTGCTTTTCTTTGGCTTTGTTCTATTGGGTGCTGTCTGATCGAGGAGGCTACCCGAGATTTTGAGAGAATGATGCGGGCTTTGTACCCATTATTCCTAGGTCTCTAAGTGTTTCTCTCTTTCTTGACTTTCGGTGATGAAAGTCTTTTTAGTAGTGGATGATGTAATGACCTTTTTGGTCATTCATGCATTTTTTCCTTCTTTGTACTATTAGAGCTTGCCTGTAGAGGCCCCAAGTCATTTATGGCTTGTTAGGATCGGTAGTTCAGTGCCCGGGTCATTTGTTTGGCCTTGATGGTTGTTTCTCTATTTTAGAGCTTTAACTTTGGAAATCATTGACTTCAATTAACATTCTTGGAAGTCATGCTCGGAATTAAATTCCAACAGTTCCGTTAGCTCTAGAGCATAGACTTTGGTCTAGGTTGACCTTTGGTCGGTATTCGAGAGCTTGTCATCTTGGAATTCTCTCTCGTTCTGTGTTTTCATGCAAGTTGGGCTTGTTTGATTGACTTTGGTCAACATTCAGAGAGAAGACGACCTTGGATGGAAATTATAATAGTTTTGTTAGCTCTAGAATGTTGAGTTTAGGCTAGAGGGACCATTGGTTCAGGTCCTGAGGCTTCGAGACTTGATTTGGACCCTTGGGTTAATTTTGGAATTATTGGCCTAAAGGTTGATTTTGGTTGCGGGGCCCACTTTTCACTAGATCGACCTCCAATGGGATTTTCATTGATTTCATTGGATCCAAAATGTCATTTCTAGTGAAATAGATCAGGTTGTTTGTGTTTGCGGGACCCCAAATGCATTCCCGAGGGTCTGTCAAAGTTAAATTCTAAGTTGGCCTGGTTGTTGGCAGCTGGTTGCTGTCATGGCCTCAACAAGGCCTTGCCCATGCATGGGCATGGCCGCGTAGGAACTGCTACGTAACAGCCGCCCAATTTTCTTAGACTTCACCTAGGCTGTGCCTGGGCCGCGTACGCATTACCTTGTGCACAACGGCTTGGAAGTTTGTGCACTGGGCAAGCACCTAGCCTTGCCAGTGTCTGTCCTATGCATTTGCCGATGCCCGCCTGTGTAAGTATTGCCACATAGGCAGCACTATGGCTGCGTAGGCATAGCATCGGCTGACAGCTTTAAGTTGTCCAATTTTCTCTTCTTTCTCCTTTATTTTCCAAAATACTCCAACTCGTTTCACAATTAATAAAAACCCAAAACCTACATATTTCACCATTTTTCTTCCTAACAGCTTGTGGGTTAGTGATTATTGATCCTTGTTCGATTATTGGCTTCTTAATCCGGTAAGTTCCTTGCTAATTTTTGATTTAAGTCCTTTAAATTCCCTCTTTTTTCTCTCATGTTGGGTGGGCTGTTTTAGCCCCAAATTCTTGCCCAAATATTATAAAAAATTTCGGCATGCACTCCTTGGATCATTGTGACCATCATGTGCTTTGTCATTTCCAGCCTCAGGTTACGGGGCCCATGGGCTCGGTTGTGACCCAAAATTTGACCTGGCTATTTTTATAGCATTATGGATATTGTTGGTTTTGTATTAATGCATAGATATTATATTGATAGTGTTCTCGTTATTTGGAGCTCTCAGAGCAGTTGGAGCTTGGACTACGCTATCCCCGCAGCTAGTTATCAAACGACAAGTAGGTTATGGCTTTCTCTACCTAGACTCTACGTATATAGGATATAACTGCTTAATTAGTATCCTTGGGTGGGTTGTTATAGGTTGGAAACACAGACCTTGTCCATCTCGTTGGTCTGTTTATTTCATACTTTGATTGTACTATTCTTGTAGTATTGTGTTATTTCCCTTGTGGCCCTGTGTGGCCTTTGTATATTCCTCTGGACCATAGGCGGTGGGATATTTGGGAATGTCTATGAGTCCCGAACATCATGATATTGTTTTAGGCTGTTTATCTGTGTTGTAGAGCTGATCGTGCCTGTGCAGGGCCGATAGGAATGTTGTCAACCACTTTGAGATAATCTATTATTTGCAAGCATATCATTCATGCAAAGGCTTTTATGCATGTTTTACTATTGATTTGGCTTTAGGCCTACTATAATGGTTTTCTAAACCCTGCATGGCCCCGAGAGCCTATTTTTGGTAGAATGATTATATAAAGGTAATTTGGAACTGATTTTTATGGAACCTCTTGAGTAAAGAGGATGGTTTGATTATTTCACCATTCATTTTCATACTGACACTAGGCTTAGCTGTACCATAATGCTAGACATGATTTTCCACGGATTAAGACCCGAATATGTGACGGGCACCCTGTTTAGGGATTTGAGACTTGATTACTGATTTAGACCTCGACACACTCCGGGTACCCTTTATAAGGGTTATTGAGATTTGACTATTGTTTTAGACCCAGATCAAATTCGGGCATATAATATAAGGTTTTGATTATTAAGGTATATATATTGAGATTCACGTTTTAATATGTGGTCTACGAGTAGACCTCCATGCACACCTGCCATTCTAGAACCAATGGCTACGGGCCGATGAGTGTTCCAGAGGAGGGGTATACGATAGAGTTGAGGTATATGGGCCGTGTCTTTCCATGTATCCTGCCTCTATTGGGCCTTCTAGGTACCGAAGGGGGTGACATACGGGTTACTATCACACTGGTTCCATCATCATCCTCATGCATATTTAATTTAGATTTTACCCTTGTTTGTTGTGTGTTCAGTGTACTCTCCGGTTGTATAACTGGCCGGAAGGTTTGTTTTCACTTGATTATGTTCATTGGTTGTATGGATAGCCATTGGGACTGTAGGTAGGTTATATTACTCCTTTCATATTGTATAGCTTGTTATGGCCTTTGGTTATTGATGGATTAGTGGTTCTAACCTGTTTAGGACTGGTTTTTGGACTGTGCTTATTGAGGGGCTAGTGGGTCCTATCTGGTTGAGGCACTGTGTTTGTGGCCTTCTGAGCGGTTGTTGGTTATCAGATTCTATTCTCTATCGTGGTTAATGATTATTGGATCTCGGTTCTTTGTGGCTTAGTCATCGTAGGGTTACGCTTAAGATATTGTTTTGATGTGTATGCTTATCTTGATATTGGGTTTTTAGTAAGATTTCGTTAAGTTTATTGCTTCTAGTTGAGTATATCTATTGTTTCCCTTCTTTATCTTGTTAACATGAGGTTACTGGTACACCTCCCTTCTCCTTAAACTCTCTCTTATATACACTGTTGTTGCAAGGATTCCTGGTGCGTTCTTCTTTCTTTCACATGTGTTTTGTTGTTATGTATATCTTCTGTACTAGCATTGTATTCTTATAACTCTTGGTTGGATATTCTATGTTCTAGTTTCCATATGCTTTCTCTATTGCTTCAGTGACTGTTTCTTTGCTATCTGCTATCTTACTGTTTTTATATCTTATATGCGCTCAGTCAGCCGATAATGCCTACTGGGTACACATTTCTTGGCAATTGGTGCTCATACTACACTTTTGCATTTTTCTGGTGCAGATATTAGTGTGGTATTTTTCCATTGATCACATGGAGACTCATGCAGCTTTTGAATATTTGAGACTTAGGGTGAGTGCCTGATGACCGGGGCTTGACTACATCTCATCTTTTGTACTGTTACTCTCTGTATATTTAGAGACAGTTGTACTTATTATTATGTTACTTCGAGAACTTGTATTCTATTAGAAGCTTCTGTACTATCGATACCAAGTTTTGGGGTTTGTGTAGTTTCATTATGTATATTTTTCAGGTTATTTGCTTCCGCTTTGTCTTTACCTGTATATTCTGCTTTCGCTTATTTCTGCTTATTGTGCATTTTCGTTGAGTCGTCGCCCTTTACTAACTATTTCGGGTTACGGGAATTGGTTTGTCTACTAGGGGGTTGTAGGTGCCATCATGACCCAAGAAATTAGGTCTTGAAAAATGTAAAACCCCGTATGTATGCAAAGGGGGCCGCTGGAGCTTAGCAACATAATCCCACAAATCAATGAAAAGTAAGGTTCAGAACTACCTCTCAGACCACGTGCATAAAATAGAAGTATTTTCCCATCCACAAGTAAGTAAAACAACGATGTACAATTTCTTTTTAGTAGCACAAGTTTATACTAAAAGAAACAATTTTCCCTTTTTATTAAACAAAAATAGTAATAAAAGTGGGATTCTCTCCCTGGAGATCCATTTATTTAAAAGGGAAGTATTTTAAGTTTTAAACGTTAGCAACCGGCTTAAATCAGTAAAATCTTTTCTTAATTTGAAAACCATTTGATAAAAGAAGAGTTCCTTATTAAACCACCGAGCAAAATCAATTCTCATAAATTCGTACCATTCAATTCCCGCCAATTCGTACTATAACCCAATCATATGCGGAAAGGGGTGAAAATTAATCAGTCCAAATGTATGTATGAATACATGTAAATGCATGTAGTTATACCAAGTTAGGGCATTTCACCTTTCATAACAAGATCGTACTAACACCCGCCTGCTCAACACCATGGCCTCAGACCCACAAATACTCATACCATAGCCAAACATAGGAAAATAGCACGATACAAACAGCCAGAAAGCTAAGTAAGAAACTACTGTAGCACGAACTATACCAAACGACTGCTAAGGCCACCTAATCTAGTACAAATACTAATAGGGAAACACTACACTAACTACCAACCCCCAAGGGTCCCGCCTAAGGGAAATCAACTAATCAGAACTAAGCATAAGCGTACGACAAATAGACACTTAAGCAAAGTAAAACCATACTGACCAGGGCTCCTGCCAATCTAGCCTTCACTGCTTCAGGCCCATAAGTATTTGATAAATAGAATGCCATGTAAGCCATAATAATAATAATAATAATAATAATAATAATAATAATAATAATAATAATAATAATAATAATAATAATAATAATAATAATAAAACAATGATAACATCTACTCCATCGCTAACCCTTATCAAATTCTAGGCTAAGGCTCCCTATCTAAGAAACTCAACCACAACCATCCTAAACTAAGTCAAGGCATCTGACCCTAATCCCAAGGATATTAAACCTCCTATGCCAAGTCTCACGGGAAAGATACGACCTATATTAAGGATTTGCTAGCCAGAATCTACTCTAAAGCCCATAAATCACCTATAAGGATCAATATGCCTACTCAGAACCATATCCAAATAAGAAGATTCCACCAACCATTAGAAATTTATTGTACTTATACCTCATATGAGCAAAGTCTAGAAAAAGTAAACCATAACTGTAACACCCCAGAAATCGATCTAGCTTTTAAACTCAGAAAACTTGCTGAAATTTTGAACTCCCAGGGATCACGAGTCAAGTTTACGAGCCATGGAAAGTTCCATGAGTCATGGAAAGGACTCGTGATTCAAGTCCTGCAGACCACCCTTAGGGCTGAGAACCATGGGTCAGTCTCACTGTTTGTGGAAGCTTCCACGGGTCGTGGAACCAACTCGTGGAACTCAGACAGAGAGTAGTCATTTTCCCTGAAACCATGAATTGGTTCCATGACTCATAAAAGTTTCTACAGGTCATCCTGTTGAGTTGTAGGAAATCATCTGTAGCCTGAAACTTTATCTCAAGAACCACGACTCCAGTCCTCGAGCCGTAATTAGTTCTACGGTCCGTGGAAGGGACCCGTGGAACTTAAAGCTGAGTTTTAAATCAGCTTTTTCTTAATTAAGTCCGAAGGGTATTTCAGCCATTACATACCCTTTTAACTCCTAAGTGAGGTCGTTTTGACCATTTTTAGCATGAATTCTAAACCTATTATCCTAAGTCCCTCCTCATTACCTCATTCATCTCCCAAAAAGGAAAAGAACTTTCTCAAGCTCAAGGTCTCAAGCTCTAAGTCCAAGTCTCCTAATCTTTTCAATTTCAAGTGGGTTAACTCCAATCAAGGTATGTGGGTATTTAACAATGGGTTCCTTCCATCTTTGTGCCCAAAACCCCAAATTTAAATTTGTGATTTCATGAACTTTTAAATTAGGGTTCTTACCCAATTCTTATGGGTTTTGCTATAAATTACCTTCTCATGATTTTATTATGAAATTTCATTAAATTGCATGATTTTGCATGGATTTTCACATATGAGTTCCTATTTCATGAGTTGAAGTTCAATGATGGTAAATCCTACATGCATGAATTGATATAAGCAAATTGGGGAAAATGATAGCATGATTTCATGAATTTCAAGCAAGTGCATGCCAAGTTCCTATGTTTTTTGAAAGTATATGTTATTATGAAATTGAACTAAGGCCATGTAAGTTTTCAAGTGATGAATTATTATGCAATGCAAGACAACCGATGTGCCATCACTGCTCATGAATCATTTTCTAAACCATGGTTCGTGAGTAGTATGAATATTTGGGGTATGAAAATATTTATGAACAAGCTTTGACATCTAGATATGTCACATGTATGTGAGCCTCATGTTATGTTATGGAAGTAGTATTTAGCACTGAGCAATGAGGGTTCTAGATAACCCAAGTCCAAAACTATGTTGCCACCGTGCATTGCCCTCCGTGGCATATGACAGGATCCTTATGACATGGTTCTAACCTTGTCCGATTAGGACAACCTTTTTCAGTATAGGTTCATGACACTGGACTCCATGTAGCTCAGCATGGTTTATTTTGGTTAAGAGAAACTCCCACATGATTATTTTCAAGTTATGAAGTTATACAATATCATTCTTTGAATTTTAACCGTACTTCATGTTTTTATGTCTTATATCTTGATAATCCTCATATGTTATTTCTTTATGAAAAGGTTCACCTTAAGCATGTTTTAAGTATGTTTTTATCATGATCATGCATATCTCACATACTCGGTACATCCTATAGTACTAACACATATTTTGCACTACATCCTCTTGATGATGACGATTCAGGTGTTTCCCATCAGGTTCGTGGCTAGACGAAGCCAGATATCCAATCAGTGTTGGTGATTCCTCATTGTTTGAGGGCTAGTTATGACTCTAGTTTGTTTAGAATACTTATGTTCATACTTTGAGTTAGCTAGGGTCTTGTCCTAGTACTTTCTTATGTCATGTACAGAGGTTTTTTAGACATAGATGGTATTCGGGTCTTCTTTGAATCATGTTCTTTTGATTTTATCTTGTGGATTGAGTTATCTAATTATTATTATTCTTCCGCTATGCTTAATTGATATACCTGAGTTAGGCTATGACCAAGGTTTAGCTCGAGGCACTCGTTGTCCTGGGTCCCGTGTTACATCTAGGGAGTAACCTCGGGGTGTGACAAACTTGGTGACAAACTTGGTATCAGAGCCTCAGGTTCAAGAGTCCTAGGATGTCTAGAAGTTGCATCGAGTAGAGTCTCTTTCATATGTGTGAAGTTCACCACACATATTAGAGGGAAGCTATAAGGCGTCTTAGAATACTTCACTTCTTTCATGATCATATCGTGCGATAGAGCTTAACTCTAAAGTTCTTGTATTCCTTACCTTGTACGTTTCATATCATGCCTCGACGTGCTATGCCTTACCGAGCTACTCGGAATGCCGCTCTACAGTTCTGGCCTCCGAGGTCATGAATGAAGAGTTTAGGAATGCCATCTATTTGCTAGCCCATACCTTGGCCACTCAGGCCAACCAGCCAGCTCCTATCCCCATCCACCTTCAAGGTGGGGTAGCATCCCAAGTTCATGATTTTGTCCGTATGAACCCGCCAGAGTTTTGTGGTTCGAAAGTGAATGAGGATCCACTAAATTTTATTGATATAGTGAAGAAATTTTTTGATGTGATTCAAGTGGTTGGTGTTGAATGTGTTGAGTTTGCATCTTATCAACTCAAGGATGTGGCTCATATCTGGTTCACACAATGGAAGGAAGTTAGAGTTAGGGACGTGGTCCCTATGACTTGAGATTATTTTGAGAGAGCTTTCCTCAACCGGTTCATTTCCTGAGAGTTGAGGCAAGCAAAGACTGAGGAGTTTGTGAACTTGAGATAGGGATCTATGACTGTTCAGGAGTACATTTTGAAGTTCACCCAATTGTCTAGGAATGGCCCCTCTATGGTAGAGGACCCACATGATCAGATGAGCAAGTTTATCTATGGGGTTTCACCTTTGGTGAAAAAAGAGTGTAGGTCTGCTATACTGTTGAGTGATATTAACATTTCCAGACTCATGACCCATGCTCACTAGATCGAGGGAGACAATCTTAGGAAGATGGCTAGGGAGAACAAGAGGGCTAGATCCGAGTGGTTCAGATTTTGGTCATCAGAGGTTCGGTGGCGGACATCACTCCTCATTCCAGAAGAAGTCATCAAGACCCATTTATTGCTCTGCTAGAGCTCCTACCCAGGCCGAGAAGCCTTGTCATGATCATACTGGTAGAGGATCTGGTTCCTATTCACAGTCTCAGGGGAGTGTTGTTAAGGGATCTTCTCACTCTATTTGTAGCAAGTGTGGGAAGACACACCTAGGAGAGTGTCGTTTGGGTACATGTGCAGGGTTTGGGTGTGGATAGGTTAGACACATGATTATAGACTTCCCTTCAGCTAACAAGGGGCAGGGAGTTAGTAGGGTTCAGTTTGCTCTAGCAGCCCCAGGAGGTCGACCAACCCTGAAGAGCACAACTTCTAGTTCTGGTGGTCAGCGCCAGAACCGCCTTTATGCTATGTCCTCTCGCCAGGACCAAGAGGGTTCCCCAGATATTGTTACTGGTATGTTAAAAGTCTTCTCTTTCGATGTGTATGCTTTATTGGACCCTTGTGCCTCCTCATCTTTTGTGACCCCTTATTTAGCATGCAAATTCGAAGTATGTCCTGAATTTCTTTTAGAACCCTTTTGTGTTTCTACTCCTGTTGGTGAGTCAGTCTTAGGCAAAATAATCTACCAAAATTTCTCTATCTCAGTCCTTGATAGAGTCACTTCAGTGGATTTAGTAGAGTTGGAGATGACAGATTTTGATGTTATTCTTGGTATGAATTGGCTACACGCTTGTTATGCTTTTGTTGATTGTCGTACTCGGGTTGTCAGTTTTAAGTATCCAAATGAACCTATCTTAGAATGGCAAGGTAGTCTCCCATCTTCAAAAGGTCATTTCATATATTATCTTAAGGCTAGGAAAATGATTTCAAAGGGGTATGTTTATCATATAGTTTGGTTATGGACACGGAGTTCAAAACCCCAATGCTTCAGTCTGTTCCCATTGTGAATGAATTCCCAGAAGTGTTCCCTGAGGAGTTACCTGGAGTCCCTCCCTAGTGGGAAATAGACTTTGGGATAGATCTACTTCTGGATACAAACCCTATCTCTATTCCTCCTTATAGGATGTCCCCTTCAGAACTTAAAGAGTTGAAGGATCAGTTGAAGGATCTTGTTGATAAGGGTTTCATCAGGTGTAGCATTTCTCCATGGGGTGCTCCAGTCTTATTCGTGCAAAACAAAGATAGTTCCCTCAGAATGTGTTTTGACTACCGTCAGTTGAACAAGGTCACAATAATGAATAAGTATCCCATTCCTAGGATTGATGACTTATTCGATCAACTTCAGGGTTCTAGATTCTTCTCCAAGATCGACCTTATATCCGGTTATCACCAGCTTCCTGTTAGAGAGTGTGACATTCTGAAGACAGCCTTCAGGACTTGGTATGGTTATTATGAATTTGTTGTGATGTCTTTTGGTCTAACAAATGCTCCTGCAACTTTTATGGATCTGATGAACCGTTTATTCAAGAAGTATTTGGATATGTTCGTGATTGTTTTCATTGATGATATCCTTATGTACTCTCGGAGTGAGGAGGAGCATGCGGACCATTTGAGAGTTGGGTTGAAAACTCTCAAGGACTGGTAGTTATTATATAGGTTTAGCAAGTGTGAGTTTTGGATGCAGTCTGTTGCTTTTCTGGGTCATATTGTGACTAAAGAGGGTATTCAAGTTGATTATCAAAAGATAGAGGCAGTAAAGAACTGATCTAGACCCACTTCTCCGTTTGATATTCGAAGCTTTTTAGGTTTGGCTGGTTACTACCAGAGGTTTGTGGAAGGATTTTCTTCCATTACAGCCCCTTTGACTCGATTGACTCAGAAGAAGGTAAAATTTCAGTGGTCTGATTTGTGTGAGAAGAACTTTCAAGAATTAAAGACTAGATTGAGCACAACTCCAGTGTTAGCTCTACCCTAGGGCCTACATGATTTTGTTGTGTATTGTGATGCTTCTAGGATTGGTTTGGGTTGTGTTTTGATGCAGGGTGGTAAAGTGATTGCTTATGCTTTGAGACATCTTAAGACTCATGAGAAGAACTACCCTACTCATGATCTTAAGTTGGCAGCCGTGGTCTTTGCTTTGAAGATTTGGAGGCATTACTTGTATGGGGTGCATTTGGATGTATTCACCGATCATAAGAGTCTTTAGTATGTGTTCACTCAGAAGGAATTGAATTTTCAACAAAGGAGATGGCTTGAGCTCCTTAAGGATTATGATATCTGTGTGCTTTACTATCCGGGTAAGGCCAATGTTTTGGCGGATGCACTTAGTAGATTGTCGATGGGTAGTGTGTCTTCAGTCAAAGAAGGAAAGAAGGAACTGGTTAGAGAGGTTCATAGGCTAGCTCGATTGGGAGTTCTCCTTATGGACTCGACCAAAGGTGGTGTTATTGTCCAGAATAGTTCTGAATCATCTTTGGTAGCTGAAGTGAAGGCAAAACAAGACAGTTTTCCTATTTTGCTTCAGCTAAAGGGTGCAGTCCATCAACAAAGAGTTGTGGTTTTCTCCCAAAGGGGAGATGGTGTACTTTGTTATCTAGGTCGATTATGTGTGCTAGATGTAGATGGGTTGCGACAGTAGATTTTGACTGAGGCTCATAGTTCTAGATATTCCATTCACCCCGGTGCCACAAGATGTACCGTGATCTACTGGAAGTCTATTGGTGGAATGGTATGAAGAAGGACATAGTCAGTTTTGTGGCTAAGTGTCCCAACTATCAGCAAATGAAGGTAGAGCACCAGCGACCGGGTGGAATGATTCAGGATATTGACCTTCCCACTTGGAAATAGGAAACGATCAATATGGATTTCTTTCAAGGTTTGCCTCGTACTCTAAGGCAACATGATTCGATTTGGGTGATTGTCAACCGGATGACTAAATCATCCCATTTCTTGGCTATTAAGATTACAGATACAACAGACGATTATGCCAGACTCTACATCCGGGAGATAGTTTGATTGCATGGTGTTCCTTTGTCCATCATTTCCAATAGGGGTACTCAGTTTACTTCTCAGTTTTGGAGATCATTTCAGATAGGTCTTGGTACTCAGGTAAAGCTTAGTACAACTTTTCACCCTCAGATAGACGGCCAGGCAGAGCGTACTATTCAGACTTTGGAGGATATGCTGAGAGCTTGTGTGATTGATTTCAAAAGTAATTGGGATGATCACTTACCTCTTATCGAGTTTGCCTCCAACAACAACTTTCACTCTATCATCCAGATGGCTCCGTATGAGGCACTTTATGGTCAGAGGTGTAGATCTCCAATTGGTTGGCTTGAGGTAGGTGAGGCAGCTTTGATTTGCCCACATTCGGTGCATGAGACCATGGAGAAGGTTCAGCTTATTAGAGTGGTTGAAGACCGCTCAGAGTCGATAGAAATCATACGCGGATGTGAGGAGAAGGGAATTAGAATTTGAAGTTGATGATTGGGTTTTTCTAAAGGTGTCACCCATGAATGGTGTGATGTGATTTGACAAGAAAGGGAAGCTTAGTCCCCGTTTTGTAGGTCCTTATCGGGTTCTGATGAAGGTTGGTAAGTTTGCTTATGAGTTGGATTTTCCATCAGATTTAGTAGTGGTTCATCATGTCTTTCATGTTTCCTTGTTGAAGAAGTGTGTCGGTGACCCGACCTTGATTTTTCCCTTGGAGGATGTAGGTGTCAAGGATAGTCTCACTTATGAAGAGGTTCCCGTAGAGATCCTTGATCGTCAGATTCAGAGGATGAGAAATAAGAAAGTCGCTTCGGTAAAGGTCTTTTTGAGGAATCAACTTGTCAAATGAGCTACTTGGGAAGCGGAATCAGCCATGAAAGCCAAGTACACTCACCTCTTTCCTTCCGATACCATTTCATCTTGAGGTAATAGTTTCCTTCTTAGTATGTTCCTCCGATCCTATTCCATCGGTTCCTCTCATGATCCTAGCATGCATTCATCTTTTCGAAGGTGATTTAATCATGTTTTAAGTTGAAAAGTTTAGTTTTCATGTTTATTCCTTGATTTCCTTGATTTGTTGTTGGTTGGGCTATTTTCTCTTCAGTTTCCCTTGCTTAGTATTCATTCGAGGATGAATGATCCCAAGGGGGAGATATTGTAACACCCCGGAAATTGATCCAGCTTTTAAACTCAAAAAACTTGCTGAAATTTTGAACTTCCAGGGATCACGAGTCAAGTCCACGAGCAGTGGAAAGTTTCACGAGTCATGGAAAAGACTCGTGATTCCAGTCCTGTAGACCACCCTCAAGTTTGAGAACCATGGATTAGTCTCACGGTTCGTGGAAGATTCCACAGGTCGTGGAACCAACCCGTGGAACTCAGACAGAGAGTAGTCATTTTCGCTAAAACCACAAATTGGTTCCACGACTCATAGAAGTTTCTACGGCTCATACTGTTGAGTCGTAGGAACTCATCTACGGCTTGAAACTTTGTCTCAGGAACCACGACTCCAGTCCACGAGCCGTGGTTAGTTCTACGGTCCATGGAAGGGACCCGTGGAACCTGAAGCCGAGTTTTAAATCAGTTTTTTCTTAATTAAGTCCCAAGGGTATTTCAGCCATTAGCCACCCTTTTAACTCCTAAGTGAGGTTGTTTTGACCATTTTTAGCATGAATTCTAAACCTATTAGACTAAGTCCCTCCTAATTACCTCATTCATCTCCAAAAAAGGAAAAGAAATCTCTCAAGCTCAAGGTCTCAAGCTCCAAGTCTACGTCTCCTAATCTTTTCAATTGCAAGTGGGTTAACTCCAATCAAGGTATGTGGGTATTTAACAATGGGTTTCTTCCACCCTTATGCCCAAAACCCCAATTTTCAATTTGTGATTTCATGAACTTTCAAATTCGGGTTCTTACCCAATTCTTATGGGTTTTGCTATAAATTACCTTCTCATGATTTTATTATGAAATTTCATTAATTTGCATGATTTTGCATGGGTTTTTACATATGAGTTCATATTTCATGAGTTGAAGGTCAAATATGGTAAATCCTACATGCATGAATTGATTTAAGCAAATTGGGGAAAATGATGACATGATTTCATGAATTTCAAGCAAGTGCATGCCTAGTTCCTATGATTTATGAAAGTATATCTTATTATGAAATTGAATTAAGGCCATGCAAGTTTTCAAGTTGTGAATTATTATGCAATGCAAGACACCCGATGTGCCTTCAATTCTCACGAATCATTTTCTAAACCAAGGTTCGTGAGTAGTATGAAGATCCGGGGTATGAACATGTTTATGAACAAGCTTTGACATCTAGATATGTCACATGTATGTGAGCCTCATATTATGTTTTGGGAATAGTATTTAGCACCAAGCAATGAGGGATCTAGATAACCCAAGTCCAAAACTACATTTCCACCGTAGGTTGCCCTTCGTGGCTTATGACAGAATCTTTATGACATGGTTCTAACTTTGGCTGGCTAGGACAACCTTTTTCAGTGTGGGTGCATGACACTGGACTCCATGTAGCTCATCATGGTTTATGTCGGTTAAGAAAAACTCCCACGTGATTATTTTCAATCTATGAAGTTATATGATATCATACTTTAAATTTTAACCGTACTTCATGTTTTTATGTCTTATATCTTGATAATCCTCTTATATTATTTCTTTATGAAAAGGTTCACCTTAAGTATTTTTTAAGTATGTTTTTATCATTAAAATGCATATCTCACATACTCAGTACATCCTATAGTACTGACACATATTTTGTGCTGCATCCTCTTGATGATTCAAATTCAGGTGTTTCCCATCAGGCTCGTGGCTAGATGAAGCCGGATATCCAGTCAGTGTTGGTGAGTCCTAATTGTTTGAGGGTTAGTTATGACTCTAGTTTGTTTAGACTACTTATGTTCGTAATTTGAGTTAGCTAGGGTCTTGTCCTAGTAACTTCTTATGTCATGTATAGACGTTTTTCAGACATAGACGGTATTCAGGTCTTCTTCAAATCATGTTCTTTTGATTTTATCTTATGGATTGAGTTATCTAATTCGTATTATGCTTCTGCTATGCATAATTGATATACCTGAGTTATTCTATGAACAAGGGTTAGCTCGGGGCACTCGTGGTTGCGGGTCCCATGATATGTCCGGGGGGTAGCCTTGGGGCGTGATAATAACCTACCAAAAAGTCGAGCGCGCACGCACAATCCATAAGACCGGAGCCTATCTCCCTCGAGAAGCATCCGCAAGCAGACACACTATCATAACAACACTCTACACGTCAAAACAAGACTAACAATACCCATATTGATATAATTATAGCCAAGTCAAAATTTGGGCCAAAAGCAGGCCCACGAGCCCCGCAACCTGAAACCAGAAATGAAAATTGTCACGACATTTTAAGCCTTGCCAGGAGCACATTCTAAGAAATTGAGCATGATTAGTTAAGGATAAAGGGTCAAACAGCCCCTACGAAGCCAACGGAAAAAGAGGGAATTAAGGAGGAAATTTAGCGGAATTAAAGAGGAAAACTTACCAATTTACAACAACGAAACAATCATGGACAAGAAATATATCACCCCAGCACCCTAGGATGATTCCACACTGAATATTAAGCTTTGAGCTTTTCAACCATGGAGGAAATACGGATGGAAATGAAGAAGAAATGAAGGAGGAGAAATATTTACACTACCAGGGATTTCTTCATCGTTATCTCGAGAAAAAGCCTCGAGATTGCGATAACCAAGCTGGCTAACTAATCATTTCGTGATGGTTATCCTGGAGATTGGAATGACGAAGGGAGCAGGGTCTTCATCGCTATAGCGAGTAAACCCTTCGAGGTCGAGATGAACAAAGGGGATCTTCATCACTATCGCGAGAAAACCCCTCGAGATTGTGATGAACAAAAAATCAAACCTCTAAGAGCGCGAAGGTCTTGCTTTGAGATCGCGATGAAGAAATTTCGGCCATACCAGCAACTGAAAACCAACAGTTCACTAAGGCTAAAATTTCATCGGATGGACCCTTGGGATACATTCGGGGTCCCATGAATGCAAAAGAACAATGCTACTCGATTGAAAATGGCATTCCAGATCCAATAGAATCGATGAAAATCCCATTAGACGTCGATTTAATAAAAAGTAAGCCCCACACCCAAAATCAACCTTTAGGCTAACTATTCCAAAAATGGAACCTAAGGGCCGAAATAATATTTTAAAGACTCAGGACCCAAACGAATGGTCCCTCTAGCCTAAACTCCACATTCCAGAGCTAACAACGCTAGTGGAATTTTCATCCGAGGTAGTCTTCTCTGAATGTTGACGAAAGTCAACCCTTCAAACCCAACTAGCTTATAGACATAGAACGAGAGAAAATTCAAAGCTGAAAAGCTCCCAGATCCCGACCAAATGTCAAACTAGACCAAAGTCCATGCTCCGGAGCTAATAGAACTGTCGAAGTTTGATTCCGAGTGCATTTACCAAGAAAGTTAACTGAAATCAAGGATTTCCAAAGATAGAGTTCTAAAATAGGAAAATGGTCATAACGACTTAACGAATGGCGCAGGTATTGAACCGTCAGTCTCAGCAAGTCATAAATGACCTGTAGCCACTGTAGGAAAGCTCAAAATGTAGAAAACGTGAGGAAACATAGAAGTGACCTAGAGGGTCATTACATCATCCACTACAAAAAGAATTTTCGTCCTCAAAAGTTAAGAAATAGAAAGCACCCGAAGTCTTGGAAAAGAAAAGACATTAGGTCGAAAAGTTGAGCCAGGCCTCTCTAGGAGCCTCTTCGATCAGATAATAGCCAACGGAGTTATAACAAAATTAAACTTACCAAAACCTTAACTCATTACCAACCAAACCAGAAAAATAACAACTCTAACTCAAAAATATAACCGGTCAAACTAACTAAACATAACCCAAATGAAAACATTTGAAAAGCAACAACACAACACAAGAACCACGAAAACCAAGGCAATCATCACACCAGACTGATAACCATGTTAACACAAAGCATGAAACCCACTTCCTCCAATATTCTAACCCAAGATCCATTGGTTCTAAAACCTTCCGCCTACTGTGACACATCAGCATTCTAATTATAAAATCAAACATAGGTCAAACATTCGAGTTAAACTCGAAAAACATCAACAAACCCATCAGAAGGCTAGGACTCCTACCATGCTCTACCTCCAAAAAGTAGTATATAAACTCGATCTCAACTAAAAACCAAACACTAGTCCTACTAACCTCTAAAACATACACCTACTCGATACATACCCACTATAATCGGAGTAGCCTACCCTGACTAACCGTCTGTCCTCAAATGGACAACTGTGCTAAGCTCACCCAAAGAACCCATACTAATCTGAAACAACCATTAGGAACCCCAACCGCAAAGAAAACACCAAGATTTTAAAATATGTAACCAGGCAACCCATGTTGAAGGACAATCTTGTGAAAGCAGATTCTGAACCAAACTCTCTGAACCACATAATGTCTGATCCAGAAAAAGTGACTAGGCTAGGTCTGCCTATCTGAAAAGACCCCAAAGACACCAGAACTATGCAAGAAATGTAGCGAGTATGCAAGGAAGCCTAAAGTTAGCTTCCAACTCCAAAAGCTAGAAATTTTGCCATATTGCCAACTCTGAATACACAAACCAGAACTAAGCATCTGTCCTGCTAGGCCAGTACACACTCTGCTAGCTCAGAAGTATCTCTCTAGCTGATAACTTTTGGCTCTACACGAAAAGAGTATGAACCAATGCTGGAACCCACAAGTCTCCAACCTTAGAGAACCTATCTCACTCTGGCCGAATTGCTAGAAGGGAACAGTCTCTTTAATCGATCTAGTAAAAAGTGTCATGAATAGAGAATGTTTTCCATAACCCACCTGAAATAGCCTGCTAACCCTCAAAGTATGAAACCAAAACCCAAATTCTAATTGATGTCCTTCTTACTCCTCGAGTAAACTCAGATGCCACCTAAGAAAACTATAGTAACTAGAACCCGAATAGCGTCTGAACACAATGCTCAACAATGTGCAACTGCTATATAGGGGCATGGTTTAAACCAAAGGACAAATCTGGGAACTTATAGAGGAACGAGTCTTGAGGTAGTCCTTGGAATGCCCACCAATCCGACCCTTAACAGAGGATAACCCAATTTCAAACTCTATCTTTAGAAACCACTCTCGCAACCTGAACCTTCATCAACTGCAGAAACTGACCCAAAGGAAGAACGTCAAAACCATCACAAAAACAAAAGCAACACCACCCAATAACCCAGAACTACTAGGTTCCAGGATGGAAAAACCAAGCCTAGAATTTTTGTGAAATCCTACCAATTATAACGACTAGGCCTACCGCGCTTTGCAACCCAATATAATTACTACCCAAAAGCCAACATACTCGATCCACTACTAAAAGAATTCTTCTATGGGGTAGCTATATGCACAAGAACTACAATCTCACCATGTAAGTTTGAACGAGAAGTAAAAAGAGCAGATATATATATAAGGACATGCAAATCCCACATCGGACAATACCAAAAGCTCACTAATGATAACCGAATTGTACCTATGATAGAAGCATCTGTGTGACCCCGGCTGCCATGACTACTCAACCAATACGGTTGGGAACCATCACTCGTAACCCCAGAACCATCCCTACTAACTTGTGCACCACCCCTGACCGGTGATGCTGGAACACAGTGGGGGTAAAATTCTCTGAATCTCAGGCAAGTCCTAGAAAAGTGTCCTCGCTAACCACAAACATAACAACCCTTACTTGAAGTGCCCTAATAAGAAAACCCAGCTGAACCTGACTGGCCAACACACCCCGAATACCCAAAATGCAAACCTCAAAAAGTCTAACCTAAACCATGACTATTCTGACCATTGTGCCCCGAAGAACTACTCCCTCAAATCTATAGTGTCGTATGAACTGCCCGGCGAAACTGGTAATGTTAGGGGTAACCCCAATGAGAGAAACCTCTTCCTCGAAACCAAAATTCACTGAATCTACCCTTATGGCGAGGCCTTTTACCACCACCACAACCATCCTCATCACATATACCCTCAATAACCCATGCATAATCAACAACTGCAAGGAATGTAGCCCTCAATACCACTAGTTGCTCTGTGGCTAAAACAGGTGAAAGATCTAACCCTATGACAAACTAGCGAACCCGCTCATGCTCTGTAGGAAAAATAATAGTAGCATGTCTAGACAACTCATGGAACCGTGCCTCATACTCAGAAACCCACATATAGCCCTAGTCTAACCTAGTGAACTGATCCCTCAACCTCTCCCTCAGCTGCGAGGTACAAACTTCTCCAAAAAAACCTCGGAGAATTGAGCCCAAGTCATCAAAGGTGACCCAGCTGGTCTGCAAGCACTATAAGATTGCCACCACTAGTTTGTCAAACAATCCATCTAAAATGAATTGTAATTAGCTCCGTGAGACTCAACTAACCCAAGGTTATGCAACCTCTCTTGGCAACTAATCAAGAACTCATAAGAATCCTCCCTAGGGGAACCAGAAAACCTCAAAAAACCCAACCTGATGAACTTACCCAGCATCTTCTGCTCCTCAGTTGACATAACCGGCCTAGCTGCAATAGGCTGAGCAACTAATGGAACTGGCAAACTCTCCAAATTGGGAGCCATAATGAGTGGTTGTGCTCCTAGTCCTAGACTACTATGTGCCACTGTTTGGGCTGAAGTTTGTATCTCATCTCTGATCTGCGAACCATTAGTTGTACTAGGTAGAGTCCCGGCCCATGACATACTCTCCAATAAGCTAAGAATCATGTCTAGAATATCCTAAAGGGTCGATGAAGCTACAAATCTTGGTGGAGGCTAGGCTGACCCCACACCCTCTAACTGAAACTCAACACCCTCAATCCATAACTTTGGTAACCGCGCTCTAGCAGTAGGCGTATGAGTCTCACCTATGCATATTATCGATCTTGTCATAACCATCTGAGAAGGAAATGAACAATTGAAGTTTAGACTTTGATGGAGCAAAGAATGCATGATAAGGAATCAACAAGATAGAACTTTCCTAAAGATTTCCGGTAGTCTCCCGCAGATAGGATACAAATGTCATCGTACCAATTCATGAGACTCTACTAGACACATGCCCTTGTACTAATGAAACTGATGAACCTACAGCTTTGATACAACTCTATCATGACCCGAAAACCCAAGTCATGATAGCACCTATTATAATCCACCAATAGGTAAGCCAACCCTTATCCTGGAACTGCAAGTAATGGGCTAACACAATAATGAATCCAAAAGCAGAAGAAATAATAATAAACAACAAAAGATACGATAAACCAATATAAGTAAAAGGGAGGGGAAGGAATAAAATATACAAAAATCCCCCAACACCTGGTGTTAGTTAGTACAAGTGCTACTACAACTTGGATGTACTAGATAGATACAACAAAATACAGAAAATCATCGAAACTACAGTACAAGACTAATCCAAAAGTAGAGGGAGGTGGATCAACTCCAATCGCCAAAAGCTTACCCAATGTCTCCAGTCAGCAACTCTGCACAAGGACAACAATCAAAGGCAATAACTTGTACTAGGATCTGCATTAGAAAAAAGATGCAGAAGTGTAGTATGAGTACCAAAACACGCGGTACTCAGTAGGCATCATCGGTCGACTGAGCTCAAATAAGATATAAACATAACTAAATGCGAATATAACCCAATGGTAAGAAAGATGAGTCAGAAAGAAATATAATGGTCAAAGCCTAGATAAAAAGGAGAAATATCACAACAATACAGAAGACATAAGCAATAAGCTAGCAATAACCAAATCAAACTTCCCCGAGTCCAGAAGGTGCACCCAATACAGAAAACAAACTATACACGGAGTTCGATAGTAAAGATGTGCCTGGAATACCATAATATGCGATATGAAATGAATGAAATGAAATAGGGCCAACACAGTAATGAATGAAACCCAGAGTCACCTCACGGGCTGCCAGAGCTTACCAACCGATACCGTACTATAATACCTGTAATATCCATACAAACTACCAGAGATTATCAATACCACATTTTCCATGTATAGTCAGAAAACCCAAATTATTCTAATGGTCCTTGATAACACTCAAAAGTACTCTCCAAGATGGAGATATCAACGATCGTTATGCAAAACACATTTATATTCTCGATGAAAGATGGGGTCGATCCTGCAGAGTATAATGTAATCGCGATTAAGATAGTAAATAATCCAAGAAACTTATTGGAGTTCAAAGAGCAAAAAGGAAAGAAAACAATATGGGGGTTTTAGACTAAAACAAAGGATAAAAGAAAATCAAATAAAAGATAGATTTGATCTATGGCTTTCACCTTGCTTTCACAAAGCAAGGACAACAAGGGAGAATTGGGAATGGAAATTCAATTCATAAGACTTACACCCAATTAATGCATAGGTAACCTTGGTTAAGAATATGCTCAACCATCTTTCAACATGTCAAGCATATATCTTGCGTGTCCTCTTGAACCTCCACGAGTAGCTATAACCAACCAATTTAACTTAGGTAAGTGTGGCTAACTCTAACCCCAACTCTTAGATAGGAGTTTCTGGCAATCAAACTATATCTAGCTTTTATCTAGAGTGGAAACCCCAAATCCCCACTAATGGACCTTCCCGAATTGAGGAACTCCTCTAAAAAGCAAGGAGACAATTAGTATGCTAACTCAATGTTTGCAACCATCAACTATGTAATTAAAGCATGAAAGATTCAATAGACCCACACAATTTAATCAACAGAAAGCACAAGATAAGAATTCAATACCCAAATGTAGTATTATCTCTAATACAAAACCCAAATCTCAATTCAACAATGACACGTACAATTTATCAATTAAGAAGAAGAGTTAAAGAATGGAATTTAAGAATTTTACAATAGAAATCATCCAAATCTTCACTCCTATGGTGTAGGGTGATGAACTTGCTCTCCAAGCTTTCCAAAAGTTGTGAAAATTTCCAAAAGATACTTTCCAAATGGTTGAGGAGTGTTTTATGTGGATTGGGGTTTCCACAAGTGCGAAATGAAATTTCTGCCTAGTTTCATGCTCAAGCATTCTGAAGTGCCATCGCGCAAAACCAGCACTATCGTGCTCAAGGAGTGCACTCTTGTCAGCGCCATAGCTCTATCTCCGCGTGATCGCAAGCTTGTCTTGACTGGCATTGACCACTTCTCAATGCAGCGTATTCCACCATCCCAGCGTGATAGCGCACAAGCCTTAACCTCTTCCTTCAGCGCTATTGGTGCAAGTCCAGTGCGATTGCACTGAGTTTCCCACCAGAAATTCTCTATTTTGACTTGTTTTCATCTAATTATGCACCGATCACTTCTAAATCACATACACCTGTAAAATAGAAGGAAATCACGTCAGATGCACTATTTTCTCTTTATTAGGATGGCAAAAGTGTTAGCTTAAAGGCTAAATATGTTGGTAAATTACCAACTCATCAGGCTGCAAGACCTTACCAATAGAAATGAATGCCATAATGTAAAACCCTGTATGTATGCAAAGGGGGCCATTGGAGCTTATCGACATAATCCCACAAATTAATGGAAAGTAAGGTTTAGAACCACCTCTCAGACCAAGTGCATAAAATAGAAGTATTTTCCCTTCTAGAAGTCAGTAAAATGGTGATGTACAATTTCTCCTTAGTAGCACAAGTTTATAGTAAAAGAAACCGTTTTCCCTCTTTACTATCCAAAAATAGTTATAAAAGTGGGATGCTCTCCCTGGAGCTCTATTTATTTAAAAGGGAAGTATTTTGAGTTTTAAACATTAGCAACCGGCTTAAATCAGTAAAATCTTTCCTTAATTTGAAAATCATTTGATAAAAGAAGAGTTCCTTATTAAACCCCTGAGCCAAATAAATTCTCATAAATTTGTACCATTCACTTCCCGCAAATTCATACCATAACCCAATCATATGCGGATGGGGATGAAAATTAATCATTCCAAATGTATGTATGAATACATGTTAATGCACACAGTTATACCAATATAGGGTGTTTCACCCTTCATAATAAGATCGTACTAACCTAGACTCCTGCCAGCTCAACACCATGGCCTCAAGCCCACAAATACTCATAACATAGCCAAATATAGGAAAATAACACGATAAGAACAGCCAGAAAGCTAAGTAAGAAACTACTCTACCACGAACTATACCCCAACGAGTGCTAAGGCCGCCTATTCTAGTACAAATACTAATAGGGAAACACTACACTAACTACCAACTCCCAAGGGTCCCGCCTCAGGGATATCAACTAACCAAAACTAAGCATAAAGCGTATGACAAATACAAACTTAAGTAAAGTACAACCATACTGAACAGGGCTCCCCCCAATTAAGCCTCTACGGCCTCGGACCCATAAGTATACAATAAATAAAACACCATGCGAGACATAATAATATAATAATAATAATAATAAAACAATGATAGCATCTACTCTATCACTAACCCTTATCAAAATCTAGGCTAAGGCTCCCTATTCTAAGAAACTCAACCACAAGCAGCCTTGTAATGACCCTTCCGGTCATTTACGCGTGTTTGCCTTTCTTGTACCGTTAGAGATTGCATGTAGCGGCCCCAAGTCATTTATGGCTTGCTGGGACCGGTAGTTCGGTGCCCGGACCGTTTGCTTGGTCTTTTTGGCCATTCCTTGTTTTAGAGCTTTTAGCTTTTGAAATCGTTGACTTCAGTCAACATCCTGGGAGTACGTGCTCGGAATTGAATTCTGACAGTTCCACTAGCTCCGGAGCATGAACTTTGGTCGAGAGGGACCTTTGGTCGGGATCCGGGAGCTTTTTAGCTTGGAATTCTCTCTCATTCTGTGTTTTCAGGCCAGTTGGGCTTGTTTGGTTGACTTTGATCAATATTCGGAGATGACGGTCTCGGCTGGAAATTCCGTCAGTGCTTTTAGCTACGGAATGCCGAGTTTAGGCTAGAGGGACTATTGGTTTGGGTCCCTAGGCTTCCGGACTTGATTTTGGCCATTGGGTTCCATTTTGGGAATAGTTGGCTAAAGGTTGTATTTGGGCGTGGGGCCCACTTTTCGTTAAATTGACATCCTATAGGATTTTCTTCGATTCCATTGGATCCGGAACGCCGTTTCTATTCGAATAGCTCAGGTCGTTTGTGTTCGCGGGACCCCGGATGCATTCCCGGGGACCCATCTTGTGAAAGTTTGCCTAAGGATTGGTTGCTGGTTGCTGGTTGCTGGTGTGGGCAGTACCATGCGCCTGGCCGCCTGTGCCCTGGTGCGCCTGGCCGCCTGTGCCCATGCGCCCCATGCGCCCTGGCCGCCTGTTCCCATGCGCCTGGCCGCCTGTGCCCATGCGCCCCATGCGCCCTGGCCGCCTGTGCCCATGCGCCCCATACGCCCTGGCCGCCTGTGACCATGCGCCCCATGCGCCCTAGACGCCTGCGCCCCATGAACCCCATGCGCCTGCGCCCCATGCACCCCATGTTCCTGGCCCCTGCGCCCATGAGCCCCAAGCGCCCTGGCCGCCTGGGCCCTGGTGCGCCTGGGCCGCCTTGGCCCCTGGGCGCTGGCAGCTTATATAGCTGGCCAGCCCTCTTTTCCCCTTTATTTCTAAAAACCCAAAAACGTTATTCTCCATTAAAATAGCTCTCAAAAACCTCCATATAACCATTGTTCATCCCAACTACTTGGAGGATAAAATTTTGTCGATCCATGCTCGTTTGTGGACTCCTAAATCCGATAAACCCTCTTTAAATTCTGAATTCTCCATGGATGAGGAACCCAAAACCTCCATAAGTCACCTTGATCATTACCAACAGCTTGGAGGTTAATATTTGCTGAATCTTGAGTGTTTGTTGGATTCTAAATCGGGTAAGTTCTTTCGTGATTTTTCCGATTTCTTCCACGAATTTCATTCTTTAAATTCCTTGATTTGCGGGGTGTTTTGAGCCCTAATTGTTGTCCGTTTCCGCTCAATTTTTGAGCATGTGCTACCGGGATGGTAAGGAACACAGGTGTGTTTTTCATTTCCAGTTTTGGGTTACGGGGCCCACGGGCCCGTTTGTGACCCGGATTTCAACCCGATTATATTTTGGCATTATGGGTATCGTTAGTCTTGTTTTAATCTGTAGATTATTGTATTGATAGTGGTTTTGCAATTTGGAGCTTCCCAGAGCAGTTCGAGCCTAGACGATGCCGTCCCCGCAGCTATTCGTCGGACGACAGGTAGGTTATGGTTTTTCCCTATCTAGACTCTGCGTATATAGGCTATAACTGCATTAATTAGCATCCTTGGATGGGTTGTTATAGGTTGGTACCCCAGACCTTGTCCGCCTTTCGTCCGTCTATTTCATACGTTGTTTGTAGTATTCGCGTAGTAATGTATATTACCTTTGTGGTCCTGTGTGGCCTTATATGTACTCTGGAATATAGATGGTGGGCTATTTGGGAATGTCTGCAAGTCCCGGACATAGAGATTATCCTTTTAGGCTGGTTATGTCGGCTGAGTAGCTATTGGGCCTGTGCAGGGCTGATAGGAATTGTTGTGAGCCATTGGGCTACTTTTATATTTGTGTACGAGCATATCATCCATGAAAAAGGTTTTCCCCTGCATGTTTTACTACAGTTTTGGCTGTGAGACACTACTGACAGTTTTCCTAAATTTGCATGGCCCTGTGGGCCCGTTTTTGGTACTGTTGTTGATAGAAAAGGGGATTTTTGAATGTTTTCGCACTGATTTTATTATTGATACTAGTCTCTGCGGGGCAGAGCACCAGACTTGATTTTATTACTGATACTAGTCTCTGCGGGGCAGAGCACTAGACTTGATTTACTATAGTTTTAGACCCGGTTACGCCCAGGCACCCTTGGAGGGGGTTTTGAGGCATTTTCTACTACTTTAGTCCTGGACAGGGTCTGGGCATGCATACTTGAGACTGGGTCTCTATCTTGATCCCGGACTTGCCTCTGGATGACATGTCTTGATACTGAGTTTTAGTATGGGGTCGGGGACCTCCATGGACCTTGCCGCTCTGGGACTGGGGCTTCGGGCTGCGTGTGCCGGAGGGAAAGGTATACGGTGGAGTAGAGGTATACAGGATGAGTCCTTCCATGGAACCTGCCTGCTGGTCCTGATTGGCACCGGAGGAGGTACATACAGAGGTTCTATTTCACATCATATCATATCATGCATTGGATTCCACCCTTGTTTGCTGTGTGCTCAGTGTACGCTCTGGTAGTATGGGATGCCGGAGGGTTTGTTTTCACTTGATTGTGTTCCTCGGTTGTATGGGCGGCCGTTGAGACTGTAGGTAGACTATATTTACTCCTATTTTTACTTAGAGCTTGTCTTGGCACCCGGTTCTTGAAAGATTAGTGATGGCTAGCTTGTTGAGGCTTTGGCTGTGGGATTTTTGATTATTGAGAGGGCTTTGGAGTCCTATCTTATTGAGGCACTTTTGTGTGGCCTTCTGAGCAGAGTTTGAGACTCTGGTTCTATTCTTGTGGGAGGCTGAGTGGTATCTCTTGGTTATTGTGGCCTAGTTATTTCATCCTAGGGTTGTACTTGTGAGGTGATTCCCTGGTTATGCTATCATGTGATTGGATTGGTGTTATGACTTCTTTATACTGGTTGATTCCATTTTGAGTATGTTAGACTGCTCTCCGTCTTTTCCTTCCACTTGAGGTTACCGGTATACCACTATTTTCTCAACTCTCTCTATACTTACTTATATTGTTTTGCAAGGACTCCAGGTGCGTTCTCCTTTCCTTCACCTGTGATTCTGTGTAATTGTATCTCTGTGCTAGCATGTGTTGCTTGAAGCTCTTGGTTATGGATGATCTGTGCTAGCTCCTTGTGCCTTGCTTATTGCCTCAGTGACTACTTTCTTGCTATCTGTTACTTACTGCTTTTATATCTTATATGCGCTCAGTCGTCCTATAATACCTACTGGGTACCCGTGGTTTTGGTGCTCATGCTACACTTCTGCACTTTTTTTGTGCAGATATTAGCTGAGCTTTCGCCGTTGATCACGTTGGAGACTCGTGCAGCTTTTTGATCTTTGAGACTAGGGTGAGCGCCTGACGGTCGGAGCTTGTCTACATCTCATCTGTTGTACTATTGCTCCTTGTACTTTCGGAGGCAATTTATGTTGTATTTTGTTACTACTAGCACGTGTATCCTATTAGAAGCTTATGTACTATTTTTACCAAGTCTTGGGGTTGGTGTAGTTTCCTTTATGTATTTATATTCGAGTTTTGCTTTCACTTAATTCTGCTTGCTGGTGCGTTTCGGTTAGGTAGTAGCCCATTATTAACCGTTCTGGGCTACGGGAATTGGTTCGCCTACTGGGGGATTGTAGGTGCCATCATGACTTGAGATATCGGGTTGTGAAAACTTTGTATCAGAGCTTTAGGTTCACCGGTGTCATGGTACAAAAGCAAGTGTCTAGGTAGAGTCTCGCGGATCGGTACGATGACGTCCGTATCCTATCTGTGGGAGGCTACAAGGCATTGTTAGGAAATATTTCATCTTCTTGGCTCCTCATCATGCGTTCCTGGCTCTATTTACTTTTAAACTTCGGTTGTTCATTCATTCTCGAATTCCTCAGACGAATGCGATAACGGTTGGTGCTGAGGCTTCTGTTCCTGTTGCTTCAGTGCTTCCACTAGCACCAGGACTTCAGAGTGAGGGTTTACCGCACTAGATAGGGGTGTGGGGTCAGCGCAAGCCCCAACTGGATTTATAGCAACCTCAGCGCTTCCGGACATCGTGGCTAGGACTCTGAGTCCTCCGGTGAGTGTTCCAGTACCTGGTTCTGTGAGTGGTGCTTCAGTTATAGTTGAGCTTCTAGTTCTTCAGCAGGGTTATCTGTCAGGCGAGATTTTCCCATTGGGCTTCATTTGGTATAGGCTATTTTTGGTGTGGTGAGCACGGGTACTTTGCTAGGAATTGCCCCAGGATTGTGTATCCCAGACAGCCTAGTTGTTATCATTGTGAAGAGATTGGTTACCTTTATAGATATTGTCCCCGGTGAGGGCCGGTTAGGCCTTTAGTTTTGACTACTCAGTCTAGAGTTAGATTACGTCAGCTTGATGCTCCTCTTGGTGGGCCAGAGGTAGAGGTTCCTGGTATTATTGCTGCAGGTTAGGATTTTTCTACCTTCGACTTATGTTAGTCCCCCTCGTGTTGCGACTCTATCCCTTCTGTCGTGTAATTGCTTATATGCCTACCTGCTATTTGTTTAAGTTGTTTGGCTATCCGAATTGTAGTACCGATATGCTATTTTATTGGTAGTTTATTCTGTAGTAGTGGATGGGGGTAAGTTAGCCTTGAGAGGTGTTTTCCCGGAGTTGTAGCTCGTGGGTAGTTCTTATTATTCTGTTTCTAGTTGGGTTACCCCTGTTTCATTGTGATTCTGGACTTTTGGTTGGGTTTCCCTTGTTGAGCGGTCCTAGATAGTTGTTGCCTAGGCCGTTATCGAGCGTGGCTAGAGATCCGTGTGATGGTTCGATGTATTACCGGTAGTTGGGCCGGAGTTAGGATTTTGCCTCAGTTGGGAGATATTGGTTATGCTAGTGTGCATAGATTGGTTGGGTCTCCTGAGTGTCTAGAGTCGACCCTCCTTGTTGATTAGTTTAGGAGGTTGGTAGGTATGCGGGTTGTTCCCATATTCTCCTCCACTTCCTGGTCCGTTGGGTGTTTTGTTGTATCCCTAGCTCCAGTTGGAATGAATCTTTATCGTAGTTCTTTCAATGAGCTCTGGATAATGGTGATGTGCCGCCATTTTACGGCACTTTCGACTCCTTTTAAATAAGAACAATCGTACGTTTTCAAGCAATCATCGTCGTTTTGATGGTTTTATGTTATATTTGTAGGAAATGGAGACAAACACGGAAACGGAAGGAAATACGAGCAAAAAGGCATTCTGGATAAGAGTGACGGCCTGAGTGACGGCCCGTCACACATGTGACGGTCCGTCACAGAGACTGTCAAGTGGTGGCAAGACACTGCCTAGGGATGACGGCCGCCGTGATGGTCCGTCAAGGTGGTGACGGTCCGTCACCCCAAGCCGTCAAGTTGAGACAGTCAGCGACACGGAATTCGAGCATTTTTGGGTTTACTTCCTGGACTCCTATAAATACCCTATGTTAGGTTTATTTTATTAATGCACTTACCAATACATTACCCAATAGTTTTAGGAGTTTTTGAGCGATTTTAGAGAGAGGAAATACGCTACACACGTTTTCCTCCTCCTTAAATCTTGTTCTTGATATTGTTCTTGGGATCTTTGTTTTCTTGTTCTTGGAATAATTGAAGATTGTTTTCACTACATTGTAAGGATCTCTTTTCTTTATTATGCATATGACTTTCTTCTATTCTTCTACAAGCATGATTAACTAAACCTCCCACAACTAGGGTTGTGGGAGCCATGGCTAAAGTAGCGATATAGATTCCGGGTAGCGACGGGTTCAATATATATGTTGTCACGTTGTTAATCATACATTATTTAACATTTTCTAGTGGTTGCAAACATTAGAACATGCCTAGGTTTAATTTGCTTGAGTAAAGAGATTAAAACCGGGAAACTTGATTAGCGATGAGGATTCGAGACTACCAACTCTCGTCTTATGATTAATGCTGTAACTAGATTAATCTACTTGATGTTTAGGATTGAAATCTAAGATCACACCTTTTCAAGTTCGAGAGAATTGAAAAGTAAATTCGTTTATTTGGTTGAGAAACGTTTAGACGATACCAATAATTGAATCACATCGTGACACACATATAGAAAGAACCCGGTTAAGCTTAGAATCGACATTGTTACCAATGCCATGGTAAACACTTCCCTAGTTCATTCTCCTACTGATTATTTATCATACATTATTGTTCGTTTTTGTTTACACATTGTTCACACAAACCGCCCCCCCCCCCCTTTATTTACCGGAAACTATTGACCATTAGTCAACTAATTCACTAAAGGCTTAACTTTCACCATATTCTCTGTGGGATCGACCCCAACCTTTGTTGGGTTCTATATTTGACAACGATCGCTTACGCTTCTTAATTGGAGTGGTACTTTGAGCGTTATCAAATTTTGGCGCCGTTGCCGGGGAATACGGTTGTTTGTTAAGTCTGGTGTGTTTATTTGACTCTTAGTCATACTTTCCTGATTTTACGTTTATTTGTTGTTTTTGTTTTTGACAAGGTACAGAGTTGTGCATGCCAAGTACCCGGTGCTCGGGTGAATCAACATTACCTTACGACCCCGAGCTTGCTAGAACGTTAAGGCGGAATATGGCTGCACAACAAGAGGCAGCAAGGCTCGCTGCAGAACTGCAGGCCCAACAAAATCTGAATACTGGTGGTCTGCAGGACGATGTTATGCTGAATGATGAGGATATCGACTTGCATGGAGTTGGCACTACGGGCGCCATTACTCTTCCACCGCTAGCGCCCGGAGCAAAGTTCAACATCACTAGCACGATGATCCAGCTGTTGAACTTGAGAGGAGTGTTCCGTGGTGCCGCTGGGGACGATCCAAACCAGCACCTGATGAATTTCGTGGGCATCTGCAAGTCGTTTGAGTTGCCTGGAGTGAGTCAGACAGCGATCAGGCTCAGATTGTTTCCGTTGTCTCTGTCTGATGAGGCAGCATCTTGGTTGACAGAGCTGACCCCCGACTCTATCGCAACTTGGGGAGAGTTGAAAGGAGCTTTCCTAGAAAGGTTCTTTCCTTTCTCTAGGATGATACAACTGAGGGATGAGATTAGCAATTTCAGACAGCAACCTCACGAAGCATCGCACGAGACCTGGTTGCGATTCAAAAAGAAGATAACACAATGCCCGAACCATCAGTTGACCGATAAATTTTTGATGCAGACGTTCTACCGGGCACTGAATTCGGCTACCAAGCCAACGTTAGACAACGCAGCAGGTGGTGCATTCATGGGTCTCACTTTTGTTGAGGCCACAACTACTTTGGACAGGCTCACCAAAACCAACAGGGCCTGGCATACACGGGATTCATAGGTAGCAGCTAGCACTTATGCAGTTGGTATGTCAGCTGAGCAGCGCAGAAAATACGAGGAGCGCGACCAAGACATGGAGCATCTGAAAACGCAGTTGGACCTACTGACCAAGAACTTGTTCTCAGGAGGTATGGAGAAGGTAAAAGTTGTGGGTTCCCAAGGTAGAGCAGCAGAGTTGGAAACTGAGGAGGCGAATTACTTGGGGGGGTTCCAGGCCAATGGCCAAGGAAACCAAGGTCGGACCTATCAGAAGGACAACTACTATGAGAAAGCTGGCTACAATCGCGATCAAGGAAACTAGAGGAATAACACCGATAGAGGTGGGTTGTATGTACCACCTGGTAATCGGGACAAAGCTAGCAACGAGGCCGGGACTTCCAAGCTAGAGAACATGATGGCGAAGATGCTGCTGAAGGTAGAATCGACTGACTCTGGGGTAAAGGAGATAAGGACTGAGTTATCGGCCATGAGTCAAATAGTGGAGGCGCATTCCACTTCGATCAAGCAATTAGAGCAGCAAGTGGGGCAAATATCGGCATCTCTGAACCAAGGGAATACAGGTACCTTGCCGAGCGACACTACTCATCCGAGGAATGACGCGAGTTGTATGGCGATCACCACAAGAAGCGGAAATATACTATCGGAATCACATCCGGTAATTCAGACTCAAGTTGAGGGTGATGACACCAACGACAAGGAGGTTGAAGAGGCTACTCAAAAGCCCGCGGAGAAAAGCAAGGAAGCTGAAAAGCTTCCAACTATGATGCCTCGACCACCACCTCCTTTCGCACAACTCCTGAAGAAGAAAGCGGAAGATGGTAAGTTCCTGAATTTCCTGACCATGCTCAAGCAAATATCAATAAACATCCCATTGGTGGAAGCGCTTGAACAAATGCCCGGTTATGCCAAGTTCATGAAGGACTTGATTACAAAGAAGAGGTCGGTTAGTTTTGAACCGGAAGACAACCTCCACCATTGCAGTGCTATTTCCTCAAGGTCGTTAGTAGACAAAAAGGAAGACCCAGGTGCGTTTACTGTTCCCTGTACTATTGGGAAACTCGGCTTCGGAAGAGCCTTGTGTGATCTTGGTGCTAGCATCAACCTGATGCCGCTAGCAGTCTATAAACAATTGGGTTTGGGAGCTCCTAAACCAACGTCCATGAGAGTATTGATGGCTGACCGTTCGGTAAAGCGACCTGTGGGAATATTGTCTGATGTGCTAGTAAAGATCGGTAAGCTTATCTTCCCAGCTGACTTTGTGATCCTGGATTGCGAAGTGGATTTTGAAGTTCCCATAATCTTGGGGCGACCACTGTTAGCCATGGAAAAAGTGTTGGTTGACATGGAAAGAAACGAATTGACCTTCAGACTAAACAATCAAGCTGTCAAATTCGATGTGTCTAAATTGATGAAGCAACCAAGTGACATGAGGGTGGTCGCGGTCGTCAATGTTATTGTGGAAGCTCCTGTAGATGTACATCTTGAGGAGAAAGGTTTGGTCAAGACTCTAGCTATTGTGAGAAGGATGGTGCGAGAAAGGAAACATGTAGAGAAAGGCGGTGAAAATAGATCAAAGAAACGAAAACACCGCAAGAGAATCTGCAAAGAAAGAGCGAAGAAGTTGTCGCGACTAGCTGTGGAGCCAATAAAAGAAGAAGCTGGAACGCAACATGAGGTTGTCGCGTGCACACACTCCATCGAGTTCTCCTATTTTGGAGACCCTGGCTGTCTCCAACATCATTCTAGAATCTGAGTCATATCGACTTCACAGGTATTCCTTTCTCTCACAGTTTTTAGCTTTCATATGGATGCATTAGGGATAATGCATGAGTCTAAGTTGAGGGTGTGGGGAAACCTGTGAGTCACCACCGAGGCTTTTTGTGAGTCACCACCGAGGGTTTTTATTGCCGTGTTTCTTTTCCCTCCGGTGTGCTATCTAGTAGAACCGGCATGTTTTAGGTTGTTATTTTAAATTTTGTTAGTTGTTTTCTTGTGTCTATAGCAAAGCATGGCGTTTTCTTGACTAAAACGAGGCCCCTTTAAAAATTTTCTGGTTTTGTACTTATGTTGAAACGATTGACTGTCTGGATCCTTGAATGTCATTGTGTGATTATGATTAGAATGAGTATGCTTAAGCCGAGCGGTTGTTTGATAGTTGGTAGAGATATAGTTTCTTGGTGCCAAGAGTGTGTGAGATTATTGTTATAAATTCTTACTCTGTACATGCATCTAGAACTTGCCCGGTCTATTTTGTTAAGTTCAAAGTTTGGTTGCTTAGGAAAGGATCACAGGCCCTTTTTGTGTGCAGTCCACTTAACCCGTTGATCCCTGTTGATCCCTGTTTGAGCCATAATTGACCTTGTTCTTTCAATAACCTGTCACCGTTCCTGTTTAGCTTTGAATCCCTATTTTGGCCCTGGTTCGTCCTTGGACATCGTGCACCTCTACTCAGGCAATCAGCTTAAGTTGAGGGTGGCTACTATAGAGAAAAAACCCTGTTTTGGCCCTGGTCCTTCCATGGACATTATGCATCTCAACCCAGGCAATCAGCCTAAGTTGAGGGTGGCTACTATAGAGGTGAATGATAAGAAAAAGAGAATAGTGAAGATTGGTTGTGAATAGAATAAAAATTCGGGTGTGTGCCTAAGAAAAGAAAAAAAAGAGATGAAAAAGATCGAAAAAGTAATAAAAAGAAGTGTCAAAATAAAGAGGCCGCACCCGTAGCTAGAAAGAAGGAAATAAAAAGGTGAATAAGGATGGACAAAGTAAAGTTATGTGGTAATAAGACGTCGGTGGTTCCAAGGAGGGCTTAGTCACTAACCCCTAAATGTATCCTACCTGCACCTGAAGCCTCATTACAAGCCAAAACAAGTCCTGTAGTGATCCTGAGCGGCTTTCTGAAGAACTGAAATAAAATAGTAAGGGCAAGCCTATGGTATCGCATGTGCATTGTTTGAAATCATTTGTGAGTGTGAGCGCTTACCTAGTCCCAAATCGTGTGTGTGGGATTTCTTTGTGGTGAGGGCACCAAGATTTCTGTATTGTCTATTGATTGTTAGGATAGCTGCGCGTGTGTATGTAAAGTGTTCTATCATATCGGAATGACATATTTGGATCCTTGCAAGTTAGTGTTTCATACATTCGTGTGCTACGAGGGAGCTTGATTTAATTGAATAAAATGTTGAATGACCATGAGTTGCTAGAGACACGAGTTTGTTTGCTTAGTTAATTCGTCGTGTTGTTTTTCTTTTATGTTATGTTGCTTGAGGACAAGCGAACGTCTAAGTTGAGGGTGTTGATGTGCCGCCATTTTACGGCACTTTCGACTCCTTTTAACTAAGAACAATCGTACGTTTTCAAGCAACCGTCGTCGTTTTGATGGTTTTATGTTATATTGGTAGGAAATGGAGACAAACACGGAAACGAAAGGAAATACAAGCAAAAAGGCATTCTGGATAAGAGTGACGGCCTGAGTGATGGTCCGTCACACATGTGACGGTCCGTCACACATGTGACGGTCCGTCACAGAGACCGCCAAGTGGTGGCAAGACACTACCTAGGGGTGATGGCCGCCGTGATGGTCCGTCAAAGTTGTGACGGTCCGTCACCCCAAGCCGTCAAGTTGAGACAGTCGGCGACACGGAATCCGAGCATTTTTGGGTTTACTTCCAGGACTCCTATAAATACCCTATGTTAGGTTTATTTTATTAATGCACTTACCAATACATTACCCAATAGTTTTAGGAGTTTTTGAGCGATTTTAGAGAGAGGAAACACGCTACACACGTTTTCCTCCTCCTTGAATCTTGTTCTTGATTTGTTCTTGGGATCTTTGTTTTTCTTGTTCTTGGAATAATTGAAGATTGTTTTCACTACATTGTAAGGATCTCTTTTCTTTATTATGAATATGACTTTCTTCTATTCTTCTACAAGCATGATTAACTAAACCTCCCATAACTAGGGTTGTGGGAGCCATGGCTAAAGTAGCGATATAGATTCCGGGTAGCGACGGGTTTAATATATATGTTGTCACATTGTTAATCATTCATTATTTAACGTTTTCTAGTGGTTGCAAACATTAGAACATGCCTAGGTTTAATTTGCTTGAGTAAAGAGATTAAAACCGGGAAACTTGATTAGCGACGAGGATTCGAGACTACCAACTCTCGTCTTATGATTAATGTTGTAACTAGATTAATCTACTTGATGTTTAGGATTGAAATCTAAAATCAAACCTTTTCAAGTTCGAGAGAATTGAAAAGTAAATTCATTTATTTGGTTGAAAAACGTTTAGACGATACCATTAATTCAATCACATCGTGACACACATATAGAAAGAACCCGGTTAAGCTTAGAATCGACATTGTTACCAATGCCATGGTAAACACGTCCCTAGTTCATTCTCCTACTGATTATTTATCATACATTATTGTTCGTTTTTGTTTACACATTGTTCACACAAACCCCCCCCCCCTTTATTTACCGGAAACTATTGACCATTAGTCAACTAATTCACTAAAGGCTTAACTTTCACTATATTCTCTGTGGGATCGACCCCAACCTTTGTTGGGTTCTATATTTGACAACGATCGCTTACGCTTCTTAATTGGAGTGGTACTTTGAGCGTTATCAGTTGGCATCGTGATTGGGTCTTGACTTTAAGCACTTCCGACTAAGTGTTGATCGTAACCTCGTGGTTAGGTTGTATTTGTAAGCATTTCAGGTGAGTTGGGCATCCGACCCATTCTTTTCCTGCCTTATTAAATTTGACGTGTAGCTATGAGTAGTAAGGTAATGGCTTCAGGTTCCTATTGGAGAAAGGATTTGTAAGGTTTAGTATGTGCTAAGCAAGCATTATTGTTTAGTGGTAAAAGAAGGGAGATGACTCTTTGTTTGTGTTTAAGTGTCCTCGTAGTTGCCTGAGGTGGCGATGAAGGTTTGGTTTGGGATTGTGTGTTGGTGATTCGATCCAACCGTCTACACTTATCATGGGTTTTCCATCGATTGGTTTTTGTTTCAGTAGCAGCTGCGGTGTTGGCAACTTGTATTTTCAGGCCTAGTTGGCTTGGGTTCTTAAGGGTTCATTGGCAGCATAAAGGTTCGAGCAAGGCTTTGGTTGGCAGTTTTGAAAGTCGGTGTTCAGAATCATAACTTGGCAGGTTACATCAGATGGTTGGTGGCAGTTTCGATTTGGTTGCAGCATCCTAGTGCCAGAAGGCAGTGGGTGCGGGAAACTTAGCTTCTTTTACTTCAGTTGTGGATGCAGCTATTGGCCTTAGACACCTAGTCCTTGGCTAACCTCTGCAAGAGGTGAGATATTCTAGATTTCAGCAGTGTTCTAGTTAGTACGAGGTTCTTCTACCATGGTTGGACAGACTCAGCGGTGTAAGTTTGAGCTTCAGCAGTGGTGTATGCTTTAGGTGGTCAGCTTGTGCGGGTTAAGACTAGCAAGGCTATTTTGAGCTTTGATGATACGTAGAGACTGATAATAGCCATTCATTTGTCCAGGATTTGAAAGCTTGTTCAGTTAGTTCTTCCGGGGTTGTTGTTTATGTGGGGTCCCAGTGTTGGTTAGACTCAGCCAGTATGGACTAAAAGTTTGGTATGATATATGCTTCGAAATAGTTGGTTGTGTTCAGATTCGGTAGAGCGGTTGATTCGAGCCAAGGGGTTGAGTTGAAGTTATATGAAAATTTCCATGTCTAGATGGCAACTTTGAACCCCAGAAACCCTTTCCTTTCATACGGGGAGTTCTGACTTGATATTCTCGGCGTGGTTGATTTCTTCATAAGTTGAGATTAGTAAAGTGATTTTAGAATTTATGCAGTATTTGAGTGTTTGGAGCTTAGTTACCTCGTGGTAGGCTTACCACACTTCTTGCAGAGGCTTGGTTTTGGTTTTGGGTCTGTTGGGCAGGTTGCCCTGGTTCATTCGCTTCCAGTTGACTCAGACTCGGCATGGTACAGCAGTTGGGTTCATTCTACAGTTTGGAAGTTCTCCGTCAACACAAGGTATCCACATGTGCCTTTCCTAACTTTGGTGTGCAAAGTTTAGTCGGGTTCAGATGGTTGGTTCAGCTGGGTTCAATTATCGAGTTTGATGTTAGCAAAAGTGTCCGTTCATTTGTTGATGGTCAGTCGGGGAAGGTAACTACAACTTTTCACGATATGCTTCGGATTATTATTTTGGATGTCAAAGGCTAGGAGACTATAGCTTGACTTCGATATAACTTGAGTATAAAAGGTGAATTCGTCTGTGGTAGAGTATAAGCGTGAGCTATGGATCTCCAGTGTGTCAGTTGATGTTTCGATAGTGGCTCGAATGTTCAGCTTTTATGAAGTTTCATGATTATGGCACAGAAGGATTTGGCTCAGAATAAAAGGGTTTTGCGGATCAGCGGGTTCATGAGTTAGAGTTTTGGTTGTTGGCTTTTTCGGCAAACTTGGTTGTGGTTACAAAGTTTCGAGTTCTGTGTGTTGATCGCCTTGCTTCTCTGGTTTCGGTTTTATGTCAGTTCTTTCCGGTTGAGGTTCTCGAGGTTCAGTTTGGGTTGGCAGACCCTTTGAATTTTGGGCTTTATGTTTGGGTTCTAGCTTGGCTAGTAAGGAGTTAGGTTGGGTTGCTTTTCATTGGTTCTGTTATTTTGGGTGCCGTCCATCCCAGGAGGCTACCCGGGTTGTCCGAGAGAGTAGTGCGCGCCTTGTACCCGTTGTTCTTTTGATCTCTAATCTTTGCTTCTTTCTTGACTTTCGGGGACGAAAGTCTTTTTAGTAGTGGATGATGTAATGACCCTTCCGGTCATTTATGCGTGTTTGCCTTTCTTGTACCGTTAGAGCTTGCATGTAGCGGCCCCAAGTCATTTATGGCTTGCTGGGACCGGTAGTTCGGTGTCCGGACCATTTGCTTGGTCTTTTTGGCCATTCCTTGTTTTAGAGCTTTTAGCTTTTAAAATCATTGACTTCAGTCAACATCCTGGGAGTACGTGCTCGGAATTGAATTTCGACAGTTCCATTAGCTCCGGAGCGTGAACTTTGGTCTAGAGGGACCTTTGGTCGGGATCCGGGAGCTTTTTAGCTTGAAATTCTCTCTCGTTCTGTGTTTTCAGGCCATATGGGCTTGTTTGGTTGACTTTGATCAAAATTCAGAGAGGAAGGTCTCGGATGGAAATTCCGTCAGTGCTTTTAGCTCCGGAATGCCGAGTTTAGGCTAGAGGGACTATTGGTTTGGGTCCCTAGGCTTCCGAACTTGATTTTGGCCATTGGGTTCCATTTTGGGAATAGTTGGCTAAAGGTTGATTTTGGGCGTGGGGCCCACTTTTCGTTAAATTGACATCCTATGGGATTTTCGTTGATTCCATTGGATCTGGAACGCCGTTTCTAGTCGAATAGCTCAGGTCGTTTGTGTTCGCGGGACCCCGGATGCATTCCCTGGGACCCATCTTGTGAAAGTTTGCCTAAGGATTGGTTGCTGGTTGCTGGTGTGGGCAGTACCATGCGCCTGGCCGCCTGTGCCCATGCGCCCCATGCGCCCTGGCCGCCTGTGACCATGCGCCCTGGCCGCCTGTGACCATGCGCCCCATGCGCCCCATGCGCCTGCGCCCCATGTGCCTGGCCCCTGCGCCCATGCGCCCTGGCCGCCTGGGCCCTGGTGCGCCTTGGCCGCCCTGGCCCCTAGGCACTGGCAGCTTATATAGCTGGCCAGCCCTCTTTTCCCCTTTATTTCTAAAAACCCAAAAACGTTATTCTCCATTAAAATAGCTCTCAAAAACCTCCATATAACCATTGTTCATCCCAACTACTTGGAGGATAATATTTTGTCGATCCATGCTCGTTTGTGGACTCCTAAATCCGATAAACCCTCTCTTTAAATTCCGAATTCTCCATGGATGGTGAACCCAAAACCTCCATAAATCACCTTGATCATTACCAACAGCTTGGAGGTTAATATTTGCTGAATCTTGAGCGTTTGTTGGATTCTAAATCGGGTAAGTTCTTTCGTGATTTTTCCGATTTCTTCCACGAATTTCATTCTTTAAATTCCTTGATTTGCGGGGTGTTTTGAGCCCTAATTGTTGTCCGTTTCCGCTCAATTTTTGAGCATGTGCTCTCGGGATGGTAAGGAACGCAGGTGTGTTTTTCATTTCTGGTTTTGGGTTACGGGGCCCACGGGCCCGTTTGTGACCCGGATTTCAACCCGGTTATATTTTGGCATTATGGGTATCGTTAGTCTTGTTTTAATCTGTAGATTGTTGTATTGATAGTGGTTTTGCGATTTGGAGCTTCCCAGAGCAGTTCGAGCCTGGACGACGCCGTCCCCGCAGCTATTCGTCGGACGACAGGTAGGTTATGGTTTTTCCCTATCTAGACTCTGCGTATATAGGCTATAACTGTATTAATTAGCATCTTTGGATGGGTTGTTATAGGTTGGTTCCCCAGACCTTGTCCGCCTTTCATCCATCTATTTTATACGTTCTTTGTAGTATTCGCGTAGTAATGTATATTACCTTTGTGGTCCTGTGTGGCCTTGTATTGACTCTGTAACATAGATGGTGGGCTATTTGGGAATGTCCGCGAGTCCCGGACATAGAGATTATCCTTTTAGGCTGGTTATGTCTGCTGAGTAGCTATTGGGCCTGTGCAGGGCTGATAGGAATTATTGTGAGCTGTTGGGCTACTTTTATATTTGTGTGCGAGCATATCATCCATGAAAAAGGTTTTCCCCTGCATGTTTTACTACAGTTTTGGCTGTGAGACACTACTGACAGTTTTCCTAAATTTGCATGGCCCTGGGGCCCCTTTTTGGTACTGTTGTTGATAGAAAAGGGGATTTTTGAATGTTTTCGCACTGATATTATTATTGATACTAGTCTCTGCGGGGCAGAGCACCAGACTTGATTTTATTACTGATACTAGTCTCTGCGGGGCAGAGCACTAGACTTGATTTACTACAGTTTTAGACCCGGTTACGCCCGGGCACCCTTGGAGGGGGTTTTGAGGCATTTTCTACTACTTTAGTCCTGGACAGGGTCTGGGCATGCATACTTGAGACTGGGTCTCTATCTTGATCCTGGACTTGCTTCTGGATGACATGTCTTGATACTGAGTTTTAGTATAGGGTCGGGGACCTCCATGGACCTTGCTGCTCCTGGCCTGGGGCTTAGGGCTGCGTATGCCGGAGGGAAGGGTATACGGTGGAGTAGAGGTATACAGGATGAGTCCTTCCATGGAACCTGCCTGCTGGTCCTGATTGGCACCGGAGGAGGTACATACAGAGGTTCTATTTCACATCATATCATATCATGCATTGGATTCCACCCTTGTTTGCTGTGTGTTTAGTGTACGCTCCGGTAGTATGGGATGCCGGAGGGTTTGTTTTCACTTGATTGTGTTACTCGATTGTATGGGCGGCCGTTGGGACTGTAGGTAGACTATATTTACTCCTGTTTTTACTTAGAGCTTGTCTTGGCACCCGATTTTTGAAAGATTAGTGATGGCTAGCCTGTTGAGGCTTTGGCTGTGGGATTTTTGATTATTGAGAGGGCTTCAGAGTCCTATCTTATTGAGGCACTTTTGTGTGGCCTTCTGAGCAGAGTGTGAGACTCTGGTTCTATTCTTGTGGGCAGCTGAGTGGTATCTCTCGGTTATTGTGGCCTAGTTATTTCATCCTAGGGTTGTACTTGTGAGGTGATTCCCTGGTTATGCTATCATGTGATTGGATTGGTGTTATGACTTCTTTATACTGGTTGATTCCATTTTGAGTATGTTAGACTGCTCTCCGTCTTTTCCTTCCACTTGAGGTTACCGGTATACCGCTATTTTCTCAACTCTCTCTCTACTTACTTATATTGTTGTGCAAGGACTCCTGGTGCGTTCTCCTTTCCTTCACCTGTGATTCTGTGTAATTGTATCTCTGTGCTAGCATGTGTTGCTTGAAGCTCTTGGTTATGGATGATCTGTGCTAGCTCCTTGTGCCTTGCTTATTGCCTCAGTGACTGCTTTCTTGCTATCTATTACTTACTGCTTTTATATCTTATATGCGCTCAGTCGGCCTATGATACCTACTGAGTACCCGTGGTTTTGGTGCTCATGCTACACTTCTGCACTTTTTTTGTGCAGATATTAGCTGAGCTTTCGCCGTTGATCACGTTGGAGACTCGTGCAGCTTTTGGATCTTTGAGACTAGGGTGAGCGCCTGACGGTCGAAGCTTGTCTACATCTCATCTGTTGTATTGTTGCTCCTTGTACTTTCGGAGGCAATTTATGTTGTATTTTGTTACTACTAACACGTGTATCCTATTAGAAGCTTCTGTACTATTGATACCAAGTCTTGGGGTTGGTGTAGTTTCCTTTATGTATTTATATTCGAGTTTTTCTTTCACTTAATTATGCTTGCTGGTGCGTTTCGGTTAGGTAGTAGCCCATTATTAATCATTCTGGGCTACGGGAATTGGTTCGCCTACTGGGGGATTGTAGGTGCCATCATGACTTGAGATATCGGGTCGTGAAAAGCCTAAACTAATCAAGGCATCTGACCCTAATCCCGAGGATATTACACCGCCTACGCCAAGTCTCACGGGAAAGCTACGACCTATACTAAGGATTTACTAGCCAGAATCTACTCTAAAGCCCCTAAATCACTTATAAAGATCAATATGCCTACTCAGAACCATATCCAAACCACAAGTTCCCACCAACCATTAGCAATTTATTATACTCATACCTCATACGAACAAAGTCTAGAAAAAGTAAACCATAACCTACTAGAAAGCCGAGCATGCACGCACAATCCACAAGACTGGAGCGTATCTCTCCTGAGAAGCATCCGCAAGCAGCCATACTATCATAACAATACTACACGTCAAAACAAGACTAATGATACCCATATTGATATAATTATAGCCGAGTCAAAATTTGGGCCAAAAGTGGGCCCATGGGCCTCGCAACCCAAAACTAGAAATGAAAATTGTCACGATGTTCCCATCCTTGCCAGGAGCACATGCTCAAAAATTGAGCATGATTCATGAAGAATAAAGGGCCAAACAGCCCCTACAAAGCCAAGGGAATTAAAGAGGAAATTTAGCGGAATTAAAGAGGAAAACTTACCAATTTACGACAAGGGAACGATCACAGACAAGAACTATATCACCCCAGCACCCTAGGATTATTCCACACTGAATATTGAGCTTAGAGCTCTTCAACTATGGAAGAAATTTGGATCGAAATGAAGAAGAAACCAAAGAGGAGACATATTTATACTACTAGGGATTTCTTCATCGTTATCTCAAGGCATATTTATACTGCGATGACAAAGTTGGCTAACTCATTGCTATCACGATGGTTAGCCTCCAAAACGGGATGACCAAGGGAGCAGGGTCTTCATCGCTATCGTGAGAAAACCCTTCGAGATTGCGATGAACAAGGAGGCTCTTCATAGTTCATAGCTATCACGAGAAAACCCCTCGAGATCCTGATGAACAAAAAGTCAGACCTTTGATATTGCGAAGGTATTATTTCAAGATCGCGATGAACAAATTTTGGCCATAACAGCAATTTAAAACCAGCAGTTCACCAAGGCTAAAATTTCACCGGATGGATTCTCGAGATGCATCCGGGGTCACGTGAATACAAACAAACTATGCAACTCGACTGAAAATGGCATTTTAGATCCAATGGAATCAACAAAAATCCCATTAGAGGTCGATCCAATAAAAAGTGGGCCCCGCTCCAAAAATTAACCTTTAGGCCAACTATTCCAAAAATGGAACCTAAGGGCCAAAATAAAGTTCAGAAGCCTTGGGACCCAAACCAATGGTCCCTCTAGCCTAAACTTGACATTCCAGAGCTAACAACAATGGCAGAATTTTCATCCAAGGTCATCTTCTTCGAATGTTGACCAAAGTCAACCCTTTAAGCCTAATTGGCCTAAAAATATAGAACAAAGAGAAAATTCCAAGCTGAAAAACTCCCGGATCCCCAAAAAAGGTCCAACTAGACCAAAGTCTACATGCTGGAGCAAAAGAAACTGTCGAAATTCAATTCTGCGTGCGTTTACCAAGAAAGTTGATCGAAGTCAAGGATTTCCAAAGTTAGAGTTCTAAAATAGTGAAATGGTCATAACGACCTAATGAATGGCTAAGCACCAAACTATCAGTCCCGGCAAGTCATAAATGACATATAATCGCTGCAGGAAAGCTCAAAACGCATAAAATGCAACGAAATAGAGAAATGACCTGGAGGATCATTACATCAACTTACCAAAAATAATTTGGGTGATCAAACACTTCATATGTAGCTCCAAAGCCTTCCAACGATGGATGAATTCACTTTACCTGTGAAGAAAATTAGGCTGAAAATGATTTATAACAGCCAGTGGTCCTTCATCACGACCGCGAAAGAGACCTTGCGATTGTAATGACCACACTAACTAGACCATTGTGATCGCGATGTCCTACCTCATGGTGGCAAAGAACAAAAAGAGGGTCGGTCCACAACCCTTTCATCATGAATGCAATGAACTTCTCATAATCATGATGGTCAAACAGCAAGGCAATCGTGATTGCGATGGACACATCATGATCGTGGTGAACAAAAGGGGGCTACACCAGCAACAACAAACTAGCAAAACACCAAGGAAAAACACAAACTAGCAAACATGTTACCCAAATGAAAATGGCATTCTAGAATCAATGGAATCATCGAATTGACCAACAGAGGTCGTCTAGATGAAATATAGACCGAAGTAAATACTTTACCAGTTTTGCCTAGAAATTACCCAAGTGCCCAAAATGAGTTCGGAAGCCTCGATATCAAAACCAAAGGCCCCTCTAGCCCAAAATCCACGATCCAGAGCTAACACCACTAATGAAATTTTCATCCAAGACTTTTAACTCTGAATGTTGACCAAATTAAACCATTTAAAGTTGTAATCCCTTTAAACTTGAAAGTAATAGAATAGAGAATCTCTTCTAAAACACAAATAAACTTCCCGGGAACAAAACTATCAGTCTCAGCAAGTCATAAATTACCCATAGATGTTGTGGTAAAGCTTGAAACATTGAAAATGCACGAAAATAGAGAAAATGACATGGATGGTCATTACAACATCCACTACTAAAAGAACTTTTGTCCTTCAAAGTTAATTAATTGAAAGCACCCGAAGGATAAAAACGTGAGGACATCAGGTTCATCTATCAAACTTGGATTCCCAAAGAGCCTTCTCGAGTGGATGCCACCTTCAAAGAATTTAAACAAAAAACTTCCTAAATCACTAACTTCTTACCAGCCTGCCTCAAATAGCAACAAACCCTTCCCAGAAAAACCTAAGCCTCACCTAACTGAACTGACTCCCACTGAAGCTTGAGAAACTCGCCCAAAACATCCTGATATAACACAGACACAGGAAAAACTCATATGAACACCAATCGAATCTAATAACCAGGCTAACTATAAAAGTTACCTCCTTATTGCTTTAACTCACAAACTCTTTGTTCTAAATAACCCTTCTGCCTATACTAAACTTTATGAAGTCCTTTCTGAATCATCCGTATTCTTAGCCATGAAGTCAACACAGCAAGTCAGACACCCAGGCTATCCTCAAAATCACCAACCAACCAACTAAAACCTATACCTCATACCACAATTCACCTTGAATGAGTTCACCTAAATACTCGAACTCAACCAAAGCCAACCAATGGTCCCATTAACCTCTAAAATCCATAACACATGCCCGTATCATATTTTTGAGAATTAGAGTAGTCTGCTTTGACTGACCATCAATTTGCGGATGAATACATACGCTAAGATCAGCCCAGGTACCCAAACTCATCTGAAACAACCATCCAAAACTCTTTAAAAAATAAAATACCATGGTTAGAAATGATATGAACAAATACCCCATGCACCTGAACAACCTCCCAAAAGTAGATTCTGATCCAACCTCTCCGGACTGTACAAGGACTGAACTAATAAAAGGTGGATAGACTAGAATAACCTATTCGTGAATACCCCACTAAATATCAAATCTCTACAAGGAAGGTGGAAGCCTACCACGAAGTCCATAACCATCAAACCAAATCCAAATTCTAGGAACACCTTTACGACCCTCAATTCCCAAATACCATTCGGATCTATGGTTGCTTTTCTAGCCTCGCCACTCTACAAAAAACTACAATACTTTGAAATATCAAATCAAACCAACCCATTGGCTAAGGAATTCTTGCCCAATGCCAAAGATTGACATATAGCTACTAAAAATTCCATGATCTCTATATTTTCTACCATCTGGCCTGCTGTACCAACATGCAAACCACCAACTCTAAAAGAATCTCAATATACAACAAACTTCTGGCCCTCAACTAGAAGAGTCTGGATTGATGCTGAAATCTACAAGGCCTTGAACTTTAGAACCACTAGTCAAACAACTAAAAGGGAATAATATCTTACAAATCAACCTAGCCAAATAGTGTCTTTATTTTACATTTTGATAGAAAGTTATATATTGTATAAACTTATTCCCGTACTTTATAGGCTCTTGTACCAGTGACACTAGGTCTAGGGTTGATTTCGTATGTATACATTTTGTCTTTGTTGGTCTCTTTAGGACCCATTTGTATATTTTGTACCATTTTGTATATATCTATACTAGTTGCCCCTTCTTATCATTATTGTACTTTTACTTTATCTATTCTACTCTTTACTTGTAGTACTTGTATTGGGTTTTGGCTTGCCTACTTTGGGTCATGACATATAGCAAGACAAAGCATAGCATCGAGTCACATACTTAGTCAGTGAGATCCCATCCTGAGTCAAGTGCTCAAACTAATGCCTTCGCTCATGCCTCAAGCTTTGAGGAATAAATCGATCAATAAAATACTGGGAAAACAACTCCTAAGTCATAGGAGGAGATCCTGTAGGTTTAGTGGTAGCATAAGAATGCCACCATTACTTGGAGGGCTCACACATCTACAAAGTTGTATAATTGACAGGATGAGACTGTAATAATCTTTCACTCTGAAGTCTTTCATGACAACTCACAAATAACTCATATGCATCCTCAGCATGCCCACCCTGAAACTGATATGGATCCATCTTTCTGAACCTCTCTCACCGCATCTGTTCCTCGTTTGACATTGCCAGCATAGCCACTTTTGTGAATCTTACACCCGACAAAGGCATACCATTAAACCTAGTTGTTATAGACACTAAATGACCTATTTGTTCATGAAAAACTATAATAGGCTACTGATATGGGGTTTGGGGGCCAATTCTAGTATGTGAACCCTTTGGAGTACCAGTTGTACCATCAATTTGAGACATACCCTCTAATAAACCAAGCATATGAATCAAGGTATCCTGAACCTATGGTTTGAGGACTATGTGTCAGTTTCACGGTTCGTGAAATTTTCCACAGTTCATGGAACCAACCGGTGAAAGTCAGACATAGAGTGGGCCTTTTCTCAGAAACCATGACTGGGTTTCACAACTCGTAAAACTTTCTATGGGTCGTCCTGTTAATCCGTGAAAAATTATTCAAAGCCTAAAATCTTGGTCCAGGAACCACAACTCCAGTCCATGAGCCGTGATTAGTTCTACGATTTGTGGAAGGGACCCGTGGAACCTGAAGCCGAGTTTTAAACTAGCTTTTTCTTAATTAAGTCCCAGGGTTTTTTCAGCCATTACCCACCCTCTTAACTCCTAGTGAGGTTGTTTTGGCCATTTTTAGCATGATTTCTAAACCTATTAGCCTAAGTCACTTCTCATTACCTCACTCATCTCTCACAGAGGAAAAGAACTCTCTCAAGCTCAAGGTCTCAAGCTCTAAGTTCAAGTCTCCTAGTCTTTTCAATTTCAAGTGGGTTAGCTTCAATCAAGGTATGTGGGTATTCAATAAGGGAATCCCTTCACCCTTACGCCCAAAACCCCAATCTTCTAAATTAAATTTATGTATTTCTAAATTAGGGTTCTTATTTAGATTGGGGAAAAGTTATGGGTCTTCTTCTAAGGAATTAATTCATGATTTCTTATTACATATCTATGATTTAATTGAAGTTCCTTAGCTGATTTCAAAGGCCCATACGATTATGATACATTTTAGCATGTTTTTATTGAATTGCATGTCTTCAAGTAAAATTGGTATGTCTAGGTAACATGACCTCTATTTTCATGAAATTGCATGCCTAATTCTTCAAGTTATGATATTAGAAAGGAAAGTATATTTTGAATTATGGTTTTGCAAAGCTTTAAGATTCATGACTTGTGAATTGTATGACATCAGATATGTCCCTATGTTTTATGAAAGGTTTGGCATCCAGATATGTCTACCTCAGTTATGAACAGTTTTGACATCATATATGTCGTAAGTATTATGAGCTATATGTATATGTTTTTGGGAGTAGTATTAGCACTGAGATAGACAGGGTGAGAGTACCCTTAGTCCCAGAACTACGTGCCCCATAGGTTCTAATACCCCTTATTTGGGCATCAAATTTAGTGATCACGCCACATTCATTCCTTTATACCCTAGCAAGGTATATTGGATCCTTTCGATGGGGCGTATACATTGGATTTCATGTAGCTCACATGGTCTATGTCTGTTAGAGAACCTCCCATAGAAATAGTATCAGGTTTTAAAATGCATTGACTCTTTGCTTTTAGTTTTCAGGACCCTTATTATTACTATGATATTTGTATAATTTGTTTTGGCATCGTATCGAGTCTCTTGCATTTTAGTTTTATACTTATAGCATGATTTCAGCTTTACAAGTTTATTTAGCATGTTTACCTCAGATTCTTATTTATCTCATATATTCAGTACATCCTATAGTACTGACACATTTTGTGCTGTATCCTTTTATGATGCAGATTTAGGCACCTTCCCTCAGACTCGTGGCTAGTCAGTGTCAACCGTTCAGACCTTATTGGTGTGTCCTCTTCCTATGAGGACTGGAGTTATGATTGGTTATCTTTATTTCCTTTTCTTAGGATTTCTCGAGTTAGTTGGGGTCTTGTCCCATCAACTCCTATTTCAGATTTAGAGGCTTCAGACATAGTTATATTGTATTTTGGCTAAGTTCTTTGTAGACTTTTGACTATTTCCTTTATGGGTTTCTATCTTCTCTCTATGTATGCTTCCACTTTATTTCCTTAAGTTATCTGAGTATGTTATGGCCAAGGGTTAATCTAGGACACTCGTGTCCTGTATCTCGTGTTACGTCCAGGGGGTAGCCTCGGGGCGTGACAGTAGCTTTTGCACAAATCAATCAGTCCCCAACTCTTTAGATCATGCTTTGTATACCTCATTGTCACCATTGGGAAGGTGGTGATAGAAATTGATCAATTCAGGATCAAATCATACTATCTTTCCCTAAACTGTCACAACCAAATTATTTGCCTAGTCCATCTTGGCTTCATTAGCATAAAACTCCCAGACAATAGAGAAGTTTCCCTTAATAGGGTCAGCGGCAAAGTATATCCAACCACTGGAGACCAACCTTTCACAAAAGTCAGCCAATCTTTCTTCAAGACCTTCCAACAAAATGCCACGATCCCTGGTAATGTTCATTGTCAAGTGATGATGATACAATTTGGAAAATTGCAGGGATATGAATATGCCTTGATCAAAATACTCCTCATTGGCCACTTGGTTGACATCTTTTTGAGCTATTTCATTTAATGCCAGAGCCATTTGTAAGCTTTAAATATCTACAAAAGGAGTAAATATATCAAACGCTTGTACATGCATTTAAAACAATGTATTACAACATGATTAGGCCAAAGAAATGGGTCAAAATGGTTTCAAATAGAGATGGGCAAAACTACTATTTTGACAGGCACTGGTCAGCACGATCGCAACATTTTTCATCGCATTCACGAAGTTCTTTTTTTCTTCAAAATATTTTGAATTGTGATCGCGGGATTGGGAATCATAATCACAAAGATTGTCTTCTTCGCCCAGAAATTCATTCATTTGGGCATTCCGTCAAACAGGTGCTATGCACCAATTACTTTTTCCATTGTTAAAGTCCATTTGGACCACATTTTGCCTAGGATTTTCATGCCCAACAACACTCTATTCCCAACCAATTCTCACCCAACAATCATTCAATTAAAAGCACATACATGTATCAATTATAAGAAAAATAGAAAGTACCAAGACTCCCTCTTACCATAATTTTCAACACTAAAACAAAGAAGAGAAAACAATGAAAGAACGAGTAGGGATTGGTGCACATACCTCTGAGATTGCACCTTGATAAAGCTATGGAATTGAATGATTGGAATGAATTAATGTAGTGCTTAAGGAAGGATAGTAGCCAAGTGTAAGTGCAATAAGTTCGGGTTCTTTAAGCATTTTTACAAATTTTTGTACCTGGGAATTGAGCATTGCATCACTATCGTGAGTCTTTTTCACGCGATCGCAAAAGAATTAAAATTCCTTAACCCCACACAATCATAATACACTCATGTGATTGCAAAGATTTATTAAAATTTTACTTCATCGCGATCGTGATGGTCAGATGTTGCGATTGTGATGCTTTTCTGAATGCCAATTTTTTCAGTTTTAAAGTAGTTCACTGTTTTGCACATGCTTTGCACCTGTGTGCTGTAATTCCACATATGTGGCTCGCAGGTGCTTTGCATGTCCTCCCAATTTCCTCCAAAGGTTGTCTTCATCTCTCTTTTCTTTTTGCACACCTAAAATTACATCAAAACTACAAGAAGAGTGAAGTAAAACACAAGTAAAAATTATTTAAACGATGGGTTGCCTCCCATCTAGCTCGGAGTTTAATGTCATAGCGCGATGCAAATAACTTTACTTATTCCTCCAATTGGAGGATTTGAACTTTCTACCCAATTTTGAATCGAGACTGTGGTGATATTCATAGGGTAAAGGCAAGAACATAAGAAGGCCACTACCTTGGTCTCGCATTTTGCACCTTTTTGCCTTCAAATGAGGGATGTTGTTTTGTCTTTTATGCATGACAAACCCAAAATGAACACACCCCAACCCTCTTTTTCTCTAAAGTTCTCCATAGGCTTGGTTACATTGACTTTCATTCATTCAACTAAGCTCAATATTATGAAATGGTTGGAGTACGAATTAAGCATCTCCATTTTTAAATTTGCCCCATTCATGAAATCCTCTCTTTTGAATACACTATAGTCCTCACAAATGATGTGTTGAACTTTGGTTATCGACTCTAGTGTTATTCGTTCACTCTTGGCATCTTGAACTGCTCTTGGGATGGGTAGTTGACAATTCACCCTTTGCTTGTAAAATCCATGGTGTCCTCATCATCATAGGAAAACCACTCAACACAACTACCACGCCCATTACATCGTATGCCTTAAGTCTTAAAGTTTTGTGGGGTAGGCAAAACCTTCATGGGTTGTTTGGCAAGGTTATCCTCCTCTTCCGACATAACTTGTCTTTTGAAGTAGGATTGGAGCATTGCTCCTGCTTCCATTCTTTTGGCATGGACTTTTTGTTCTTGATGCTTAAAGTAGGATTGGAGCATTGCTTCTATTCTTTTGATATGGTCACTTTGTTCATCACGTGCCAATTCATGACTTACTTATTAAGAAGTAAGCAAATTCACCATGGGTTGTTTGGTGAGGTTTTCCTTCTCATCTAATTTAGCTTGCCCCTCGAGAACAAAGAGTTGCTTGATATTAAGTTCCTCTTCATATATGCAAGTTTTCTGGTCCAAAAGAGTTTGGAGTATTTTGAGCATTCCTTCATAACCAACACCTTGTTCTCCTCTTTCCACGGCACCATTCCTATCAAAATCACAAGCACACCAACGTCCATCTTGATCACCACATAAATAGCAATCATACCCATCATAGGATTGAGACGGTGAATACCTCCATCTTCTAGGGCAAATTCTACAATCTCGCCGAAAGTGAGGTCTTCAACTATATGAACATGGGCCATTAAAATACGAGTTGCGACTACCGAACCCATGAGCTTTTCTATCCTTTTAAGATGCCATAAAATCATCAAAAACAAAAATAAAATCTAACTTAAACAAAAATAACAAATATTCACAAGTTTGAACTAGAGAAAGTAAGCTCAAATTCCAAACTAACTCAATATGCCAAATAGTTCCTCGATAACAACACTATTTTTGATAACGTCCAAAATAACTCTCTGATTAAGGAGGTGTCTACGGTCATTGCAAAACAAGTTACCCAACAAGAGTCAGGGTCGAATCTCACAAGGAATAATATCAATGGTGATTAAGAAAGTAAGGAATTAAAACAACTTACTAAAGTCCAAAGAATGAAAAATAAAATGTTATGGGGGTTTTTTGTTTAGAAACACGAATAATGATATAAAGTAAGGGGGTTTTTGTTTTGGGGGATTGATCAATGACATTCACAATACATGGTGTAATGACCCTCCAGGTTATTTTCTATTTTTCATGATTTTCCACATTTCGAGCTTTTCACAGCGGCTACTGCTCATTTATAATTTGCTGGGGCTGATGGTTTGGTGCTCGGGCTGTTTGTTAGGTCATTATGAAAATTTTCCCATTTTAAAACTTGAACTTAGTAAATCATTGACTTCGATCAACATTCTTAGTAATCATGCTCGGAATCAAATTTTGATAGTTCTTTCAGCTCTGGAGTGGGGATTTTGGTGTAATGGGACCCTTGGTCAAGGTCTAAGAGCTTTTAATTTGATTTTGTCTTTTATTTCGTGTTTTTAGGCCAGTTTAGCTTGTAGAGTTTATATTGGTCAACATCCGGCGAAGACAGCCTACAATGGAAATTCTGTCAGTGCTATTAGCTCTAGAATGTTGACTTTGGGCTAGAGGGACCTTTGGTTTGGGTCCCGAGGCTTTCAGACTTATTTTTGGCTTTTGGGTTTCATTTTGGAAGAGTTGGCCAATAGTAGATTTTAGGCACGTGGCTTATTTTTCATTGGATTGACCTTTGGTGGGATTTTTGTCGATTTTGTTGAGTCTAGAATGTCATTTTTAGTTGAATAGCTCAGCTCATTTCTGTTTGCGGGACCCCATATGCATTCTCGGGAGTCCATCGTGTGTAAGTTGCCTAACCTAGGTTGGTGCCTTAAGCTGGTTTCTGGTGTGGTGCAAGGGCATCGCCTGGGTCACGCCTGTGTGCATGCGCCTACACCTGGGTGCCTACCTTCCTTGGAATAACAGTTCCCCTGTGTTGTGCCAGCTCGCCTGCGCCTGCATGGTCGTTGTAGCACCTGGGCATGGCATCTTATAACTGGCCTTTTCTCTTCTTCTTTTTCATTTAATAAAAATCCCAAACTCTATCCTCCATTAAATTAAGAACCAAAACCTCCATTTTCACTCCTTGATCATTACAATAGCTTGGAGGCAAATATATTTTCAGTTCATGATCTTGTTGGCTCTAATTTGGTAACTTTTCGCTTCTAAATTCCACTTCTTCTCCATTTCATTTTAAAGTTTCCCCAAAGCAATTTTCTACCATTTTCTTGAGATCTAAGCTTCAATTTCTTGTGGGCTAATTCCAGACCATTGGGGTGGATATTTTTTGGTTCGTGATTAATTTTCTGACTTCTATTGGTAAGATTTCTTCGTTAAATTCTGTTCTTCTTTCTTTAAAATTCTCCTTGAACTAGTAGGACTTCGGGGCTATTTTGGGCCCCAAAATGAGTCCTGTTCATGCTCAACCTATGGGCATGGGTTTCTTAACTTGTTGCAGACATAATTGTGAATTTTGTTTTCTATTTCATTGCGTAGTCCCCGAGGGTCATTTTCCTACCCGATTTCTGGCTCGATTTTCTGTATAGTATTATGGGTGTCAATCTTTTTTCCTTAACACCTAGAATGTGTTTGTGATAGTGTGGCAAATTTCTGATGCTATTCAGAAGGTAAAGGCACACGAGTGATAGTTTGTGTTTGCAGTTCATCCCTGAGGTAGGTTACGGTTTACTTTCCTAGATTGAGTTTACTTAGATTTTATATCTTATATATTACTTGAACATTAGGTTGGATCTTAGTGTACTATTAGGCTTAAATCCTATGACTTGTAATAAATTGGCCATTTTGGATCATAAATTAGGATTATTACCATTATCTTTATTTTAGGAGCTTGCAGTATTATTGTGGCTTGCCTAGAATAGTCAGTATGCTTTTAGGAGATTTTAGAGGTAGAGTATATGCTTTTAGTGGTTTTCGTAGTTATTTTCGTTATTTTTGCCTTATTGTCGGTTGTGTATATAACTATGGGCCAAAGGACATAGCTCAGATTGGATGGAGTTCCAAGTTAGTTCTCTTATTTGGAGGGTGTTTCACCCTGTTTGCCTTGCTTGTATGGTATATTCATTGTATTTTTAAAGTTATTTGCTCATACTACATTAGCATACCTTGCGGTACAGAAAAGAAAGATTTTCAAGATTTTTGGTTAAAACTTGAGATTTACTATGGTTATTAGGATTTTCAAATTTTAAAGGAGTTATCTTAGATTTTACTACTGATTTTGGAAAGGAAAGGAAAAGTACTACTTTTATGCCGGTCCAAGGGACGTTCCCAGACCTTTTCTTTGTTTACTTTTCTGTTGATGAGCCTGATAATTGATTCCTAGTGCCCCAATGATCACATATCTGGGTTTTACTTTTATGCATTTATTGATGAGCTCGATGTTAAATTACAGGCACCCTGATGATCGCATATCTGGGTTTTACTTTTATGCATATGTTGATGAGCTCGATGTTAAATTTTGAGAACCTCGGGGCACTAGATACTAGGTTTTTACTCTTATTTTACACACATATGCATCACTTGCATTGCATGATGCCTCAATGTACCTGGACTGTCTGTTGCCTTCGTTTCATGTTTGGTTGTTACCTTCTTTCTTTTAGCTTGGTTAGTTATATTTTTGGTTCTATAACTAGATTTAGTTGGATGCCTTTAGTTATCTTACTTTCCTGTAATTTATATTATATATCATCTTTCTATGCTCGGTCGGCCTATGATGCCTACTGGGTACCCATTATTTTGGTAATCATACTATACTCTGCATCTTTTTTTGATGTAGCACCTAGTATAATCCAACCTCATTGATCCTCCCATCGTTCGAGGCCAGTTGCTATTTGGATCGTGGTGAGATCCTAGCGTTTGGAGACTCTTACTGCTTTCCTTCTAATTTCTATCTATATTTTCTATTTTTGATAGACAGAGTCTGTTGTATAGCTACTCTGTACTTTAGACGTTCTTGTACCGGTGACACCAGGTCTCGGTTTGTTCTCGTGTATATTTTGTTTTCTTGGTTACTTTAGGGCCATTGTTGTATATTTATTACAGTTGGTACGTATATATATATATATTATTGGACCTATTCTCTTATATTTCTCTTCTGATTTCCTTATATTGAACTATTTTATTTATCTTTCGCATTGTTGGGTTAGATTGCCTACCAGTAAAGAGGGTAATATAGGTGCCATCACGGCCTGGTCGTGACAAAGTGGTATTCGAGCTCTAGGTTCACCAGTGTCACAGGTACAAGAGCAAGTGTCTAGTAGAGTTTTGTGAATCGGTATGATGACATCCATATCCTATCTGCGGGTGGCTACATGGCATTATTAGGAAAAGTTCCCTATTCTTGGATCTTTATCATGCGTACCTATCTCTATCAACTTCTAAACTTCATTTGTTCCATTCCTTCTCAGATGCCTAGGATGAGTACCACAACGGGTAGCATCGAGGCTTCTGCGCTTGTTACTTTAGTGTTTCCTCTAGTGCCACAATTTTGGAATGAGAACTTACCGCTTCAGCTAAGGGGGGGTTTGGGGCCATCCTAAATTCCGGTAGGATTTATGGCTACCCCAATTCTTCAGGACACCGTGGCTAGGACTTCGAGCCATCTGGAAGGTGTATCTCTATCTCGGTTAGGGGCAGCACCCGGTTCTTTGAGCGGTGCTTTGTCTAGATTTAAGGTTACAGTTTTCCCTACCTTTGACCTTGTATATTTCTTCTATAACTGTATTTATTAGCATCCGGGGGTTTGGTATTCTAGGTTGGCACCCCAGACCTTGTCCGCTTCTTTCGTCCATCTTATTTCTTGCTTGGGATGTTGTATTTGATCTAATGATGTAGTATTACTCTTATGGCCCTATGTGGCCTTTGTATATGCCTTTGTACCATAGATGGTGGGATATTTGGTAATATCCGCGAGTCTCATACATCAAGTTCTGATTCTAGGTTGGTTATCTGTGTTGTAGAGCAGTTTAAGCCTGTGCAGGACCGATAGGTCAATTTTGAGCCGTTGGGATATTGATTATGTTTGAGCATATCATCGCGTATAAGGAGTTTTCTGCATTATTTATAACCACTTAGGCTGCAGGCCTAACTATAACTGGTTTTCCAAACTTTGCATGGCCCGAGGGCCCATTTTCAGTATAATGATTATAAAAGGATTTGAAACTAATTTTTTTATGGATTTTCTTGAGATAAAAGAGATTAAAGGATGTTTTACCACTGGTTTTCTCACTAATACTAGACTCGGCGGAGCCATACCGCTAGACATATATTTTCACTACGGATTTATGCCCGAAAATACTCTGGCCAACCTTTATAGGGATTTTGAGATTTCTATTATTGATTTAGACTCGAATATGCTCCGGGCACATACTACGAGATTTTGATCACTGGTTTAGACCCAGGTACACTCTGGGCAGTTATACTTTAAGAATTCGTGAATTTAGTATGTCGTCAAGAACCTCTATGAACCTTTCTGATCTGGACCAAGGGCTACGTGCTATGAGTGTCGGGGGAGGTACATACAACACTACTGTCACCTCATGTCATTCATATTGTGCTCGGATCCACCCTTCTTTGTTGTTTGCTTAGTGCACGCTCCAGTAGTATAGGATGTTGAAGGGTTTGTTTTCACTTGTATATGTTCTTCGGGTGTAGGGCGCCTGTTGGGACTGTAGGTAGATTAGCTTATGCTATCTTATAGTAGTTTTGGTTAGCGTGTGAGTGTAGTGTTTTTTTTGTGATTTTCTCGATAGTTGAATTCTTTTAGTAGTAGATGGGGTGTGTGTCTTTCAGAGGTAACTACCTGGGGTGTCTTGACTCGTAGTTAGGTCTCATTGGCTTAATTTGCAGTTTTCCCTGTAGTTCTTGAATTTGTTTGAGTAATTCAATTTCTAGGAGTCTGGAGTAGTTGTTGCCTAGTCCATGTCTAGGTTATGCCTGGAATCTTTCATCTAAGGTGGTGTAGTGCCAGTAGCATTGTGTTAAGGAAGGTTGTTTTATCTTAAGAAGTGTGGTATTGGTTAAGCAAGTCGGTATTGATTGGCTGTTCTTTTCTCGAGAGGTTAGGATCGACCTTCTTAAATTATTTGATTTAGGAAGTTGGCAGGTATATGGGTCATTTTTGTGGTTTACCTCAGTTTCCAATTTGGTTGAGTTTGGACTTGTCACGACTCGATTTCTCGGTCATGATGGAACCTACAACCCCCCAGTAGGCGAACCAATTCCCGTAGCCCAGGACAGTTAGTAATGGGCTACTATCTAACAAATAAGCGGAAGAATAGTCTAATAAGCAAAAGTAAGAAAGTAAGATGAGGAGAATAGATAACAGGAGTATATATATACATATGCGGAAACTAAACAAAACCCCAAGACCTAGTATCATAGTATAGAGCCAAAACTACATACATGGAGTGCAAACGATCCAAAACAATATATACAGATGTCTCTGAGTGGTAATAGAGTACATAAAGCAAAAGATAAACTAAAGCTAAGCTCCGATCACCAAGAGCTCACCCTCAGTCTGAAGTAATCCCCATATAAGATAAAAGCGTAGTAACAGACAGAATAGAAGCAAGTAGTCACAGAAATCAACAAAAGGTACACAGGAACTAGCCCAGAGGGAAATCAACAGAACCACATGTGAGGCTAGCATGCAAAATATATACACCATAGGCACAGGTGAAAGTAAGAAATAACGCACCTGGGGTCCTTGCAATAACAGTGTATACATAATAAGTTTACGAAATAGACGGTATACCGGTAACCTCATGTGTAAGAAGAAGAAAGAAAGAGTAATGATAGGCATGCTTAGAGACATGAATCAAGCCCAACTAATCATATCAATCTCAAATCCAGCAACTAACAGTATAGCAGTAACCAATTTCATAATTTCACCGTAACAGGGAACAATTCTACAAGTAAATAGAAAGAGTCTACCTACAGTCCCCCGGCCGCCCATACAACCGAGGAACACAAACAAGTGAAAACAACCCTTCCGACATCCCATACTACCGGAGCGTACAATCAACAAACAACAAACAAGGGTGGAGCCTCAAACAATGAATGATATGATGCATGAAGATCTCAAGTGAAACGGTACCTCTGTATGTACCTCCTCTGGTGCCGATCCGGCCCAGCAGGTAGGTTCCATGAAAGGAAACTGCCCGTATACCTCTACTCCACCGTATACCCTTCCTCCGGCACACACAGCCTGCAGCCCCAAGCCCGGATGGCAAGGTCCATGGAGGACCCTGACCCCATACTAAAACTCAGTATCAAAACATGTCGTTCGGAAGCAAGTCCGGGTTCAAGATAGAGACCCAGTCTCGAATATGCATGCCCAGACCCTGTCCAGGACTAAAGTAGTAGGAAAATATCTCAAAAACCCCTCCAAGGGTGCCCGGGCATAACCGGGTCTAAACAGTAGAAAGTCATCTCAGGTGCTCGGTCCGACCGAGGCTAAAAAATCATCTCAAGTAGCAAGAAAACTCAACTAGCACCCCGGCCCTGCCGAGTCTAGCGTTAATCGTAAAACTGATGATTTAAAACATAATTTTACTTTATTTTACCCAAGAATATTCACAAGTTAAATCAAACCATTTCCAAATCATTTCCATTAAAAACGGGCCCCCCGGGCCATGCAAGGTTTAGAAAATGGTGCCAGTAGGCCCGAAGTCCAAACCGTAGTAAAACCTGTATAAAACCTCTTTATATGCATGAAAATGGTATGATCAAACACAATAGCTGCCCAGCAGCTCACAATCAACCTATCGACCCTGCACAGGCCCACAACTACTCAGCAAGCATAACCGGCCTAGAAGGATAATTCTATGCCCGGGACTCGCCGACATTCCCAAAATCCCACCTTCTATGTTCCAGAGTCAACGAGGCCTCACAGGACCACAAGGGTAAATAAAATATATCGGCAAGTACTACAAGCAACGGAGGAACAAAAGTAGGCGGACATGAATAAAGCGGTCGAGGTCTGTGGTACCAACCTAATAAACCAACCCAAGGATGCCCATTAATATAATTTTATCCTATATATGCGGAGTCTAGGGAAAATAAACCGTAACCTACCTGTCGTCCGATGACAAGCTCGAACCTCTCCGAAAAGAAGCTCCAAAACGAAATCAAACTTGAACTCGGGCTTGAATAACTTGACGTAGATAGTCAATTTTCTTTCGGTGATCAAAATAAATCGTCAAAATATTACTCCTGCCAATTCACTTTCCAACTTGATAACATAGAAGTTAATATTTTAGGAATCAGTTGATTTCAATACAAAATACCTATAGATATGTATATAGGTAGCTTGTATTTGTAAGGGGAAGATAATGGGCACTAGCTATAGATATAATATATATATATCAGCAGCAATTTCCACTTAAAGAATTGGAGGATTAACCATTACAACTTACATTAACTTGCCACCACTCACCTATTAGCTTTGCTGGACATTCCCTCCACCTACACGTGTGAGGTGGAGGTGACATCCAATAAATTCATTTCCCACTATATATCTACTCGGGTATTGCATAAATTCGTGGTAAAATAAATATAGCTTTTTAAATATATCATAATTATTAGAAAATTATTTCAAATAAAATCTACTATATTATAATAATAAATTTTAGCATAACTAAATTTACTATCTCCGTTAAAATATTACAATGTATAAAAACCTTATAAAATAAATACATATACCATTATATCGTAACAAAAATATTTTTCATAAACCTTTAAAATATTTTAAAAAGGTAATAATAATATAACTTTTTACCAAATTCAACTTTCAAATAAAATATTTTCAAATACACGCGATGTTAATAAATTCTCACACTTAGGCTCGCAATTCACCAACGCACGATTTTGATACTCAAGAACTCTCTTGGAATCCTCCCTTATATTTTCTCACTGTTTCAGAACTGAAATGGCGTTTTAAAACGTGAAGTTGAGACTTAAATCGAGTTTGACCCGACCCCGTTCGCGACCCGGTTCGCAACCCGGCTCCTGCCAGACAGTCCGCGGTAAAATAGTCATAACTTTTTACTCCGCGATCAGTTGGACATGAGGTTTTGTGCGTTGGAAACTAGACTCGTATACCTTCGATTTGGTATTTCGGGGGACTTCTAACTCTTTATATATTAAGAGAAAAGCTCTGAGATGTTTTACCCAAAGTTCAGAAAATTTATTAAAGAACTTACGATAACTTTTGCCGACTTGCTTGACTTCAAAACTTATAATGCGACCAAACAAATGGACCCGACACCAAAATACCGGTCCTAACGAGACTTAAGTGACTTGGGGCCGCTACAAACAAGCTCTAACGGTTCAAGGAAAACGTATACGTGAAAATAACCGGAAGGGTCATTACAAGTGATGACAATATTGTATATTTAATAGATGTTCAATTATCATATCATGAATTTTATTTTATCCTTAGATTTAAAAAATGTTGAATTATTACTAAAAATTAATTACACATCTGTTGAAAATAATCAGACAGATATAGACATCTGTTGCAGCAGATGGTTCATCTGTTGCAATAGATGACTCATCTGTTGGAAATAATCAAACAGATATAGTCATCTGTTATAACAGATCAATAACCTATTGCAACAGATGACTCATCTATTAGAAATAATCAAACAGACTCTACACATATTGCAACAGATGACTCATTTGTTGAAAATAATCAAACAAATATAAACATCTGTTGCAGCAGATGATTCATCTGTTGCAACTGATGACTCATATGTTAGAAATAATCAAACATATATAGATATATATTGCAGCAGATGATTCATCTGTTGCAACAGATGACTCATCTGTTGAAAATAATCAAACAGATATAGACATCTGTTACAACAAATAACTAATCTGTTGCAATAGATGACTCATCTGTTGAAAATCATCCAACAGATATAGACATTTGTTACAACAAATGAATGATATATTACAACAGATGTCTAATATGTTTGATTGTTTTCAACATACTCTACATATGTTTGATGTGAATTGCTTAATTAATCCATGATTAGTAATAAATAAAGTTATTTAACTATAATTAGCTTTCAATTAATAAGTCAATTACAATCTTAATGAATTACATAATAATTACATGATCAACTAAGTGTAGTGATCATAAATAGATGGATCAATTGACTTATTTGAAGTGAATTGCTTAATTAACTCATAATTAGTAATAAATAAAGTTATTTAACCATAATTAGCTTTCAATTAACAATTTTAATTACAATCTCAATAAATTACATAATAATTATATGATCAACTAAGTGTAGTGATCCTAAATAGATGGATCAATTGACTTATTTAATGTGAATTACTTAATTAACCTATAATTAGTAATAAATAAAGTTATTTAACTATAATTAGCTTTCAATTAACTACTTTAATTATAATCTCAATGAATTACATAATAATTATATGATCAACTAAGTGTAGCGATCCTAAATAGATGGATTAATTGACTTATTTGATGTAAATTGCTTAATTAATCCATAATTAGTAAAAAATAAAGTTATTTAACTATAATTAGCTTTCAATTAACAACTTCATTACAATCTCAATGAATTACATAATAATTACATGATCAACTAAGTGTAGTAATCCTAATTCGCAACAACTGATGATTAAGTTCACAAAATCATCATTTAAATATCTCTTTGGACTGTCATCGCTATCGTCTCTATCATGTCACCATCCTTCTAACGTCAAATAAATCGATTGTTTTTCTCGATCCATTCACCATGACAATCAACCCCTATTATTATTGATTTCTTCATTAATGGTACCTAAAGAAATTTGTTAAAAAAATCAATAATGATAGTATAGTAAAGTTGAGTGGCTATATACAATAATAAAATTATATCATTGTCTCAACAAGTAACTCATCTGTTGCAACAGATCACTCACATGTTGGATACATGTTCAGAAACAACAGCTTGATGCAACAGGTAAGTCATCTGTTACAACAGATACCTCATCTGTTGCAACAGATACCTCATCTGTTGCAATAGATAAGCTATCTGTTGCAACAGATGACAACAGATGACCTACCTGTTGGATCAAACTAATGGTTCTGAACATGAATCCAAAAGGTAGGTCATTTATTGCAATAAATAAGCTATTTGTTGTAACATATGACTCATCTATTGCAACAGATGACCTGCCTGTTGAATCAAGTTACTAGTTCTGAACATGAATCTAACAGATAGCTCATCTGTTGCAATAGATGGGTGATTTGTTGCAACAGATAACTCATCTATTGTAACAGATGACTTATCTGTTGGATTAAGCTTCTGGTTCTGAAGCAGCTTTGCCAGCTAATGTAAGATGAATCCAACAGATAGCTCATCTGTTGCAACAGATGAGTTATCTGTTGCAACAGATGACCCATATGTTGCAGTAGATGACTTACCTGTTGGATTCATGTTCAGAACCAGCAGCTGAATCCAATAGGCAGGTCATCTGTTATAACAGATGGGTCATCTGTTGCAATAGATCAGCCATCTGTTGCAATAGATGAGTTATCTATTGGATTCATGTTCAGAACCAGTAGCTTGATTCAACAGGCAGGTTATCTGTTGCAACATATCACCCATTTGTTGTAACAGATGACCTACTTGTTGGATTCAGCTGCTGTGACATGAATCCAACAGATAGGTAATATGTTGTAACAGATGAGTCATCTGTTGGATACGCTACTGAAAAATAGCAGATATACCCAGATGAGAAATTGAACTATAAATTATTATTTTACTTAACAAAATCACCTACGAAGCAATGTCCAGTGATTACGAATAAAATTTGGTCCAGTAGCAGCAGTAGCGGCAGCAACAACAACAACAATATCGACGACAAACAGTAGTAGTAGAAGAAGATGATGATGATGAACAAGAAGAAGAAGAAGATGACGATGAAGAAGTAGAAGACAACAACAACAACAACAATGGAGAAAATGGTGAAATGGCGCGAGGAAGAAGAAGCAAGAAGAAGGGGAGGCGGGTTTTTTTTCCTCCTATTTTAGGTAATTAGGGTTTTATTTAATTCTCCCAAAAGGAAATGAGTCTCATGGGTCAAAGTGTAAAAATAAAAACTTGAGGACAACTCAGAAAATGAGTCAAAACCCATTAATTCCTAATCTAATTTTATCACCTCTACTCAATTAAAATAACTTAAGTCACTACAACTTAAATTTGAAACCTTTTTTTCACCCTTAATTAATTTTCCCCGAGTTAATAGAAAAACTCAAAAGTTCCTCCTCCTTTACACACTCTCTCTCTTCTTCATGTCCCGCTCCTCTGTTATTCTTCATCTTCCATCCTTACCTGATTATATCCAATTTTATGTAATACTAGGGGCGAAAGGGCAAATGACTCCATTAAAGAAGCATAACTTTTTAAGATTATAACCCACAAGATTGAAACTGAAATTGTGGCTACTTTTTCTCTTTTCTTTTGTAAACACATTTTTTTTTGTAATTATAAGTCTTAGTAGCAGACACATCAGTAATATATATACAATTGAAGTTGTGGTAACTTTTCAAGATTATACCCCAGTAATATATATACAATTGAAGTTGTGGTAACTTTTCAAGATTATACCCCAACTATTATAAAGTTAATATTTTTACGTGATATATTTTAAATTTCGAGATTCAAATAAGAGCTCATTTCGATTGGCTTATTCTGAGTGATTTTAAGTCAGAGTAGTTTTGAAGTTTTTTAATAGTGTTTGGGTAAAGTAAAAAAAATAATCTTAAACACTCGATTTTAAGCCAAAATAACCCTAAAAAAAACTAAAAGTTAAAAGTTGAGATTTCCAACTTATAAATAGCTTATACTTAAAAGCAGCTTAAAATAAGCCTATCCAAAGTCCAAACATGCTCTAAGTCTTTTTGTTATCGCAATTTTTTTTATATATCTTTTAAATATTTTAAATTATTAATTATTGTGACTTAAAAAGTCTAAATGGTATTTTTAGATTGTCAAACTAAATGGACAATTGAAGATTGAAATACTCAACACATTCATAAGAGTGTTGGAAACGGTTCACCCAAACAAAAACATAGGAATTTTTCGAATTATATTACTCAGACTTTTCAAAAAAATTATTGTATCTGTGTAAGACCCTAAAAAAATACACTACTTTTAAAAGATCCGATATTCTATACTATTTTTTCTATTGAAAGAATGCATACAAAAAAATTCAAGAGTGTCATTCTCAGATAACAGTTCCACTTCATACACTATACTTATGGCACCAAGAGCAGAGCTACCCTTGGCCGTGGGGTGTCGAGCGACACCCCTTCACCGAATAATTACATTGTATATATATGTCAAATTTTAATTTTATAAATATATATACAGGTGTTAACGACATTTGACACAAGTTGAAGGTTTAGTGCAATGGTAAAGGTGTTGCAAAAAAATTTCGAGGTCGTGTGTTCTACATTTTGACTGCAGCCATTTTTATTTTCATTTTTAAACAACTAAAACAACACGACTTTACTTATTATTATGTATATCGTCGAGTTATAATGTAACTACCTTTTATTTTCAGCAGTAAAATTTATTTTGTCATTTTTTTCGTGTATTTACTTTTTTGTATTTTAACACCCATTAGTAAAAATTCTGACTCTATCACTGTATTAAACCTTCTCATTGACTATACTTGTCACGCCCCGAGGTTACCCCCTAGACGTAACATGAGACTCGGGACCACGAGGATACCAAGCTAACCCTTGATCATAGCATTCTCAAGCATAACAAAGAAATAAGACATAGCGAAAACATCAACGTAAATCCAAAACTGGAAGACATATCATAAATATAGAGTCGAATAGGAAATACAACTCAGAAATCATCTCATAAGGTCTATGTCTGAAAAGCCTCTAATACTATCATAGAGAGTTATTGGGACAACATCCCCAACTAACTCGAACGTCTAGAAATAGAGAAGGAAACATAAACTGAAGGGGAGCCTAGCCCTCGAACCATGAGGACTCATCAAAAGCTAAACTAGGAGTGGTCGGATCTCTAGCCACGAGCCTGTGAAGGAACACCTGAGTCTGCATCATAAAAGGATGCAGCGCAATATGCGTTAGTACTATGGAATGTACTAAGTATGCGAGCAATGCATGAACATAGTGAAAATATGCTAAGTATGCTTGAGTAACTGAAATCATGCTTTTAAAGGATAACTGAATGCAATGACTCTAAAAATATCATAAACCGAAGCATAAACATAAGTAATAAGTCTGAAATCTGATTTAGAGTCAAATGCAACTTTAATCATAAACTGTTTCTGTGGGAGGTTCTCTAACCGACATAGACCATGTGAGCTACATGGAATCCGATGTATCCGTCCCATCAAAAGGACCCAATATACCTTGCCAGGATATAGAGGCATTACTTTGGCGTGATCACTAAAACTGATGCCCAACAGAGGGAACTTAAGACCTACGAGGGTACGTAGTTCTGGGACCTTTTTGGGTACTCTCACCCTGTCCAACTCGGTGCTAATATTACTCCCAAAACATATACATATAGCTCATATAATACTTGGTCATATCTGATGCCAAATATGTTTGAAAAGCATAAGAGTATATCTGATACCATGCAATTCACTTAGCTTAGGTGGACATATCTAGATGCCAAACCTTTCTTGAAACATAGGGACATATCTGATGTCCAAAACTGTTGGAAAAGCATAAGGACATATCTAATGTCATGCAATTCAAAAGTCATGAATCTTAAAGCTTTGCAAGACCATAATACAAAATATACTTTTCTTGCTAAAGTCATACTTAGAGAATTTGTCATGCAATTTCATAAGTACATAAAAGCCACGATGTCTAATCATGCCAACTTTCTCTTGGAAACATGTAAATTCATAGTTTCATGCTAAAAATCAATATTTATGCTTGGACTTTTAAAACCAATGCGAGAATCATAAACAAATCATGAGTAATCAAGAGAAAACCATGAATTTAAACATAGAAACTGATTTCATAAACTCTCCCCAATTTTAGATCAAAACTCTAATTTCATAACTTCATAATTCAAATTAAGACTTGGGGATTTTGGGCACAAGGGTGAAAGGAACCCATTGTTAGAGACCCACATACCTTGGATGAAGATTACCCACTTCAATGGAGAAGAATTGGAGACTTGACTTGGAGCTTGGAGACTTGAGCTTGAAGAGGGATTTCCCTTTTTGGGAGGAGATTGAGGATCTTAGGATGAACTTAGGGTAATATTGGTGAAAACCCTACTAAAAGTAGTCAAAACGACTTCACTTAATACATAATAGGGTAGAAAATGACCAAAATAACCCTAGGTTTTAATTAAAAAGAAGCTGGAATTTTGGTCAACTTCAGTGTCCACGAGTGGAGTCTACGACTCGTAGACTTTTCCACGAGTCGTGGAATCCAGTCGTGGGACTCAGACTAGAAAGTCAGTCTGGAGAAGACTTTCCACGAGTCAACAGGACAACTCGTGGAAGCTTCCACGAGCCGTAGGGTCAAATCATGGAAGTCAGGAAAATGTTTGGTCTCTGATGGAGTTCCACGAGTCAACATCATGACTCGTAGAAAGTTCCACGAGTTGTGGAAGGGACTCGTGGAAGTAAGTACTGGAGTTGGTCTGCAGGGCTGGGATCACGAGTCCCTTCCACGACTCGTGGTCCCTGAAACTTGGATTTTTCTGAAGTTTTTAACTTGGTTAGCTGGATACGTATACGGGGTGTCACAATATCCCCCCTTGGGATCATTCATCTTCGAATGAAGGCTAGACAAGGGAAACTGAGGGGAAAACAGCCCAACTAAACATCAAAACATAGAAATCAAAGGGGTAATCATAAAACCAAACTTTTCAACTTGAAAACATGATAGACTAACTTCGTAAAACATGTATGCATGCTAGGATCATGAGAGAAACCGGTGGAATAGAATCGGAGTGATATACTAAGGAGGAAACTAGTATCTCAAGCTGGAACTGAGTCAGAAGGAAAGAGATGAGGATATTTGGCCTTCATGGCCTCTTCCGCTTCCCAAGTAGCACCTTAACAAGCTGATTCCTCCAAAGGACTTTTATCAAAGTGATTTCTTTGTTTCACAACCTGCAAACCTGACGATCAAGGATCTCCACGGGAACCTCCTCATAAGTGAGACTATCCTTCACACCCACATCTTCCAAAGGAATAATCAAGCTCGGATCACCAACACACTTCTTCAACAAGGAAACATGGAAAACTGGATGAACTGCTTCCAACTCCGTTGGCAACTCCAACTCATAAGCAACACTACCAACTCTCCTCGAAATCCGATAAGGACCTACAAAACGGGGACTAAGTTTTCCTTTCTTTCCAAACCTCATTACACCCCTCATGGGTGACACCTTAAGGAAAACCCAATCATCAACTTCAAATTCTAACTCTCTTCTCCTCACATTCGCATAAGATTTCTGTCGACTCTGAGCGGTTTTCAACCTTTCCCGAATAAGTTAAACCTTCTCCATAGTCTCATGCACAGAATCTAGACCAATCAAGGCTGCCTCACCAACCTCAAACCAACCAATAAGAGATCTACACCTCCGACCATAAAGTGCCTCATACAGAGCCATCTAGATACTAGAGTGAAAGCTATTGCTGTAGGCAAATTCGATAAGAGGTAAGTGATCATCCTAATTTCCTTTGAAGTCAATAACACAAGCCCTGAACATATCCTCCAAAGTCTGAATAGTACGCTCGGCCTGGCCATCCGTCTGAGGGTGAAAAGTTGTGCTAAGTTTCACCTTAGTACCAAGACCTTTCTGAAACGATTTCCAAAATTGAGATGTAAACTGAGGACCTCTATCCGAAATGATAGACAAAGGAACACCATGCAATCAGACTACCTCCCGAATGTAGAGTCTGGCATAATCATCAGCGGTATCCGTAGTCTTAACAACCAAGAAATGGGATGACTTGGTTATCCTGTCGACAATCACCCAAATGGAATCATATTGCCTTCGAGTACGAGGCAAACCCATAATAAAGTCCATATTGATTGCTTCCCATTTCCAAGTGGGAAGGTCAATATCCTGAATCATACCACCTGGTATTTGACGTTCCACCTTTACCTGTTGACAGTTGGGACACTTAGCCACAAACCCGACTATGTCCTTCTTCATACCATTCCACCAAAAGACTTCCCGTAGGTCACGGTACATCTTAGTGGCACCCGGATCAATGGAGTATCTAGAACTGTGAGCCTCAGACAATATTGTTGTATCAACCCATCAACATCTGGCACACACAAGCGATCCTGATAACGAAGCACACCATCTCCCCCTTGGGAGAAAACCTAAACCCTTTGCTGACGAACTGCACCCTTAAGCTGAAGTAGAACGGGATCTTGGTCTTTCTTGGCTTTCACTTCAGCCACCAAGGATGATTCGGCACCATTAGTCACAATCACACCACCTTCGATCGAGTCCATAAGGTGAACTCCCAACTGAGCGAGCCTATGAACTTCTTTAACCAATTCCTTCTTTCCATCTTATATGGAAGCTACACTTCACATGGATAACCTACTCAAAGCATCCGCCACAACGTTGGCCTTGCCCGGATGGTAAAGCACACTCATATCATAATCCTTAAGGAGTTCAAGCCATCTCCTTTGTCGCAAATTCAACTCCTTCTGGGTGAACATATATTGAAGACTCTTATGATTGGTGAAAACATCCACATGCACACCATACAAGTAGTGTCTCCAAATCTTCAAAGCAAAAACCATGGCCGCTAGCTCAAGATCATGAGTGGGATAGTTCTTCTCATGAGTCTTAAGCTGTCTAGAAGCATAAGCAATCATTTTACCACACTGCATCAATACACAACCCAAACCAATCTGAGAAGCATCACAATACACAACAAAATCATCTAAGCCCTCGGGTAAAGCTAACACTGGGGATGTAGTCAATCGAGTCTTCAATTCCTGAAAACTTTTCTCACAAGAGTCAGACCACTGGAACTTAACCTTTTTCCGAGTCAATCGGGTCAATGGGGAAGCAAGGGAAGAAAACCCTTCCACAAACCTCCTATAGTAACTAGACAAACCCAAGAAACTTCTAATATCAGACGGAGAAGTGGGTCTAGGCCAGCTCTTAACTGCTTCAATCTTTTGAGAATCAACCCGAATATCATCACTAGTCACAATATGACCCAGAAAAGCAACAGACTGCATCCAAAACTCGCACTTGCTAAACTTAGCAAACAACTGTCTATCCTTGAGAGTTTGCAACACAACTCTCAAGTGATCCGCATGCTCCTCCTCACTCCGAGAGTAGATGAGGATATCATCAATGAAAACAATCACAAACATATCCAAATACTGTTTGAATACACGGTTTATCAAATCCATAAAAGCTGCAGGAGCATTCGTTAGACCAAAAGACATAACAACAAACTCATAATGATCATACCGAGTCCGTAAGGCTATCTTCGGGATATCACATTCCCGAACCCAAAGCTGATGATAACCGGATCTAAGGTAGATTTTGGAGAAGAACCTCGCACCCTGAAGTTGATCGAACAAGTCATCAATCCTAGGAATGGGATACTTATTCTTGATTGTGACCTTTTTCAATTGACGGTAATCAATACAATTCTAAGATATCCATCCTTCTTCCGAACAAACAAAACTGGGGCACCCCAAGGAGAAATACTAGGCCTGATGAAACCCTTATCAAGCAAGTCTTTCAACTGATCTTTCAACTCTTTAAGTTCAGCGGGGGCCATTCTATATGGAGGAATAGAGATTAGATTCGTATTCGGAAGAAGATCTATCCCAAAGTCAATTTCCTGCTCGGGAGGGACTCCGGACAAATCATCAGGGAACACTTCTAGGAATTCATTCACAATAGGAACAGACTGATTAGTTGGGGTCTCGGACTCCGTGTCCATAACCCAAACTATATGATAGACATAACCCTTAGAAATCATCTTCCTATCCTTAAGATAAGATATGAAATGACCCTTCGAAGAAGAGGGACTACCTTGCCATTCTAGGACAGGTTCATTAGGAAACTTGAAACTAACCACACGAGTGCGACAATCAACTGAGGCATAACATGCATACAACCAATCCATACCAAGGATAATATCAAAGTCAGTCATCTCCAACTCTACTAAATCCACTGAAGTGACACTATGAAGGACTGAGATAGGGCAATTTTGGTAGACTCGTTTGGCTAGGACTGACTCACCAACAGGAGTAGATATATGAAAGGGTTCTAAAAGCAAATCAGGACATATCTCGAACTTACAAGACATATAAGGGGTTACAAAAGATAAGGATGCACCAGGATACAACAAGGCATACACATCAAGAGAGAAGACTTTTAACATACTGGTAACCACATCTGGTGAACTCTCCTGATCCTGACGAGAAGACATAGCATAAAGACGGTTCTGGCGCTGACCACCAGAACTAGAAGCTGCGCCCTGCGGGGCAGGTCTACCACCTGAAGCTGCTGGGTTAGACTGAGCCCTACCACCTCTCTGCCCCTTCTTAGCTAAAGGGTAATCTCTAACACAGTGTCCGGTCTGACCACACCCAAAACAACCCTCTCTACCCGCCAAACACTCACCGGGGTGAGTCTTCCCACACTTAATGCAAGTTGGGTAGGAAGATCCCTTAGTAACACTACCCTGAGACTGAGAATAGGAACTAAATCCCCTACCACCCTGATCATGACGAGGCTTCTAAGCCTGGGTAGGAGCACTAGCAGAAGAGTGAACCGGACTTGATGACTTCTTCTGGAAGGAAAAGCGATGTCCACCTCCGAACCTGTGATGACCAAAACCTAATCCCTCGGACCTACCCCTCTTGTTCTCCCTAGCCATCTCCTTAAGATTATCACCCTCAATCTGATGGTCATGAGTCATGAGACGAGAGATGTTCATGTCACTCAACAACAAAGCAAACCTACACTCCTTCTTCACCATACGGAAACACCATAGATGAATTTTCTCATTTGATCATGCGGGTCCGCTACCATAGAGGGAGCATACTTAGACAACTGAGTGAACTTCAAACTATACTCTTGCACCGACATCGAACCTTGTCTCAAGATCACAAATTCTTCCACCTTTGCTTGCCTCAACTCACGGGGAAAGAACCTATCAAGAAAGGCTCTCTCAAAACACTCCATATTCGTGGGGATCGCATCCCGCACTCTAGCCTTCTTCCATTGTGTGAACCAAAAATGAGCCACATCCTTGAGTTGATAGGATGCAAGCTCCACACAATCAACACCCGCTACTTGCATAACCTCAAAGATTTTCTTCACTTCATCAACAAAGTTAAGCGGATCCTCTCCCACTTTTGAACCCTAAAACTCTGGCGGGTTCATACGGATAAAGTCACGAACTCGGGCCGCTATCCCACCTTGAGGATGATCGGGGGCAGGAGCCTGTTGATTTTCCAAAGTCTGAGCCAATAGGTGAATAGCATTCCTAAACTCATCATTCGTGACATCGGGAACCAGAACTTCAGGAGCGGCATTTCGAGTGGCTCGGGGAGGCATAGCACATCGAGGAGGCATAATCTGAAACACATAAGATAAGAATTAGAGGAATTTTAGACTTAAGCTCTATCGCATGATGTGATCATGAAAGAAGTGAAATTTTTCTAAGACACCTCATAACTTTCTTTTCATTTGTGTGGCACACTTCACACACATGAAAAAGACTCTACTCGATGCAGCTTTCAGACATCCTAGGACTCTTGAACCTGAGGCTCTGATACCAAGTTTGTCACGCCCCGAGGTTACCCCCTAGACGTAACACGGGACTCGGGACCATAAGGATCCCAAGCTAACCCTTGGTCATAGCATTCTCAAGAATAACAAAAAAATAAGACATAGCGGAAACATCAACGTAAATCCAAAACTGGAAGACATATAATAAATATAGAGTCGAATAGGAAATACAACTCAGAAATCATCTCATAAGGTCTATGTCTGAAAAGCTTCTAATACTATCATAAAGAGTTGTTGGGACAACACCCCCAACTAACTCGAACGTCTAAAAATAGAGAAGGAAACATAAACTGAAGGGGAGCCTAGCCCTCGAACCATGAGGACTCACCAAAAGCTAAACTAGGAGTGGCCGGATCTCTAGCCACGAGCCTGTGAAGGAACACCTGAGTCTGCATCATAAAAGGATGAAACGCAATATGCGTTAGTACTATGGAATGTACTAAGTATGCGAGCTATGCATGAACATAGTGAAAATATGCTAAGTATGCTTGAATAACTGAAATCATGCTTTTAAAGGATAAATGAATGCAATGACTCTAAAAATATCATAAGCCGAAGCGTAAACATAAGTAATAAGTCTGAAATCTGATTTAGAGTCAAATGCAACTTTAATCATAAACTATTTCTGTGGGAGGTTCTCTAACCGACATAGACCATGTGAGCTACATGGAATCCGATGTATCCGCCCCATCGAAAGGACCCAATATACCTTGCCAGGATATAGAGGCATTACTTTGGTGTGATCACTAAAACTGATGCCCAACAGAGGGGACTTAAGACCTATGGGGGCACGTAGTTCTGGGACCTTTCCGGGTACTCTCACCCTGTCCAACTCGGTGCTAATACTACTCCCAAAATATATACATATAGCTCATATAATACTTGGGCATATCTGATGCCAAATCTGTTTGAAAAGCATAAGAGTATATCTGATACCATGCAATTCACTTAGCTTAGGTGGACATATCTAGATGCCAAACCTTTCTTGAAACATAGGGACATATCTGATGTCCAAAACTGTTGAAAAAGCATAAGGACATATCTAATGTCATGCAATTCAAAAGTCATGAATCTTAAAGCTTTGCAAGACCATAATACAAAATATACTTTTCTTGCTAAATTCATACTTAGAGAATTTGTCATGCAATTTCATAAGTACATAAAGGCCACGATGTCTAATCATGCCAACTTTCTCTTGGAAACATATAAATTCATAGTTTCATGCTAGAAATCAACATTTACGCTTGGGCTTTTAAAATCAATGAGAGAATCATAATCAAATCATGAGTAATCAAGAGAAAACCATGAATTTAAACATAGAAACTGATTTCATAAACTCTCCCCAATTTTAGATCAAAACTCTAATTTCATAACTTCATAATTCAAATTAAGACTTGAGGATTTTGGGCACAAGGGTGAAAGGAACCCATTGTTATAGACCCACATACCTTGGATGAAGATTACCCACTTCAATAGAGAAGAATTGGAGACTTGACTTGGAGCTTGGAGACTTGAGCTTGAAGAGGGATTTCCCTTTTTGGGAGGAGATTGAGGATCTTAGGATGAACTTAGGGTAATATGGGTGAAAACCCTTCTGAAAGTAGTCAAAACGACTTCACTTAATACATAATAGGATGGGAAATGACCAAAATGACCCTGGGTTTTAATTAAAAAGAAGCTAGAATTTTGGTCAACTTCAGTGTCCACGAGTAGAGTCTACAACTCGTAGACTTTTCCACAAGTCGTGGAATCCAATCGTGGGACTCAGACTAGGAAGTCAGTCTGCAGAAGACTTTCCACGAGTCAACATGACGACTCGTGGAAGCTTTCACGAGCCGTAGGGTCGAGTCGTGAAAGTCAGGAAAATGTTTGGTCTCTGATGGAGTTCCACGAGTCAACATCACGATTCGTAGAAAGTTCCACGAGTCGTGGAAGTGACTCGTGGTAGTCAGTACTGGAGCTGTTCTACAGGGCTGGGATCACGAGTCCCTTCCACGACTCGTGGACTTGACTCGTGGTCCCTGAAACTTGGATTTTTCTGAAGTTTTTAACTTGGTAAGCTGGATACGTGTACGGGGTGTCACAATACTAGTTATAGTCATCCTTCTACCCATTAACTAGCATATTTTTCTAATCTATATATTATTAAAAGGAAGGGTAGTATGCATTGTGGTTAAGCCAAGTGGCATCTTGAGAACTAGCCACTTGGCTTTTTTTACAACAAAAAATATTTTAACTAAAAAAAAATTATTTTAAATCAAAAAATAAAATCTATATTATTAAATGACAACTATTTTATCATTTTCAACTCTAATTCAAAAATCAAAATTCAAAATTTGAATTGAAACAATAATCACTAATTAATATGATTTCTTAAATTAAGAAAGTTGATTATGAAAATCTATACTACCTCAATTAAAAAGCAATTAAAGGGAAAATTTATATTTCAACCAAAAAATGAATCTATATATTATTAAAAGGAGGGTAACATGCATTGTGGTGAAACCAAGTGGCATCTTGAGAACTAGCCACTTGGCTTTTTTTACAACAAAAAATATTTTAACTCAAAAACAAATATTTTCAATCAAAAAATAAAATCTGTATTATTAAATGACAACTATTTTATCATTTTCAACTCTAATTCAAAATTCAAAATTTGAATTGAAACAATAATCACTAATTAATATTATTTCTTAAATTAAGAAAGTTGATTATGAAAAGTCTATACTACCTCAATTAAAAAGCAATTAAAGTGAAAATTTATATTTCAACCAAAAAATGAATCTATATATTATTAAAAGGAGGGTAGTATGCATTGTGGTTAAGCCAAGTGACATCTTGAGAACTAGCCACTTGGCTTTTTTTACAACAAAAAATATTTTAACTCAAAAAAATTTTAAATCAAAAAATAAAATCTATATTATTAAATGACAACTATTTTATCATTTTCAACTCTAATTCAAAATTCAAAATTCAAAATTTGAATTGAAACAATAATCACTAATTAATATGATTTCTTAAATTAAGAAAGTTGATTATAAAAAATCTATACTACCTCAATTAAAAAGCAATTAAAGGGAAAATTTGTATTTCAACCAAAAAATGAATCTATATATTATTAAAAGGAGGGTAGTATGCATTGTGGTGAAGCCAAGTGACATCTTGAGAACTAGCCACTTGGCTTTTTTTTACAATAAAAAATATTTTAACTCAAAAAATAAAATCTATATTATTAAATGACAACTATTTTATCATTTTCAACTCTAATTCAAAATTCAAAATTCAAAATTTGAATTAAAATAATAATCACTAATTAATATAATTTATTAAATTAAGAAAGTTAATTATGAAAAATTTAGTACCTCAATTAAAAAGCAATTAAAGTGAAAATTTATATTTCAACCAAAAAATAAAATTGGGGTGAAAATCAATTAAAAGTGACAACTATTTTACCAAAATATAAAAAACTTAAGTATTTAATTTTAATTGTACTAATATTATTGAAATTTTTAAAATTGATTTAGCTTCACAAGGTCATATAATTTGAAATGTAATTTTCATAATTTTGAAATTATTAAAAAATTATATTTCAACTAAAACGTGAAATTGAGGTGAAAATCAATTAAAAGTGAAAATTTATAGTTCAACCAACAAAAATAAAATTACACAAACAACTATTTTATCAGAATGTAAAAAAATTACTACTATTATTTAAAATTTAAATTTAAATAATAATCTCTTAAATTAAGAAACTTGATTATGGAAAAATAATAATTTCAATTATTTTTTAAAATTATGAAATATTCTTATTTTAATTATATCTATATATTATTAAAAGGATGGTAATATGCATTGTGGTGAAGCCAAGTGGCATCTTGAGAACTAGCCACTTGACTTTTTTTTACAACAAAAAATATTTTAACTCAATTTTTTTTATTTTAAATCAAACAATAAAATCTATATTATTAAATGACAACTATTTTATCATTTTCAACTCTAATTTAAAATTTGAATTGAAACAATAATCACTAATTAATATAATTTTTTAAATTAAGAAAGTTGATTATAAAAAATCTATACTACCTCAATTAAAAAGCAATTAAAGTGAAAATTTATATTTCAACCAAAAAATAAAATTGGGGTGAAAATCAATTAAAAGTGACAACTATTTTACCAAAATATAAAAAACTTAAGTATTTAATTTTAGTTCTACTAATATTATTGAAATTTTTAAAATTGATTTAGCTTCACAAGGACATATAATTTGAAATGTAATTTTCATAATTTTGAAATTATTAAAAAATTATATTTCAACTAAAAAGTGAAATTGGGGTGAAAATCAATTAAAAGTGAAAATTTATAGTTCAACCAACAAAAACAAAATTACACAAACAACTATTTTACCAAAATGTAAAAAAATTACTACTATTATTTAAAATTTAAATTTAAATTTAAATAATAATCTCTTAAATTAAGACACTTGATTATGGAAAAACAATAATTTCAATTATTATTTAAAATTATGAAAAATTCTTATTTTAATTATATAAATATAAAATTATGATTGAATATTACTACTTGATTATACCGATTATGGTAAATGAATATTGAATAAAAATAAGAAAATATATATTGAAACAATAATGATACAATATTATGGTATATTTATTTTTTCAATAATTATTAAGTAAAAAGAGAGCTATAAATACTTAGGGTTATGACTATTCAGTCATCAATCAATTCTTCAAATATTCTTCTTACTTTTGTTTTTCATTATTTTGAATTGTTTAAATTTTCAGAATTACTTCTATATGCATATAGAGTTTCTTGATTATACATTAGTTTGTGCATAATTACATAATATAGATATGATTAAATTTTTTTATTTTTTAATATCAAATTTTGATAAAGTACGAAATCAAGCATGTTGTGGAATGTTATCACTAATGCAAGATGAGAGTTCAGTAGAAGACGATATGTATGAGAAAGTTGAATATTGTATTCACATCATAGGTTTGAAACAAAAAATTAAATTATTTACTGAAAATAATTTTAATTTTTTGCAATATTTTTCTTTCTTGAAAAAAAAAATAAGTTGGTAAGTTTAAATTATAGATTTAAGCTTTTAGTATATGAATTTGTATTGTATAAACGGTAAAATATTTCTTATAAATGATTGATTTGAGAAAGATTAGAAATGGTGTCTATATCTTTTTTTGAGAAATTTAAAAGCTTGATTTATGTAATGTATCTATTATTTTCAGTTACAAGTAATATAGTAAAAAAAGTCAAAAAAATATGTCCACCTTTTACTCTTAGTGTGACCATAATTCTTCCCCCCTCTTCAGGCTTATGTCTTTTCTTTTAATTTTTATAATTTTCTAAAGGTTGATAGTAACTTTAAGCTTTTACTTTTGAATTTACAGTAAATTTTGGTAGTTATTTAATAACAATAATAATTATCTGATTAAAAATTATTTTGTAGATAAATTTTAAATTATATATTCAACGGACTTATATGAATTAGCCAAATTAATAATTTAGTAGCTTTCAAAATGAGTTTACATGTGCAAAGTTTAGGGTCACAAACTTAGCTTATATGTATATACATATTTCTTATGTTCAACAAAAATTGGATATTGAGATTGATATAACACTTCAAGTGTGAAAATACTTGAAAATATTTTTTGTTTCTTTTTCTTTTTTTCCTTTTATCTGTCCCATATTTTTTCACAACATAATCAATATGAATTTAAGAAAAAATTACGATTTGAATTGTGATATTTCTTGAAAATACAAACACTTACCATTATAATATTATAATTAATTTAATAGATAGATAGATAATTATGTATGGTGAATATTTCAAAAAGAATGTCAATAATTTTTTCATATTGTATTGATAAAAAGGTTCTGCTACTACAAAATATTTTAGTAATGCATCTATAATTTCTTTTTTCATTTTTATAAGTGTATTTATCTTTTCCTTTTGAAAAATACTACATGATATTTTTTATGGATAATAAAAATTTACTGCAAATTATATTAGGTCATATATCAAAAAAATAAAATATGCCAATAAAATAACTAGAAATAATAACAATAAGAAAATATATATTTTGAAAACTAATCAATGAAAAGATATTCAAATGATAAGTGTGGACTATAAAAAGAAAAGAGTTTATTTTATTGAATTTGTTTGTATTATAAAAAATAATTACATTTCTAGGATAAAACGGTCCTTAAATAAAAAAAAGAAGCTTATTCTGAATATGTCTATATACAATAATAATTAAACAAAATTTTTGAAAGTAATATTAGTCTTGAATAAAATCTCACATTTAAAGGGAGTAATTTTGAACATGTTTATATATATACATTTGATAATTAAAACTTATAAACATAATATTAATCTTGAGTAAGATTTCACATCTAAAAAGATTAATTATAGTATTTTTAACATATTTTATATTTTTGAAAAAGAATTTAGTGAACAAGATTTCATGTTTAAAAATGTTTCAGATATTGTTCACCTCTTTTTTATTTTTGTTCTAAAATTTTGCTTATCTCTTTCTTTTTTTGATTTTTGTTTAGATAACCTCGCTAATTTATTTTTTATATCTATATTTATATATATATATATATATATATATATATATATATATATATATTATACTACAAAAAATAGCCAAACTTGATATTAAGCCAAGTGACGTATTGATATGTGTTACTGAGAAATTAAAATGTTCACATTTAAAATATTATCAAATAAGAAAATTATAATTGTAATACTAAAAAATCAAAATATTTATTATTTAATTATAATTGAGTAAATTAAGGAAGTACCACAAGGATAATCAGTTAAAATAATTAATTAACATTATTATAATTGAGTAAATTGAAAAAGTATCACAATGACAATCAACTAAAATAATTATTTAGCAATCAAGAAACTTATATAAAAAAAAAGATTATTATGAGAAAAACATGATCGCGAGATTTCATTCGATTATAAATTAATTTTGTTAGATCTGCTTGACATACATTAAATATAAATTTTTGTTCAAATAATTGAAGTACATCAAATAAAAAAAATTAAAATTAAGTAATAGTAATTTACTATAATCAAACTAATTAGATAAAATTGGGTGAAAATCAGTTAATATTAACATATGTTAAAACAACTATTTTAATAGTAAATATATTTCAAAAATCGTAATTGAATTTAGCTAATAATAGGTTAGATGATTCTAAAAATCAAGACACTCGAATATATATATATATATATATATATATATATATACACACACACACACACACTATAATTAAATTAATTAGGTTATATTGAAGTAAAAAACAGTTAATATTAACATATTTTAACAGTAAATATATTTTGAAATTCATAATTGAATTTAGCTAAAAATAAATTGGGATGATTCCTAAAATTAAGTCACTTGAGTTATGTTGTACATTGAATTCAATAAATAATATTTCAAATTTAAATAATTTAATTTATGATTTTAATTAATAATAATTGTGCTTTAAATCAATGGGAATGCAACTAATGAATTAGCTGATTTTATGCATCTATTGTGATCTTATTATAATTTTTTGAAATTAGTATTGCCGCATAATGAAAGTTTTTATGGAAAAATTTTATTGTGATGAAAATCAATCAAGATTGGCTACTATTTTTATAATAAATATATTTCAAAAGTTTTCAAAAGATATGCCGTTTGATTATGATAAAAATCAGTATTATACGTTACAATATTTTAAGAATAAAGTATTTCTATTTATTGAGAGGATTCCTATAATTAAAGATAGTCATTAGTTTTTATATTTTATTTATGATAAATTAAGAGAGATTTAAAAGGGAAGTTAATTAAGAGAGATTTTAGAGGAAGTTACGAAGAAGACAAAGTGACAACGAGGTCTATAAACATACATGATAAAGATAAAAAAAAGTGTAAAAAATATGACTGGTACAACGACTAATTACTTTTTCTTATCGAGAGTTTTAACTTTCCTTTCTATTCTGAATAAAATGAAGAATATGATGATGGAGGAAAAACTAATGAAAAATAAAAATTACAAAATTACAAAATTAATCTTGCTTGAAATTATCGTAATTTATTTGTTTAAATTGTTAAATTTTGTAGAGATAATTTTTTTTATCTCTTTCCTGTATTTGCTATCTTTTGGGTCTTATTTGATTTGAATGCAAAAGTTACAAATGATATAACTAGGAAAGTAAACATCTTCAGATTTAAATTGATTATATCTCTCATTTCTTTTCACTTTGAGATGATTTATCATGAACCAAATTTTATGAATTATTCAAGAAATTATAAGTCATAGAAGATGTGGAATGTATTTTATTAGTGTATATTGATTTATCTGTTGGTCAATGAATTTTTTATTTATGTTTCTATTCATTTAGTAAATTTGTAAATCCAAATTATTTTTTATCTATCTTTTTGTTATGATTTTTTTCTTAAATATGGTCCGCGCATTATGCGGATACTAATAGTATCATTAAAAAAGAAAAAACAGAGCTTCAAATCGATGACGATTTCTCTCATGTATATAACACTTGCAATTTCTGTCTATATTGCAAGCGAACGAACATAATTTGATTCCGTATCTAGTAATGAAATCAACTACCTTTTTCATACAATCAACGTCATCCCTACACGTTACAACGAAATAACTCACAATGTAAATCAAGTTTAGAAATTACATGGGAATATTACATGTATGCATTTACAAATTAAAATGAATGGCTCCTAACACGCCGTAGTTTAAATAAATTATTGTTAGTTCTAACATTTTATTTCAAAAGCAAAGTAATATTCACTAAACATTAGAAGCCTCAGAAGAGTTGGCGATATTTTATTTGTTAGCTATGGGCAAATTAGCGATAATAATATTCAGTAAACATTAGAAGCCTCAGAAGAGTTGGCGACATTTTATTTGTTAGCTATGGGCAAATTAGCGATAAATTAAGAACACATATCATAGTTAATTCAGTCTTGGAGAACAAAGTAGGATAACTTACATAAAACACACATTTTTAGGAGCTAATTACTCTTTTTCCACAACTTTTCCTTCGGATAAATCACAATTCCGCCGGATACATCCCAAACCACTCGGATACATCCCAATCCCATCGGATACATCTCAAATCACTCTGATACATCGGCATTTTTGATTTTATCTCGGATACATCAGGTATCCGCATGTATCTGAGGGGTTACAACATGTATCCGCATGTATCTAAGAGGTTATAACATGTATCCGAGGGTTGTGATGTATCCGATGGGTGAGATGTATCCGAGGTGAAGTGACGTATCCGAAGTGGTTTTTTGGTTAACATGTTGTATATTAAGTAATTAAAATAAAATAGTAAATATGGTAAGGAGATATGTGTCTTTAGGTAGTTTACCCAACAAAATAAGCAAAGAGTAAATAGAAAATGGCCCACTTGATAATTTTCTAGATTGAAGACAAGTATTTTGAATAATTCTCTTCTTCCTTTTTACCCTTTCACTCGAGAATCTCTGAATTTGATCATGGAGGATGTGATAATCTTTACATAGAGTCCAATACTCTCAACGCCAGTATTATTATATTTGGTGCAATAAAATTCAGCAAATGAACAATCATCTCCTATATGAAAATTGAAGACTTTGTAAGTTGATGCGGTCTTGCAACAATATGGTCCATAGGAACCCTTGTTGGTGCCAAATGTTTTTGATCTCAAATACTCTCCGTCATAGGAATCTTTTATCCAAGTAAGAAATTCTGATGGATAATCTAACACAACCTACAATATAGTATAGACGCATCATCAAAATTTATTAAAATTAATTAACAAACTATTCCCAAAAAAGTAAGGAAGAGAGGATACGTACTATATCGACATTTTTGTTGCGATAAAAACCGTAACTATCACCATGTATGTCAGATAAAACAAAGTCTTGATTCTCAAAGAAGAGGAATTGAAGTGAACAAATTACGTCTTCAATGTGGGAGACATAAATCTTTGCTATTTCACTTCTTCCCTGTTCATTCCATTGAAATCCCGTTTGATTTCCCCCTGGCCCAAGCTTCATTATATTCCTATTCATATTCATTTTTGACTTGTACAAACTTATTAGTTTTGTACTAAGTATTATATATATAGACGAAGGTGTTTAAACTTCTACTCCCTCTGTCCCATATTAATTGCTCACTATACTAAAAATAGTTGTCTCATATTAATTGACCATCTTACTAAATAAAGAAAACATTAATTAAATTTTTTTCATATTACCCTTGCAATTAATTTTTTTTAGAAGTGTTCACATTTGTTTGTAAAGTTTCAAAGAAGGTTTTTAAAGGGTAAATTAGTAAAAAAAGTTTCTTATTTATTATTTCTTAATATGCGTGTAAAGGAAAAGAATGCAAATAAAATGGAAGGAAGGGAGTAACAACTTTCGAGTTCAACGATTGGTATTTGTCATTTATTAATCTTGAAAAATAGGAATTTGACTCTTCGATTGACTCAATCTTACCTAGCGAGCTTTTATTTATTGTGCTATGGGAACAAAATTATAGAGAAAGCGAAACACTCGTGATCAACTTTTTCTTGTTAAAATTATACTCCCTCTGTCCCATATTAATTAACCACTATACTAAAAATACTTGTCACATATTAGTTAACCACCTTACTAAATCAAGAAAATATTAATTAAATTCTTCCCATATTACCCTTACAATTAATTCTTTTTGAAAGTGTTCACACTTATTTGTCTATTCAAACAAATTTCTTAAAGGGTGAATTTGTAAAACTACCTACTTATTAATGATTTCTTAACATGCATGTAAAAAGGAAAATGATCAACTAATATGGGACGGAGGGAGTAACATTAACCTCTCGTCTTCTTCTCATATATAGAACAATATAGAGTGTAATTATTACTGAAGTCTTGAATATCAACAATATTCACGTTGTAATTCCTCCAACCTACAACCACTTTTTGTTTTATAACAATGGTATTTAGATCAGCTTGCACGCATGCACCTTTGACTATTTTAAGTATTTTCTACTTTCCATCAACACATGTATCAAGTACACATGTCAAATTTAATCTATAAAAATATTACTTTACCCAAACTTGGGCATAATGGAACCAATCTTCGTATATTAATTCCAACTATAAAAAAATGATAAGTTTGGACCATTTCACAAAATTGTAACATCAATTTTGGACCTTTTCTCTATTAATTGTACGTAGTTAATATAAGAGAGTGGTTGAGCGATTCTTGATCCGAAGAATATTTTGAGAATCAAGGGTCGGATTTGTGTTTCGAAAGTTGGTGATTTGACTAAATTGATCATGGAGGAAGCTCACAGTTTGAGGTATTTCATTCATCCGGGTGCAGGCAAGATGTATCATGACTTGAACAACATTATTGGTGGTGTCAGATGAAGACAAACATCGTGGAGTTTGTGGCTAAGTGTTTGAATTGTCAGCAAGTGAAGTATGAACACTAGAGATCGGGTAGGTATGACTCAGAGGATGACTGTATATACCTGAGTGAAAGTGAGAATATATCACTATGGATTTCGTGGTTGGTTTGCCTCAGACTTTGGGAACGTTTGACTCTTTTTGGGTGATTGTTTGTCACGCCCCAAACTTGAGGGGCACAACTGACACTTGATGCCAAAACTTAGGCCAAAGGCGACCCTGCTGAACCATTTGCCAATGGCGCATAGCAGCCACACACATTCAAGAAAATAAACAAGTATATCTTGGCTTAAAATCAGCCCTTGGCTGGCGAGACCCATGACAACAGCTCTACAAATAAAACAATTACTTCCAACAGTTCATGTAAGATAATAAATAGGTAGCACACAAGTTCTGTTTGGGCCGTCGAGGCTGTTTTATCCCTTTTTGAAATTTGAAAAGAATAATTTTTGACACTTTAAATTATTCCAAAACTTGAAGGGAGTTCTAAAATAATTTAAGGAAAATACAAAGTCGCCACTTAATTTTTATAAACTTGAAAGAATTTCAAAGTCTTAAAAATAAAAATAAATCTTTAAAATTAGAGAAAATGGGTAAGGATTCAAGTAACGTCTTAAGAAGGTTTTTAAGGCACTTAAGAACGTCCGTTAAAAAATGGTTGATCAAAATAATTTTGACTAAACTTAATAAAAATGGCTATTTTTTCGCAAGGAGTTGATTTTATGAAAATAAGTAGAATATTTAAAGATTTTAAAAATGACATGGTATCAACTCCTTGCAAATCAACTCCTTGCAAAAAAATATTAAAATCTTTAAACAATTATTAAAAAAATTTGAAGAAAAGAGTTTAAACAATTTTTTATCTTTTTCGAATTGAGAGTGTGAAAATGAAGAGTTGCAAATTTTATTTTGAAATAAAGATTATTCAAAGAAAAGAGATCATTGAAAAATTCAAGTTAAAAAAGTTTCTTATTGAGTCAAAGATTTTTAAGGACTTATTATGTAGCGACTTGTTTCGTCGTTACACTGAATTAAGGCATTAGTACCCGACTAGAAAAGTCCCTAGGTGAGATTTTAAAATCTCGGGCTAGGGTAAGCTCAGACTAAATTATAGTGTTCAGTTCCTTAGGGGTATTTTGCACTTCGTATATTAATGTGTCGTAGTGTGGTGCCTATTTTAGGATAGCCAACTGTCGTAGAATCCCGTAAGAAAATTCGGGACGAGAATCAGAGTTACAGAAATTCGGAAATGATAGTCGCCGCATTGAGAATAATTCATGGTGTCTATAAAATAAGGTGTGTTGTGAAATAGGGATTTAAGAGCGAGATCACTGTGTTCTAGAAATTATCGCTCGTAGCCACGGAGGATGCCTCGTCGCAATGGTCTATCACGATGAACGATTTCTTATCGCAATGATCCATCGTGATGGAGAGACATCCGTCGCGACGGGATTACGAGCAGTATACATGTGGATTTTGCAGTTTTTCTGAGTTATTTCTCATATAACTCAACTTTGTTCTAGAACTCTCCAAAGCAATTTTTCCAAGAAAACTAGGGCAAACTCCATCGTTTGAGGTAAGTAATCCGTAGAACCCTTATTTTATTGATTAATTATCTTCCTAAGACACCGAGAAGCATGAACTTGGAGAAGAACCCTCTGGATAGGTGTAAAATCACCTAAAATGAATCTTATATTTTGTTTCTTTAAGTTCTAGCATGAAATTATTAGTTCTTAACATGATTAAGGCTAGTAGGGAACCTTGGGTTCCATAAAGGTGATACCTATAGGCTTAAAAATGGTGGAAAGGCTATGAACTTGGTTAGAAACCTTGAATACTGTTCGATGAATGCAATAGGACTGAATTATGGCTTAGTAGACCCTTGGAGAACTTTAGAAATCTCATGTAATGGGTAGAATGATTGGGTTTGATTTCTAAGGCCTGAAATGAAGGGTAATTGGCTAATTACTTTTATGCATTGTTATTTCTAGACCTTCTGCATTTCAAAGAATTAAGAAAGGACAAAGCAGTGGTGAACTAGATTGTGAGCGTTATATCTTCACTCGAGGTAGGTTATGGTTTGAATTGAAATTAAGACTCATCTTATTGCATGTTTGTAGTGAAATTATATAATCTGTGATTGGTTTTCGAATGTGATTGTATTATGTATGTTTTTCCTGTTATGCTTGTATGAAAGGGCTAAATGAACAGGAAGTGATAAGTAAGCTGAAATGGATAAATATAAATAGTGCCTTGAGCATCAAATGCTTGATCAGAATACGGGTCTGAGAACCCGGCTATCCAGACATTGTATGGATACATTGATATAGAGCGGATACCTCACCGATATGATAAGTGGAGTGGATACCTCATTGGTGTGGTACATGGACAACCTAGGGACCCCTGTAGATCATAGCTAGTGGGCAGCCATAAGACCCATAGCATGTCTGTAGACCCTTTGTCTATTGCATATTATGATATTGTTGCTATAAAGTATGAACTTGATTTAGTTGCCGTTGAATTGACTTGAAAGACTATCGGTTGATTGCTTATATGTTAAGTGTTGGATTCCTATTGCTGGTTATATGTTTTACTGCTTCCATATTATACTGTTGGATCGCCTATGATATCTACCAGTACATATTATGTTGTACTGATGCTCTTTTTTGGTTGAGTGCAGACCGTGTTCTAGAGGTTGAGACTCGGCCTCGGCTAGACTAGAGCAACCATTCAAGGTGAGCACTATCTTTCAGGTCGCCATGGATCTTCCACGAGTTGTTATCCCTCCTTCGGGCAATGAAACTCTTTATCTTATTATTTTTAGTTGATGTTAGATTCTTAAACTATGTTCGTTTAGTAGTTTTGGACAATGACTTTCAGTTTCTGGAGATGCGTTAGTTGAATATTTTTTCGCTCATTCTTCGTTACTTTATTAATATTGATTCATTTATGGTTTAAGTGAATTCATTATCTTTTCTCTTGGGATTAGCTAACTTTAGATTGGTTTTGGGTTGTTTAGTTCTCCCACCAGAGGGTTAGGGTGGGTGCCATTCACGGTCCCGTCTGAGTCGTGAAAAAGTTGGTATCAGAGCCTCAATTTTGTTGATCTCGTCGTACTAGAATGAGTCTAGTAGAGTCTTATGGAATGGTATAAAGACGTCTGTACTTCTCTGCAAGAGGTTATAGGACTTTAGGAAACCTCAACTCTTTTCATTCCTCGTGCTATAACTTGATTCCATTGGTATCTGGCGAACCAAATTGCTATCTCACCCTTTCAATCTTGTTCTCGCAGATGGTGAGGACTCATTCATCTGAAGCTAGAGCAACAACACCTGAGTTGGTTGTCGAGGCTGCAATTAATGGTAGGGTTAGAGTCAGAGGTAGATCCAGAGAAAGGAGGAGAGGGGCGCCTGTCAGGGGCGGAGCTTGAGTTGTGGCTCTAGCTCGTGAAAGGTCAGCATCTCCTCCTATGCAAGACAATACTCTGAAAGTTATAGTAGAGGAAGAGGTTCAAGTTGAGCAGAATGAGGCAGCAGAGACAGTCCAAGTGACAGACGCACACCCAGTTCAGGGAGGTGTGGCACAGGTCCCATTGTCATCTGAGGTAATCCAACAAGTTTTGAACTTCTTTAGTGGCTTGGCAGGAGATGTAGCTGCTCTTGTTGTTCCTATTGTCCATTATACGGTGACCCAACATGCTGCAGTTATGGCACCGTGATTAGATGCTGCTTTTGAGATATGCATTTTCCCTAGATCACTAACATGCCTTGTAATGACTGGTAGTGAGCATGAACTCTTCTGCAAGATCATGAAGATGAGGCATCCTGTGTTTCATGGATTGGAATCTGAGGTTGCCTATGAGTTCATTATATATTGTCATGAGAGGCTGTATAGAATGGGCATCACCGAGAGTCATGGGGTAGACTTTGTGATATTTAAGTTTCAGGGGGATGCCAGAAATGGTGGAGGGCATTCATGGACTGTAGGCCTACTAGGGCGCTCCCTGTGACTTGGAGTCACTTCTATCAGGTCTTCCTAAAGAGGTATGTTCCTCAGACTCTAAGGGACATAAAGAAGGATGAGTACACCAATATTTCTCAAGGGAATTCTTCGGTGGCTGCTTATGAAACCCATTTCCATGCCTTAGCTCGGTATTCTTCTCAGCTGATTAATATAGAAGAAGAGCAGATCTGCCGCTTTGTGAGGGGTATGAATACAACATTGCAGATTGCCTCTTTGCAGGTAGCATCATCTGGCAGGCTGTTTCAGGAGGTGGTCAAGTTTATAAAGAATGTTGAGGGGGTGAAGCAGGAAAATCAAGAAAGGATAGCTTCGAAGAAACCTCGATCTGGATGTGGTTACAATTTCTAGTTTTTTAGGGCTTAGGGTTTGTAGGGGTACCCTGTGCGCCCCATTTGTTCATCGGCTCCATTTTCTACTGAGGGTCTATCAGTGACCAGTCAGCCTGCACCAGACTTTGGTGGGTATTTGGCTCAGCGGACTTCAGCACAATGACCTAATTTCGACCGTGCTTGCTTTTAATGTGGTGAGCATGGTCACTTGAGGAAGAGTTGTCCTCGGCTTCGACAGACATCACAACAATAGGCTCAAAGAGCTTTGATTCTAGTTTGAAGGGATAATGGTTATGACCGGGATCATCCGCAGGGTGGGCAGGGTGATCACATGGCAGGTAGGAGTGGCGCTCAGCCTAACTGGGGCAGTGGTAGAGGAGGTGATCATCCTAACAGGGTGACTTCTTAGGACTATCTGGTACTATAGATGTTCTTACTATCCACTCCTCATCGACTTATATCATGTTAATAGTGGCTCCTCCCTGATTAGGGAGCGGATTGTTTATGACATTTTGCAGTGCTGTCTGGAGTGTAATAACCCTATGATCAATCAAATCCTGAATCTTGTGCTTCAAATTAATACAATCCTTAGTATCATGTCCAACTTCTTTGGAGTGATAAGCACAATGTTGATCAGCCCTAAAGAATCGAGAGTTAGTGTTACCAGGTTTGGGCTGAATCAATTGAATGAACCCTGCTGCCTTCAACCTTTTAAGTAACTGAGTTCTCATCTCGATCAACTGGGTAAAAGTTTGAGTAACTTTCTTTTCCATATTCGAATAGGGAAGACTGGTATTATTCTAATTGATGGGAGGGGAACTTGGTAGTAGTTTTGATTGTGGGGAGCTCTCTGATAAACTTGGAAATTTGGGGAAGAGCTTGGTAAGTAGGTTGTACATTTGGTAGTGGATCTTTTTAAGTGGGTTGAGCATTTGGCGATGGAGCTTGGAAAGTGGGCTAAGCATTTGGCGATAGAGCTTGGTAAGTGGCCTGAGTATAGAAAATTTGTTGGGGATCTTGTGGAGCTAGGAGGAGGGTAGATGGTGTAGGCGCTCTCCCAATGTTAGATCATAGGGCCTTCTTGACCTCTTACTAGGACTAAAGTACACAGACAAAATGTTCTCCTTCTTTTTTCTAGGGAAACCTGTTGATCCTAACTGTGTTGAAGCTTTAACAATCTTTCCACTTCTAAGACCCTCATCGACTGTCTCACCAATCTTAACCAAATCATAAAACTTGGCTTTGACTACCAATATCATTTTGTCATAGAACTCTAATTCTTGTGAGCGCATAAACACAACACTGATTTCCTCCTTGGTTATGAGAGGTCAGACCCTTGCCGCCTCCTTTCTCCAGCAATAGGCATAATCATGAAAGTGCTCATTTGACTTTTGCTTAATGCGATCCAAGGATTATCTATATAGTATTATGTTGTAAGCAAACCTTTTGGCTATGTCTTTGGCTAAAGCGCTCCACCCGGACTACTTTTTCAATTCTTGAGTGGTAAACTAGTCCAACGCCTCTCTACTCAAGCTTTGGCTAAAGAGCCTCATCAACAGTGCTTCGTTATTTCTTGCTCCTACTATTTGATCACAGTAGCTTCTCAAATAAGCATTAGGCTTTCCAACGCCATTGAATATCTCGAACTTGGGAATCTTGAATCCCTCTGGTAAATCCAACTTTGGATAGATATAAAGATCATCGTAACACTGTACCCCTTCTTATCAGGCGAACCTCGTGATTCTCTGATTCGAGCAATCTCTTCCTTCATTAACACCATATCATTATTGCACCTGTTTTTCACGGCTTTTAGCTCCCTCTTTTTCTTTTTGTAATGGTCGAGTTTGGGGTTTCTTGGAAAAGTAGGATAAAATTTTATTATGGTGTGGAAGGTAGAAAAGTGGAATATTTTGGATAGACGAGTGCTGTACATTTGGAGCGGAATTTAGGTATTTGGAGGTAAAGTTTGTGGGTTGGTGACATTAGGGTGGTTACTCTGGGAATTCTAGGTATTTGGTGGTGTGCTTTGGTAGTCTAGAGGGAGGTTTTGCGGATTGTAGGCATTGGGGTTGTTGCTTGGGTTGGTATGTTGGATGGAAGGAGTGTGGATCTAATATGACGATCCTATGTGAAGAGTATTGTTGGAGGTAGGGTCATTCGAAGGCCTTGGAATGGAAGCGGAAGGTACATCCCTAGAATGGTTTTCGATCAATGGAGAGTTAAGTGGAGGAAATTGGAGAGGGGGCCAGGGGTCACCCATAGTAGGAGTATTGGTGGCAATGGCCAAGCTTGTCATGTCTTTAGTTTTCTGGACTTCCTCTTGTTTTTTCCCAGCTTCTTTGCGAGTTCAACGATCATCTCGCTTTGTTCTGCAATCACGTTATCCCTTATAGTCAGGGTATTTTCTCCCTCACTATAAGTCATCTCTGCTTTGTCTTCAGACAAGCAACAGTTAGGGGATAAATCTTTGTATGCTTTCAAATGGGTGAAATAAGGGTGCTCAGCTAGCTTCATCAACATAGATTAGTTTCTATCTATTCTGTTACCTCAAAAAGTTAAAATAACTCAAAAAGCAATTTTGTTAGATTCCATTAGTGACAAATAACACAAGATATCTGACTGAAAATAAACACATAAGAATTTCTTTAAATACATAAAAGTTGCTTTTTAACAAGGCAAATTGACCCACGGGTAATTTTAACTCAAAGTTTTCAATGGATATGACTTTGTCAATTGATTTTGGATAAGTAGATTTTATTAGGGTGGTTGAGTTGTCAAATATTTGTCTTTTAGCATCTTTGCTTTCCGGTCTTATGAACTTTTTAGTATCTCGTCAAAGTTGGGAAATGAATTTTTTTAAAAGATAGGACCCGGACCCTGAAAGGTTGTCTACGTATCTCACAAAGGAGAAATCAGGCCCTACATAGTTCGATAGGTAAGGATAAGTTTTTATTTTCATTTCACTTCATTTAATTCACTATTTTTAATTACAAGAGGAAAGTAAAAACATAAACATAACAACTCAAAAGGAAACTCTGCTACTTTTAAAGCTTAATTTTGGAGAGTGGCGGTTCTTCTGGATTCCTCTTCGATCTTCTTCTTCAAGGGTGGTAGGGTGGGAAGTAAATCTAGATTCCTTTCCACATCAATATTATGTTCAAGGTTGACCTTGAAGGTGCGACAATTCTCAATGTCATGTCCCCATGCTCTAGCATAGTAGAGACATATTTCCTTACAATTACGCCAAGCCTTGGACATTTTTCTAGCTTTCCTCTCGATTGGCTCAATTATTCCAGCGTGAATCAACTTGAAGTAGATGTCGAGGTATGTTTCATAAAAAATAGTGAAATTATATTGTCGGATCAAAATATCTTGGGTGATTGATATTCTAGTCCCCACCCTATCACAAACTGGCATGGTGTGGGGTCCCTACATGTGGCGGATTTGCCCACTGTTGATCATCTCATGGATCCTGACCCTCAACATAGTGCATTAATTGGTAGTATGACCCCTTTGGCATGGGTGGTAAGCACACCTTTTTTTCATCTCTGGGGTTACACCAAAAACCTATGGTTTGATCAGGGTGTAGGATCCCCATATCTTTCAAAGCTAGTAGATAACCGAGCACTGGATGATCCTAGGTCTCTGATAAATTTCTCGAGAGTGAGCTTTGAGAACAACCTATCTCTTTCCTGGTTTGAACCTAGTTTGCCAAACAAGGTCATCCCTGATATTGACCTAATAGTCTGTGACTCGAGTAAGAGGCTGGATTTGTTTATCGTTCTCCCCTACGAACTCTTCATCATTTCCTATGACCAAAGCTGACCTCTTAAGCACTTGCTTGTATTTTTTGTCTGTCTAGTTGATCATCTCCTTTGTCTGGGTTATCCTTATGTCGACATTGGCTATCTTTTCTTCCACAAGAGCTATATTTTCATCAACTTCCGCGGATCTAGCTACCAATATATCCTCCGCTTGTTTAGCTTCCTTAATTTTCTCCTTCATTCCTGCAATTTTTTGGTCAATATCTTCCATTCTCTTGCGCATTATTTCCTCGGTGTCCATGAAAAGTCAACCTTCCTGAAGAATTAAGCTTTTTAGAAGGTTTGTAGGAAGTTTGAATTTTTTCTGAGGAACTTGGAAAACTGGAGGAGTAATTTGGTAGGACTTTGCATTTATGGGCTTATATTTGTTTACAGGCTTTAAAATTTTCAAAATAGGATTGGATCAATTTATTCTTGATTTTAGCAACACATGTAGCACATAAAGCAGTTATAAGCACATAAGAGTATGATAGCATATAAAATTGCCGCGTCCTAACTTTGGGTGACCCTTTTGTGCCAAGGGTAGGCCTAGCGAATTTGAGGACCTACCACTGGTAAGTTGAAGTGGCACTGGAGCGTACTGGTCATAATGCTAAGACTGAGCGCCTGAACCTGCATCATGAAAAGATGCAACACAAAGAGTATGCGATCAATACTTTGAATGTACTGAGCATGCGAGATATACAAACTAAAATATAACTGAATATGCTAAAATACTAATAAGTTGTTTAAACTGTAAACTGAATATGTAGTACAAAGGCCTAAACATAATATGCATAAAAATCTAAAATGTAAGAATATTCTGAAAAGTCATAATGAAAATAGATGAGCTGATCTGGGGCCAAGTACATATCTAATGAGTCTAATTCCGTGGAAGAGTCTGTTAACGGACATAAAACACGTGATCTAAATGTGGAGTCTGATGTACACGCCCCATTGAGAGGACCCAATATACCTTGCCAGGGTATAGATGCATGACCGACATGATTACTAATCTGATGCCCAACTATGGGGCTAAATAAACCTATGGTGACACGTAGTTCTAGAACTTTGGGTGACGCTGAATACTAGTCCAACTCGGTACTAAGTACTACTCTCAAAAATTGTATTTACTGTATCTCATCAAAAACTAAGGTTCTGAATGCTGGACAGAACTTAATTGATTTGAAAACACTTTTCTCAAAGAGCTATAGATTGAAAACTGGTTAATTTTTTGCTTAAATAAATGCTAGAAATCTTGGTGAATTTCTGAAGAAAACTAATTCATGCGAAAATACTATAATTTCAGGCTAAGTTCTTGTCTTCTCAAATCATTGTAAAAACTCATGCAAGTTGTTGAAACTATGATATAAATCATTTAAATAGGATAAAAACCATATAATAAGCACGAGGACTGAATTCTATAAAAATCTAAATAGTAAGGTAAGAACCCTAGTTTCATAAATCATGAATTTCAAAATAGAAGACTGAGGTTTTGGAAATAAGGGCAAACTAAACTCTTACTGAATACCCACATACCTGAATGTAGAAGAATCTTGAACTAAGAATGGAGTTTGAAGCTTTGGGGAAGAAAGCCCTAGCCTGGAGTCTGAGAGAGCGTTTTTTTTTCTTTTTGAAGTTAGACCGATTGGAATGGGGAAAAAAATACTCTAAGTCTGATTTACCTCCTCCAAAATAAGCCTAAAATGATTTAGCTTAGGAGTTAAAATAGTAGAAAAGGACAAAAATACCCTCAGAGTTGAAACTTAAAAACTATAGAAATTTCTTGGAACAGGGTTCCACGGCTGGGAACCATGGTCTGTGGATTGTTCCATGAGCCATAGAACCAGCTCGTGGTTCCCTTATTTGGTCAGACTGTAGGTCTAATTTCCACAGCCGCAGACCACGGTACGTGGACTATTCAATGGTTTGTGGACCAGGTCATAGATCTCAAGCCATGTGGTTGAGCCTCAGTCTAATCTCCATGGTTGGGGACCACGGTCTGTGGAACCCTCTTGTGGTCCCTATTTGTCACTTTAACAGTTTCACACTTAGAATTCTGGTCTGGTTCTTAGCTTAAAATTTTGGGGTGTTACACTTGTTGAATGCACGAATCATTTGTTGCTGGTACAATTAGCCATGACATACGACACTCATCCTTTTCTTATCAATCAACATGAGTTGTTCATAGCAAGCATGTCACGACCCAGACCGTCGTGAGTGGCACCCACCCAACGCCCGGATAAGCGAACCAATAAAGTTCAACCCCTTGCCTAGACTAACAGCCTAAAACCAGCAAACAGAAAGTAAACTAGTAATTTAAGAAGCAAAGAGCTATAGCATTAACATTATCCTGCGGAAAAACCCTCCTACGAACTGAAAGTCGCAGTACCAAACATTACTACCAACATCTAGAGTACGGGGATGCAACCTCAAAACAAGAAAATACGAAGTAGTTTTAAGCCCGAATCAAGTGGGTTGAAACTCTGAAGATAGATCCAAGGTAGCTTGATCGAGCAGCTCACCCTTGAAGTCAGAAATCGCCGGTGCTATAGATGAGGTCGCGTCTCAGCCGCTGGAAGATTTCCTATACTCACCAAAAGAAAAAGCAAGTGCAGTATCAGTACACCACCATTGTGTACTGGTAGGATCATCAACCAGTTTCCAAATAAACAGTGTATAAATAGCACAACAATATCAAGTACATAGTATGGAAGACATGCAACAATATTAACAGGCACACCTAGACTTTTATTTTTTTGATGACTGTGGTGTCCAGGCCAGCTTTCGCGCACCTCGACTAAATCCATGGGATACCTGCCACCTCCCACCAGCAACAGGTACCAGGTAACTCTCTCCACCAAGGCTATAGAACAGATTGGAAGAATCACCTAGTATTTTTTTTGTAAACACCTAGACTACAAGTCTCTACTTAGCCTCTGCTCACATGAAAACCACCTCTTATACTCTAAACCACCATCACATGGCCATAACTCATACCTTTCCGTCTAGCTCGGACCCACCCTGAGATCCCCTCAAGACAACACCTAAGTGTCAATGAACAACCCGTCCTAATCCAAGACCAACTCAACGATATAACAGGAATTCCCGATCACTCAAGGACCACCAAACAAGTAACACATTTCGATAAACAACCCGGTCCACTCACGGAACCAATATCAGTCAATGCAACACAACAATACGAATGTAATGATGCAGTAAGAGTAAACCTGTACCAGGCGTGGTACCCGATTCAACCGTTAATATTCCCGTACTAGGCGTGGTACCCGAGCCAACCGAATGTCAATAATCCACAGTCAAATAGATAAACAACCAACTTGTAAGCCAACAAGTAAACACACCGTTCAACACACAGACTGTAAAACAGGAACCTTAGACATTCTACACAACTCCTCTAAGCAATGCAATTCATACAAACACTTAGACATGAGTACAAGAATATACAACATTCATAGAAATCGTAAGGCATCACCTACCTCGAAATGATCCAAGTTGTATTCAACCCGAGCTTTCGCGTGTTCTGGATTCCTTTCTCGTTTTTGGTCTAAAATAATACACAAGTACATGAAATTAACAAACAAGGCCTGCACATTACCCGTATTACACCAAATCCCCAAACCCCAGGCCACCCATGATCATTTCACCCTTTTCCCGGGCTTTTCCACCGTTAATTTCCCTAGTTCTATCATTTTTACGGATAAAGATAGAGAATTTAATGACCTATGATCATAATATCTTACTTCTAACAATACCCAAGAATGTTCATGCTTTGAATCCCCTTCCTTCCCCGGATTCTACCATTCCTAGGTTATTCCAACCTTTCTCCAAGTCCCCTCTTAGCAATTCTACCGCATAGGAAACGTAGTACAAAGATTGGGGAGTAGAAACCTTACCTTAGGGAAGAAAATCAAGGGAAAAAGGAGGAAAATCGTCTAGAATCGCCTAGCCCTTCTCCCAAAACGAAGTTGTGAAAACTGAATGTTTTGGGGAATGTTTCTGCATTAAAATCCCGTCGGCCCGCTATAGTGGTCCCTGCTCCGCTATAGCATTCCCTCTAACGACTTCCGCTATAGCGGTCTTAAGCAATGTTAACCGCCTTGACCACCGCTATAGCGGTATTTTCCACCGCTATAACGAATGTCGCTACCGCGGACCGTTGCACTCGTCACGGACAGAATGTCCAGAAATTTCTCAGTTTTGGCCATTTTACAACACACTTGCTTCCCCCGACGACCCAAAATAACCCCTTCACGTCAAATGCGATTCTGGGAGTTCTACTTACCCAAATTCGATTCTGAAAGTCCCCCGGACTCCTTTATGTCTTGGCTATACAAAAAACTAGTTTAACACAAGACACCTAAACCAATCCTTACTCGGATTTGCCTAGACTCCACCTCGCCCCAAAACTGGCCGAGGCTAGCCTAGCCCAGAATTTCAAACTCCCAAACTCGGAGTTTTCTAACTCTAAAACTTGGCACGATTGGACTACCCGTAACGACGGACCCAGTCATTACAACAGATACCAATTTACCCATCATTTATCCCCGAAAGATCAAACCCAAAATTACGAAAATAAAAGAGAGTAAGTGTAGTACCTGAATCCTCAAACAATTGAGGGTACTTGTCCCGCATGTCCTTCTCAGTTTCCCAAGTGGCTTTCTCAACCGGACAATGCTTCCACTGAACCTTCACCATATCAATCACCTTTGTCCTCAACCTCCGGACATACCGAGCAAGAATTAAGACTGGTTCCTCTTCATAACGAAGATATTTATCAAAAAATACCTCATCCCACTTGATAATGTAATCCCCATCCCCATGGTATCACTTAAGCATGGATACATGGAATACCGGATGGACGCCCGACAAACTAGGTGGCAGTGCTAACTTGTAAGCCACTGGCCCCACAATCTCAAGAACCTCAAACGGACCGACGAACCGAGGGCTAAGCTTTCCCTTCTTACCAAATTGCATAACCCCTTTCATTGGTGACATTTTCAACAATACTTGTTCACCAACCTGAAAATCCATGTCCCGGACCTTGCGGTCTGCATACTCCTTTTGCCTGCTTTGAGCAGCCAGCAATTTGGTCTGAATGCCCCTGTTTCAGCCCATTTCCTCCTAACCCACTACCCAACCACCCGACCCAGCCCAAACCGCCCCTGACCCGGCCCAAACTCCCCACTAAACCCACACCCTAATTCTTTTCTCTTCCCCACTTTCATCCAAACCAAACAAACCCCTAATCCCTTCCATTCTCAACCCCAAGCCGACACCCCCAAAACCCCCACTTCGTCCACTCTCAACCCCAACTGCCGACAGACCACCCCCACCCCCAAAAACCTCACCTCAACGTCGCCCTCACCCCCAAGACCCGCCGGATTTTGCGGGCAAATGGCGTCAACACCCTCTCCATCACCTCACATTGTCCCTTCCCCTTTTCGGAGGCTTTTTGTAGCCTCAAAAAGGTCGCCACCGCCGGTTGCAGACCTCGGAAAAGAGGAAACCCAGCTGTTGCCCGACCGTCCGAGCCCCACACCGCCGACCCGTCACCATCATCTTTCAAATCCGCCTGAAAAGGTAGGCATCTCATCTCATCTTTTCTTCAGATTTCATCATTTTCCTTTTGCAACTTGGCTTTCCAAGAATTCAAATTTTGAATTCTTGGAAAGAGCCGTTTGAGCCTTCAACTTTGGCTATAAAAGGACCCTTGGGTTTCCATTGAAAGAGGCAGAACATACACAAACATAGACACACAAAGAAATATACACACAGACACACACAGAGAGACACGGACCAAAAATCAGAAAAAAGATCAGAAACTAAAATCACAAACAACTCACACCAAATTATTCTCTGATTGTTCACTGTCGATTTCCATATACTCATTGTTCGTTTTCCTCTTGTTGTCTTGTTTGCTATTCGGAATCGGAGTCGGAATAGCTAGTTTGAAACTCGACACTCAACGGCCTCAATCGCTGCTCAACACAAGGTAAATTCTATCCCGTCTAATTACTTTATGTTTAGTTTTGTGATCCATTGATTCGTGTGAGTTTTGGTTGTTCTTGTTTGGCTGATTTTTGGCGTAAAAGATGTGAAATGAAATGTAGTTGTTCTGGCCGTTTGGTTATCTTCATCGAATAAGTGTCTATGAAGTTTGATGTTTTACTTTAAGTGTGGTTAGCTATCTATTTAACGTCACTATGATTTCGATTTGAAGATTGGAATGGGGCAGTAGTTGTTTATTTATATAGTTGTTTGGTTGTGTGCAAGCAAGGTGTTGACAACCTTCATTTTGGCATGAAAGAGGCTTGAAACTTGATGTATGTTCAGCCGGCTATTACAAGATCATTGTAACTTCTTTTGGGGGGTTGGAATACTTGTACATGGCAGTAGTTATTTTGATATGTTCTAGGCTTGCATGAAAATCAGCTTTTGGCTTAGCTTAAAAGCGATGTTAAATATGTTGTATATATCAACCTCTCTGTTTTAGATTCTCATTAAGCACAACAAGTGCATCTTTAAATTGTTTACTTGAATCAATGTCATTAAATGAATATTTTGGGTTTCTAAAGGTTTACCCTTTTAGAGGATTGTATTTGTTAAGAGCCAAGTTGAAATTTGCTAAAAGTATGCTTCTTGACTTCTCTTTTTTTTTTAAATGGAATCTGTTTGGAAGCTTTATCACATTGTTCACCTGAGAATGGTTTAAGCTATTTTATTTTATTTTTAGTTCATATGGGATAAACAAAAATCAGCATCATGAACGAATGAGGTCTTAAATTGTACCTAAGGGTGCTTTATTATCCTTTCTAAAGTATTGTGGTCTCTAACTTTTCTTTAAACACCTTAATCCTAGTAAAAAAGTGGTTAAATTAGTGTGCGTTGTTAGAAAAAGAGGGCTGCCCCATTTTCATTATTTTGGTTTTTAACTCGGGTTTAATTTCGGGAATGCTAGCTTAAGGAATTTATCATGAACTAATGTAGTAGTTTGGTTCCCTTTTGATCCTCTCGTCACTAGTGTCGCCTTACTTTTTGAGGTGATTTGTTCATAGCTACTTATTTAATTAAAGTGAATGAAAAAATAATAATAAGGTTTTATATTGCTACTTGTTGTGTACTTTGTTTTCTAATAATCAACTAGTATCGAAGTTGTTTGTTTACCTAAGATCGCTTTGTTTATAAAACATGAAACAAAATATGGTTACATGTCGTTCTTTCATATATGCTTGTGGATTTACCGAATAGCATGTTTGTTTTCCTTATCACTTTATTGTTAAGCTTGGCATATTTCTACATTTTGTAAACTTTGTTATACAAGTTACTAATCCTTATCATTTTTTTTGTGTTACATGAAACAACCGGAGAGCTGGAGTTCTCACTTGAAACTCAACCTCGGCCCAATATGTTTTGGGTCGAACAGCTATTAGGAATCATCGCAATGCTCGGAGTCACCCATTAGGAGACTAGTTCCTCCAAAGGAACTTAACATAATTAGTTCCTTTATTTATTGCTTTCTTTTATGCTTACTTTAAATGTTTTAACTAACTTTGTATATTTGGATATGTGTTTTTCTTTGTGTTTTGATTAACGTTTATTCTTTGGCTTATAGTTTCGTGGGTTATCTTTATTTAGTTTAAAAATTTCGAAAGTAAGTTTCCTTCACTCTTTCAGTTTAGGCAAAAGTTTCGGATTTCTTTTTTTTTTAATGCTTTAAAATTAGTGGTTAAACACTTTCAAAAATAGTAATAATAAGTGGTGAATAGTGCAGATTTTTTTTTAGGGATTAATTAATGTTAGGCTTGTTTCAAGAAAGACTTATTCCAAATAACTCGCGGTAGATTTTCAAAATATTAAGTAGCGATTCAATATATTTCGAACAAATATTTAGTCATTCTTAGGCCTTAGATTATAGAATGCTTTATCTAATTTAGGCAAGCCTCCTTTATATTTAACTTACGTATTCTCTTATTCTAACCTCAATATTTTACAAATATCTTGCTTTACTCTATATATATATTTTGAGATTTTTCAGATTTTCGGAGCCTAAAAATGCAAGGTATATATGTCATATGTTATCTACTACAAGGTATATATTTATATTTTACTTACTCTTCTTCCTACTTAGATTATACATATATTATTTTATCACAATTACATTTACGTACATAATACTTTCTTTCATATTCAATGCATGTTCATTTTCACTTTACGAATAAATGTCTTCTTTACATGAAAACAAATAATTTTCGTTCTCTACTCAAGTTTTCAAATTATTCTGTTACATGAAATATATTTACAAAACAAATATGATTTTCTCTTATATCTTTTTCTCTATTACTAATATATTCCTTACATACTTTTACTTATCCAAATCTTTTAAAATAATAAACTTCACATGATTTCCTATATTTTAAATATACATACGTCATCTTTACTTTCTTTTTAATAAACATGTCATAAACTTTCTCAAACTTTAAGAACTACATATATTTTACTTTACAAAGGCATATTTATTATAAATAATATCTTTATCTTTTTACATAGCTTTTAAGTATATATTTCTTATAAATCATAAAGTTTTACATACTTTAATTATTGCTATTAAACTTTCATATATTTTGACATGTACGTACATGTGTCTCATTTTTTTACCATAAGCATATTTTATATTTTTTGCCTATTGTAGTGGCATGTGTCATATACTTTGAGTTTTTCTTAAATTAAATAAAAAAAATATATTTTTTATCACCCTTTTTAGCAAATAATGGACAAATAATTTTCCCAAATATGTTTCTAAAACTGAGTTTAAGGACTATCTTCGGATAGGCTCTGAAGGGTGCCTAACACCTTCCCTTCGAGTAACCAAAACACTTACTCAGAATCTCAAACGTTTCGCAGACTAAAAACAGAGTTTTACATACAAAATGGTTTCCTAAGTTTCCTAAATTTAGGTGGCGACTCTAAACCCTTTTCCAAAACAAAGGCAGAAAGAGCCGGATGTTGCAAGCATATTTTGGCCAGTTCAAAAAAGGGCGCGACAACAGTAATCTACCATCAACGGCTAATGATACCCATAATTCCATAAACATAACCAGGTCAAAATCCAGGCCACAAAATGGTCCCATGGGCCCCGCAAACTAAAATCGAAAACAAAAAACACACATGTGTTCCTTACAATCCCGGAAGCACATGCTCAAAAATTGAGCAGAATTGGACAATAATTGGGGATCAAAACAGCCCGTTCAAGCCAAGAAATAAAAGAGGAATTTCAAGAATTAATTCTGAAAATTAATTAAAGCGACTTACCACCACGAGAAGACGAGCTAAGGAAGTGAGAACTCTGAATCCTTGAAAAGGGCTGGGGAAGAACACTTACCAATTGTCGAGGAACCATGGATTATCGAAGAACAATGATTTCCCGAGGTTAGGGAATGATTTGGAGCAGTTTAGGGAGAGTTTTATGTGACTTAGAGGGGTGGGAGTTGAGAAATAGTGGCTGAAAACATGAAGGGCTCAGCTTATATAGCTGCTGGAATTTACTCTTTGCGAACTCGGCCAGCCCTCCGCGAACGCGAAGAACAAAAATAGGGCGGCTGGAAAATGGCCTTCGCAAATGCGGCCAGCCCTCCGCGAACCCGAAGAACAAATATGGGGTGGCTGGAAATTGTCCTTCATGAACGCGGCCACCCCCTCGCAAACACGATGAACAAAAGGGCCCATGACAGCAACCAGCTATCAAAGCAGATTTTCCACACTTCGGGTCCCCGGGAATGCATATGGGGTCCCGCGAATACAAATGACCTGATCTATTCGACTAGAAAAGGCATTTCAAATCCAATGGAATCAATAAAAATCTTATCGGAGGTCAATTTAATGAAAAGTGGGCCGCACGCCTAACATCAACCTTAGGCCAGTTATATCCAAAATGAAACCCAATGGCCAAAATCAAGTTCGAAAGCCTCGGAACCCAAACCAATAGTCCCTTTAGCCTAAACTGGACATTCCGGAGCTAACACCGCTGACAGAATTTCCATCTAAGGCTGTCTTCTCTGAATGTTGACCAAAGTCAACCAAACAAGCCCAACTGGCCTAAAAACACAGAATGAGAGAGAATTCTAAGCTGAAAAGCTCCCGAATCCCGACCAAAGGTCCCTTTAGACCAAAGTCCATGCTCCAGAGCTAACGGAACTATCAGAATTTGATTCTGAGCACGTTTACCAAGAATGTTGACTGAAGTCAATAATTTCAAAAGCTTAAGGCTCCAAAATAAGAAACGGTCAAAAAGACCAAATAAATGGCCCGAGCACCAAACTACGATCCCAGCAAGCCATAAATGACTTGGGGTCGCTATAGACAAGCTCTAACAGTAGAACAAAGGCGAACACGCATAAATGACCGAAAGGGTCATTACAAAATTCTTTTTAGTAGTGGATGATGTAATGACCCTTCCGGTCATTTACGCATGTTTGCCTTTTTTATACTGTTAGAGCTTGCCTGTAGCGGTCTCAAGTCATTTATGGCTTACTGGGACTGGTAGTTAGGTGTCCTGGCCGTTCGTTTGGTCTTTATGGTCATTTTCCTGTTTTAGAGCTGAGTCTTAAGAGTTGAGTTATCAAAATCGTGCGATGTTGATTTGCGATCGTATGACCTAAACTGACCTTATGGGAAGATTGATCCGAATTCGAGGTGTCGTATGACCTTAACCTTTGTCCCGTATCCAAGGCCTGCGAGCCTATATTTGAGAAGTTTATTAACATCGTGCATATGTGGAAATATTTTATTTGAAAGTTGAATTTGGTAAAAAGTTTTATTTTTCTAAAAATGTTTTAAATATTTATAAAAAAAAATACCTTTGTTATGATGTATTTGAGTATGTGTTTATTTTATAAGACTTTTATAAATTATTAATATTTTTAACGAAGATAGTAAACTGAGTTATGTTGAAAATTATTATTATAATATAGCAGGTTTTATTTGAAATAATTTTCTATTAATTATGATATATTCAAAAAATTATATCTATTTTATTATGATCCTATACAATACCCGAGTGCATGCGTAGGGAGATGAAAATATTTATAGTGGAAACACCTCCACCTCCACGTGGAGATGGAAGGGGTGGGCAACATGTTACAAATTGTGAGAGTTGCTGCCACTTGTCCACTAGGTGGCCAAACATTAATTGTTATAACTAGAGTTGACTTAAGTGAGTAGAATCCAAACTTCCATTCACTTTCCATTTCAAATATATACATTTTATATATGCTCCAGCCATTCTACTATCTTTTTTCTTTCATTTTAGAATTAGTAGTATAAGCTTCTCCTTTGTTAACATGTTTCACAAATATACATATGCATACGTTGACAGATTTTGTTGGGAAGAAAATGTTTTGATGATATATTTGATCCCCCAAGGAAATTGATTATCTACGTCAAGTTATTCAAGTCTGACTTTGAGTTTGATTTTGTTTTGGAGCTTTTCGGAGCGGTTTGGTCTTGGACATCATCGTTCTAGCAGCTTGTCATCGGACGACAGGTAGGTTACGGTCTAACTCCTCTAGACTTTGCATATATAGGATAAAATTATATTAATGGGAATCCTTGGATTGGGTTTATTAGTTTGGTACCACAGACCTCGATCGCTTCTTCATATCTGATTCATTTCTTTCCTCCGATATTTATAGTATATGTTATTGATGATATTATCACCCTTGTGGTCCTGTGTGGCCTTGTATTGACTCTGGAACATAGATGGTGGGTAATTGGGAATGTCCGTTAGTCCCGAACATCGTTATTACTGTTATAGAGCTGGCTATCTGTGTTGTAGAACGATTGGAGCCTATTCAGGGTCGATAGGTTGATTGTAAGCCGTTGGGCTATTGTTTGTGCTTGATCATACCATTTATCATGCATATAAAAGGGATTTTCTTCATAATTTTACTATGATTTTGGCTTCGAGCCTGTCTTGTTTGATTTTCTAAATCCTGCATGGCCTCGGGGGTCCATTTTTGATAAAAATGATTATAAAGTGGTTCGGTGTTGTTTTACTGGATCTTCTTGGGGTAAGAAAAGTCAAAAGAAAGATTTATCATAGTTTTCCTACTTATACTAGACTCGGATGGGCTGAGGTGCTAGACTTGCTTTGTTATTTATGGAAAATGATATTAGACTCGGTAAAGCCGAGCACTGGACTTGATTTACTACTGTTTTAGACCCGAATACGCCGGGCACCCTTGAAAGGGGTTTTTGAGAATTATTTCACTGATTTAGACCCGGATAGGTTCTGGACATGCATTGTCGAGACTTGGGTTACTACTTTGGATCTGGATTCACTCCGGATGATTAAATTGAGATTGAGATTTAGTATGTGGTTGAGGACCTCCATGGACCCTACCGTTCTGAACCAAGAGCTACGGGGCGAGGGTGACCGGAGGAGGGATGTATGGTGGAGCTAAGGTACTGGGGGGAATCCCTTCCATGGATCCTGCCTCTATTGGGCCTTCTAGGTACCGAAAGGGGGTAATATACGGCACTACCATCACATGGTTTCAGCATATCATATCATATCATGCATATTATGTTCGGATCTACCCTTGTTTGTTGTTTGCTCAGTGTACGCTCTGGTAGTATAGGATGCCAGAAGGTTTATTTTCACTTGTATGTGTTCCTCGGGTGTATGGGCACTCGTGGTACGGTAGGTAGACTTATTATTGCTTATCGAGTCTTATGTTTATTTCTTATTGTATCTTTGTATTGAGACTAGTATTTTGTAGTTGGGCTTGGTTATTATTCATGTGTTCGAGCATGTTGTTGTCACTTTGCTTTCCTCCTTCTCTTATTACTTGAGGCTACCAGTATACTGCCCATTTTTCTAAGAAACTTCTATATATATTGTTATAGCAAGGATCCCAGGTGTGTTACTGCTTTCTTCCACCTGTGCATGCGATATGTATTCTAGTAGCTAGCCATGTCTATTGTTTTCTTCTTGTATTCCTTCCGTGCTAGTTTTCATGTACTTATTCATTATTCTCTGTGACTATTTGCTTTTACTCTGCTTATTACTGCTCTTTTATTTTATATGTACCCAGTCGGCCTATGATACCTACTGAGTACCCGTTGCTTAGTAATTGGTGCTTATACTACACTTCCGCATCTTTCTGGTGCAGATATTAGTTGAGCTTTCGTTGTTGATCGTGTTGGAGACTCGTGCAACTTTTGGATCTTCGAGTCTAGGGTGAGTGCCTGACGACCGGGGCTTGACCACATCTCATCTTTTGTACTGTTCCTCTTCTATATTCGGAGACAATTGTACCTATCTTTTGTTACCTCTAGCATTTGTATTCTATTAGAAGCTTCTGTACTATCGATACCAAGTCTTGGGGTTGGTGTAGTTTCATTATGTATATATTCAGGTTATTGCTTCTGCTTTGTCCTTATCTTTATATTTTGCTTCCGCTTATTTCTTCTTATTGTGTGTATTGGTTAGGTAGTAGCCCATTACTAACCATTCTGGACTATGGAAATTGGTTCGCCTACTGGGGGATTGTAGGTGCCATCCTGATCTGAGAAATTGGATCGTGATAATTTTTGTAATGGAAAAATTTGATAGTTGATAAACGTTTCTTCGTGACAATATATTTGAATAGTCCTTGAAAGAATTTTATTATACATTAATATGAGAATGTTCTCTTACTATTAGAGGTAAATTATTGAGATTATATATTTTCCTTTGTGTTTATTTTGAATAGTGTGGAAAAAGGATTTTTTTTTTCAATTATGAAAAGATTATCTCTTAGATTGAAATATTTGAAAGTATGGGGGTATCTTGCTAAGATTATGCTACATTATTCTAAGAAGAGAAAAATATGATCTAATTTTTTTACTGTATGATGTTGTGTGATGACCCCTCCGGTCATCTTCGTATTTACACTTTCTTTGTACTGTTAGAGCTTTCATGTAGTAGCCCCAAACCGGTAGTTCGGTGCCCTAGTCGTTTGTTTGGTTATTTTGGTCATTTGCCTATTTTAGAGCCTTAACTTAGAATATCATTGACTTTAGTCAATATTCTTAGCTAACATGCTCAAAATTGAATTCTGACATTTTCGTTAGCTCAGAAGCATTGAGTTTTGTGTTGCTTTTTCTGTTTTCAGGCCATTTGGAGTTGGAAGCGTAACTTTGATCAGCTTTTGATGATCGGAGTGTCAGATTCAAAATCCGATGATTCTATCAGATCTGAAATGTTGAGTTTGCGTTAGGTAGATGGTTAGTTTGGGTCCCGGGTATTCCAGGCTCATTTTGAGTGTTTGGTTGCTTGTTGGTTAGTGTTGACTTGGGTCAAAATTTCTCCAAAACGACCTTGTATGGAATTTTTGTTGATTATGTTGAGTCTAGAACGTCGTTTCCACTATGTTAGCATTATTAGTTTTTGAGTATCGATTTCCGATTGTGCCTGGAATGCCCCATTTAGTTTTCAAAAAGTTGCAGATTTTGCTGTTGTAGGTGCAGGCCTCAGGCCTTAATCGTTACCACGAGCCTCCTCCCTCGTGACCGCGATGAAGCATATGGTCCCTTGTTCTTCACGATCGCATGATTGCCTGTCGTGATCGTGATGAAGCTTCTCCCCCTTTGTTTTTCACGATCGCATGGCTAGTCCTCGCAATCGCGATGGTCTATCCAGCGTGGTCCTCGCGATCGCAATGAAGGACCCATGGGCAGTATATAAGTTTTTCCACTTCGTCTCTTTCATTCCAAATATGAATTCTCCATTGTTGTAAGCTCAAAACTCGTCCAAACTCTGTATTTCTTCAATTCTTGGTGTTGGGGTGCATACTCCTTACTTGTGATTGTTCCTCCATCATAATTTGTAAGTTTTATCGGCTATTTTCTGTTGAATTCGCTCATTTGATTCTTCGATTGTTCTTATAATGGGATGGCTGGTTTGAGCCAATTCCTTGGCCAAATTCTCTCTAAGATATGAGCATGCATACCTTGGAGTGTGGTGATCATTATGCGCTTTCATTTTCGAGTTTGGGTTGCGAAGCCCATGGGCCTGCCGGTGACCCAAATTTTAGCCCGGCTATTTCTATAGCTTTATGGGTATCATTAGACTCATCTTGATATAGTATTTATATTTGTGATAGTTTGATCATCGTTCGGGGCTTTTCAGAGTGATTCGGGCTTGGATATCGTTGTTCCAGTAGCTTGTCGTCCGACGACAAGTAGGTTACAGTTTAAATTCTTTAGACTTCACATATATAGGATAAAATTGTATTAATGGGCATCCTTGAGTTTGGTTTACTAGTTGGTACCACAGACCTTGACCGCTTTATTCATGTCCAATTTCTTTCTTCCTTCGATAGTTGTAGTATTTGCGATAGATAATATTATCACCCTTATGGTCCTGTGAGACCTTATATTGACTTTGGAACATAGATGGTGGGCAATTGGGAATGTCCATGAGTTTCGGACATCATTATTATTGTTATATATCGAGCTGGTTATCTGTGATGTAGAACGATTGAAGCATGTACAGGGCCGATAGGTTGATTGTGAGTCATTGGGCTATTGATTGTGATTGATCATGCCATTATCATGCATATAAAAGGATTTTCTTCATGATTTTACTATGATTTTGTCTTCGGGCTTTTTATTGATGATTTCTAAATCTTGCATGGCCCGTGGGGCCTATTTTTGATAAAATTGATTATGAAATGGTTTGGTATCATCTTAATGGATCTTCTTGGGGTAAGAAAAGTTAAAAGAAGGATTTTTTATAGTTTTCCTACTATATATTAGACCCGATTGAACCGAGGTGCTAGATTGACCCTGTTATGGATGAGAAATGATATTAGACTCGGTAAAGCAGAGCATGGGACTTGATTCACTACCGGTTTAGACCCGGATACGCCCGGGCACCTTGAAGGGGGTTTATGAGACTTATTTCATTAATTTAGAGTTGGATAGAATTCAGGCATGCATTTTGAGCATTTGAGTACTAGTTTGGATCCGGTGGCACTCCGGACTGATATTTTGAGGTTAGAGGATAGTATGTGGTCTACGAGTAGACCTCCATGGACCTTGTCATTTTGGACCAAGTGCTACGGGCAAAAGGGTGACCGGGGGTAGGGGTGTACGGCGGAGTAGATGTACTCAGAAGAAGTCCTTTCATGGATCCCGCCTTTATTGGACCTTTGGGGCACCGAAGGGGATAACATACTGACACTGCGGTTACACTTGGTTTGGCATATCATAGCATATCATTCATTTGTGTAAGGTTCCACCCTTGTTTGTTGTTTGTTGATTGTACGCTCTGGTAGTATGGGCAGCCGGAGGGCTTGTCTTCACTTGCTTGTATTCCTTGGGTGTATGGGCGCTCGTGGGATTATACTTAGACTTATTGTTATTATATCGCGGTATTGGTTCCTGTTATGATTTCTAGTGAGATTGGAGATTGTTAAGATTGCTTTTGGGCTTTTAACTGTTGGATTCTAACTTGAGATTAGTATGTCTATTTGGGATTATCGTATCTTGTATTCAAGCATGATTATCGTTATATTTTCTCTCCTTTTCTATCCATTTGAGGTTACCGATATACCGCCTACTCTCTAAACTCTTTCTTTATATATTTGTTATTACGAGGATCTCGGGTATTTGTTTCTTCCTTTCGCCTGTGATTGTGTTATAGTAGCTAGCCATGTATGTTGTTCCTGTTTGCATTCCTTCTGTACTAGCTTCCATGTGCTTATTCATTGCCTTCTGTGACTACTTATTACTATTATGCTTATTACTGCTCTTTTATCTTATATGTGCTCAGTCGGCCTATGATACCTACTGGGTACCGGTTGTTTTGCAATTGGTACTCATACTACACTCTGCATCTTCTGGTGCAGATCCTAGTGTGAGCCATCGTCGCTATATCGTGGGATTCATGCTTGGAGATTTTTTGGACTATCCTTACTGAGGGTGAGCTCTTGGTGATCGGAGCTTAGCTTTAGTTTATCTTATGTATCATGTACTCATATACTCTGTTACTACTCGGAGATAGTTGTGTATGTATTATTTTAGATATTTCGTACTTTTTATATGTAGTTCCAGCTTTATACTATGATACCAGATTTTGGAGATTGATTTAGCTTCCGCATATGTATATATATTCCCGTTATCTATCTTTTCATCTTGTTCTTTTGCTTCCGCTTGATTATATCATTTCTTCCGTTTAACTGTTAGCTAGTAGACCATTACTAACCGTTCTGAGCTATGGAGATTGGTTCGCCTACTGGGGGGTTGTAGGTGCCATCATGACCGAGAAATCAGGTCAGGACATATTGCATATACAGATTTTGAGTAATCAATAATAGTGACGTGATTAAATGCAACATTATAGTGATGATTTTTTAATTATTATTTGAGGTTGTTGAAGAATATTATTTCTTTTATAGAGTGATTATATTTATCATACTTATCTTGTTGAAATATGATGTTGATTCTTGATGCATTATTTTGAAAAGAAGTCACTAATTGATATATGAGAGGTACCACAATTTTGATACTAAATAAAGTAAATTTTTTATGGTACTAGAGGGGTACTATGATGTAAAGTGAATCTCAAAATTCACTGGTGGTTACATGTTATCCTTGGTGGGAATGTCATATATGAAAAATAGCCAAAAAGAATTGTTATTTTGAGTTGGTTGGTGATGAGGTTGGAGGGTTAAGAGACCTCTTAGTGAGTATTCCAATTAAAATATAACCGAACATATTGATTTGTGTCTATTTATATATTGTGGTTGTCAAGCAACATTAGTTATTGTGGAAAAATAATTTTTTTATGATAAAAATAGACACATTTATTTGACCTATACTCTTATAAAGCAGCTGTTGTGAGATGAAATTATTTACATAAATAAATTATGTGTAGTCAGAGGTGAATCTGATCAATTCACAGACTAAAAGAAATATTGAGGGGAGTGGGACTTTTGTCAATTTTAGAAGATCAACAGTGATGGTAACCCAACCTATGTGATTGGAGATACCATGAATTAGGTTCATATGGGTAATAACAAGTCATTAGTTGATCAAAAATGCACTATAAAATTATGTCCCTCCTATGATGTGTGAATATAGTGCAGTGTTGCAAGGCAAAGTGAGAGTTGAGTTATACTCTTAATCCAAATTATATCCTTTATAGGTGGTGTATCGCTCTGCAGAATACACTTGATGATTGGACCTATATGAGTGTGGAGTGGTGCCGCTCCTATGAAATTGTGACAGATTTCTAGAGCACTCATGAATACCAGAACACGCGCATGACCTCTTAGAGCAAAACCGCGAGAACGACAAAGATTGGGTGAGTATAATGTGATAGAATAAGACCCTAGGCTTACAAAAGAATTCTTGGTTCATACAAGCTTTAAACTTCACCAATTATTTTGTAAGTTTAATCTTATTTTATCTAGGTCTAGTTCATAGTCTACGCGACATCAAATTCGATGAATTGTACTTATATATGAAACCCAGCAAAATATCTTATTTTATTTTCTTATTATTAATATTTTTGAGATATATGGAGGATTGTTGAATATCTCAAAATAGAAATACTTTTATTAGTGTCCAGATTCATTCCTTAATATCTTGATAATGAGCCCTTATTATGACCAATTGATTCTACACTCATTTCTCCTTCTTGAATAGCCTTAATGGCTATTTAGTGTAATTCTTTAATAGCCTTTAAATAGCTGTTACAAATTTATTATTCTTAATTCTAATATTAACTCTATTGGAAAATGAATACATTTCATTCATTTATCTGACCGTTAGAACCAATTTTTAGAGGATGAAGATCTTCTATATAATCCAAAGTTTTTCCCTTTTGGAGGGTAGTAGAAACAGAAAAAGAAAAATTACTTCTTCCTATAATCTTTGATGGGTTTTATACTATGTAATCTTTGTTAGATTCTGGCTCCTAGTTTATACTAGAAGAGCTTGTTGAATCCTGGGGGATACACCCATATCGGGTGAAATATCCTTAAGGACAGTGCCAATAAGCACGTCTCAAGCTATGAGAATTCTCTACAAATTTCGGGAGCAAATGTATTTTCTGTAAGACTTCCAACATATAAAGGGGTCTTCATAAGACCAGAAACATAGACAGAAATACATAAAGAAGTTCTGCTCTTCAGTGGTGATCCGCAAGGCTTCCGCATACAAAGAAGTCTTCGTCTCCAAGTGGTGAGCCACAAGTTTTCATACCTCTACGATTGTGATTAAAGCTTTTCTCCGCATTCGTGGTGAATCCAACAAATATTCTTTCAATCAAAGAACAAATCAAGGAATATGAGGAGAAGAATCAGAGGATTACATCTTTTTATAAGATTTTATAAAGATTGTAACCCTCGCACAAATTATTGAAATAGAAATATTATTGTTTATCGCTATTTTTCTTTTTCTTGATCGCTTATTTTCAGGAACGAAACTTAGTCGTTTACAATATGGTAAGAGATATTAGGAGAAATTAATAATTAAGGAATCCTAAAATATATGATAGAAGTATTTTATTATTTTAGGTTTTAGAACTCTTTGTATATACAGAGAGAAGAAAAGTTTTTTCAATTATTTTGTTGTCTCATACGTGATGGGTTTAACAAAAAAAATATTTTCAAATTGAAATTTGTAGAAACATACGCCAAAAAAAGCAAAAAAGAAAAAAAAACATTGTTCTATATCATATACTAATTGCTTGCTTCTCCATTCCTAGGTAATATAAAATCTTTCCTTTTATTTTTGGTTTATTAAATTTGAGGTAAGTTTTTAAAAAATTTAGTATGTTGTTGAAGTTTACCATAAATAAATTATCATATATTCTTGATAAACAATTGTTAATTGAGAAAATATTTTGTGAAATCTTGATATATCTTATGATTGAAGAGACAAATTTACTTGTGATTTGAGTTAAATTTTCTAAAATTTTAGTATATTCTTAATGTTTACAATCTTGATAGTATCTATGATTAAAGAGATAAATTTGCTTGTGATTTAGGTAAGTTTTCTAAAATTTTAGTATGTTTTTGAAGTTTACAATAATAAAATTATCATGTATTCTTGATAGACAATTGCTAATGAGAAGTTTTTTTTTTTGTGAAATATTAATAGTATCTACGATTGAAGAGACAAATTTGCTTGTGATTTGAGGTAAGTTTTCTAAAATTTTAGTATGTTTTTTATGTTTACAAAAATAAATTATCATGTATTTTTGATAGACAATTGCTAATTGAAATTTTTTCTGATTTTAGTATGTTCTTGAAGTTTAATATAATATATTATCATGTATTCTTGATAGATAATTGTTAATTGAGAAGGCTTTTGTGATTTTTATTTATAATGATTCATATACAATTAATAATTTGAAATTGACTTGTTTACAATTTTGATTAGATTCTTTGGATCGTTACATTCCGTCACAAGAAATTGGTTAGTCATTTTAATTTTATATGAATTCTCTTTTAAAATTTAATTATATGCAATTGTTTCAACTGTGAATAAACTATGAGATCTGACACATTGTCATTATTTTTAATAATAATAGGCTCTAATTGTTGTCTTTTTTTGGGTACAATCTATATTATGTAAACAGATATAACATTTATTATAACGTTAATTGCTACTTTCTAATAATTTTGCTCTTGCATAATATAGTTTTATTGATTGACGAGAGAGAATCAAAAGTGTGAAGGACCTTATAATGTGATTTGAACCTTTTGTCTTTCATTAAAAGATTCCACAATAGACAAAACTTTCTTTTACTATTTTTCTTAAATTATTATTTAATTATAAATTATAAAATATAGTCTTCCTACTAAAAACTACCACATCTTTTGTTTGTGTAGGTTTAGAATTCTTTTATACTATAAACAATACACTAACATTGTGTCTTTAATTTGGTTTAGGTTTTTGAGTATTTAGGTTTAGAATTCTTTTATACTATAAACATTATACTAACGCATGTGTCTTTGGTTTAGGATTTAGAGTTGATCTTTTATACCATAAATAATATACTAACGTTGTGCCTTTAATTTGGTTTAGATTTTTGAGTAGTTTATCTTCAACTAGATGGATTTTAGAGTTGATCTTTTATACCATAAATAATATATTAACGTTGTGCCTTTAATTTGATTTAGGTTTTTGAGTAGTTTATCTTCAACTAGATGGATGTTAATTTTGATTGGAGCAGGGTGTGATTTGTGATTCATTGTTTGTAAATATTTGTTTGAGCCTTGAGGTTGAGAGAATTTACTGATTTTGAATAAAGTTATTTTTTCGATAGGCATGATCAGGAACAAAGGAAATTGATCCCTGTAGTGAATTCATTATGATAAATTGGTATGGGATATGTATTCTCTGTCGACTTTGATCAAACTATCCAAAATTGATTGATCAAATCGGATATGGATCCTACACCTACACCTATGTCGTGTCGACACAGGTACAGTACCAAAAGTAAAGAATCCGAGCAACTTAGGTATTATCCATATCAATTGTCTAATATTTAAAAAATTTATATTTAAATTTGAATTATATGGTCAATTGGAGACATGCTACGTTTAGGTTTTAGAGTTGATCTATCACACACTTTGTGAGACATCTTCCACTATACTGTAGATTTTGTCGACTCATTCAATTTTTTAATAAAGCTTTGTTGCATGCACATAATATCAGCTTTATAGAGGTAATGTGATTTTATTCACATAAATTCTCTTTCTAAAATATTATATGTATAATGTATCTATTTCAATGAAGAATACATTATGCCATATTGATATCTTACTTTAATTATTTTACTGAAAAAAATAAATTAATTTTTCAACAAAAAAGGATATGGCTGAATTAAATATCCGTGAAAATTAAAATCTTTGATTCTTGATTTGAGGCTTCATCAATAGTCAGAAACTGAAAATTTTCAGCAACGTAGTCGTCTTCTTAATATTTATTTTAGTTCATGTATTTTGTTCTTTCTTTTATTTGTTTGTTTTAATGCAAAAATTTTCTTTCACGCAGGCAGCTAAGGAGAGCATAGCTAGGGGGTCTCAATGGGATGATTTGACCGGTTACTTTATAACATTTATATCATATTAATTTTTAATTATTTTATTTTATATGATCAAAATTAGATCTTTTGAAATTGTCATGATTTTGATTTTTCTTCGATATTGATACTGTTTATTAATATTTGATATTATTTTTAAGCATCATGCAAGAATTATAAGTAGAAGTTAAAACAAGATATCATGCATATTTTCATAAGACTTTGAAAAAATTCTCTAAATATTTTTACTATTTAAAAGGTGATAATAAAAAAATACAAAAAACGACAAATATAGAGGTTCAAATTTGCGAACAAAACTTATTTTTAAGAGACAAATAAAAAAGTTTTTCTGAAAAAGAAAAGGCTAGATTTGACTAATTGTTTGTTCAAAAAGATAATTGCCTTTGGAACATATTTTAACATTTAAAACTTATTCTTAATTTGAATTTCTATTGAATTGTAAAACTAATTAAGTTTTCTACTTATGGTTAATTGTCTGTCTTTTTCTTACACCTACACATTTTTGCCATTTAAACTAATATAGTATTGCACATATAATAACGTTAATTGAAATATTATATTTAGGGGTGGGCGTTCGGTGTTTTGGTTCGATTTTTTAAAATTTTGATTCAGTTTTTTCAGTTTTTGGTTATGAAAAAGGGGTACCAAAAACCGAACCGAATTAAATTCGGTTCGATTTGATTTTTTCAAATTTGATTCGATTTATCAAATTTGATTATTCAGTTTTGGGCCTGCTTAAAGGACTATTTTTCTGATCGTAAACTGGACTACTTATTAAATTAAAAAGGAAAAAAAACACATATATATATTAGATTAGATTGAGTATTACAAGCTATACCAATATTTTTTTACTTTTCAATATATACCAATAGATTTCTATCACAACATAACAAAATAATAAATGAGGCAAAATAAAATAGGTAATGTATCTCTTACTCCAACTCATTCCTTAATTCACCCTCACTACTTTCCATTTATGATTATCCTCCAGATTTTTCCTTTATTTCTTTCTCCCATGTTCATCCATCGTCATCATCATCATCAATTCCATATCTTTCAACACTACATTGTTCACTTCCCACATTGTCTTCTACAAATCCTCACTAAAAAAAATTCAAATAGAATTACCTGAGAATCCTACTATCTGATCAAAATCACTCTTTTTCAGTTCCGAAATAACCTTTCCAACAATAACCAAAAGTATCCCATCGATTGTTTTCTTCTCAAAATATGGATATACTTCCATGAGTTTTTCACGCATTATCCAAACGAATCTTGATAAGAACTCATTCATTATGACATCATCATCTTTCTTCTTGTTTCTCTCTCTCAAAAAATTCAGAATCTAGTTTTTCTTTTTCAATCAAAGTCACTAAAATACTTATTACCTTTTTTTATTGCAATAAAAAGTTATTTGATATCAAACAATTATCAATTAGTCTATTTTTAGTATGAAATGTGACAGATTTCATTCAGTACCCATTACATACACTAAAAAAGGTATGTAACATACAAAACTTAGTGAGCACCATTTTTTCTTATCAATTATCACAATCATAAAACATATTTCATACAAATGTGATACATAAGAAGACATTATCGATACTAGTTTTAATATCAATTCTATACATTGAGCACTCAAACAAGAAAATTATTTATGTATGAAATGAGTATATAAACTGGTTTCAACAGAATTTGTTAAAAAATCTAATTCATGAATATCATATTGTGTACCATTTTTCATACACTAAAACTCAGTCATAAGAGTTCATCATTTGTATGTAGAATCTTATATACCAATTTCATAAATGAGACCGAAAAAATTAAAAAATATTCAAAGTATGGCTTTGTTATATATAAACCAGTTTTAACTTGATTGGTTAAAATAATACATGGATAGCAGATTATATACAATTTTTATAGACTAAAAAGAGTTATTAACATATAATATTTATCAGACATCAGTTTTCATACGATAATTCTACCACTAATATTATTGCAAATTCAAAATTCATGAATTGAAAATTAAAAATACTGTACAATAATCCATAATTCTTGGAGAGAGATCGGGTAAGAAGGAATTGTGAAGAGAGAGAATGAGGATATTTATTTTCCTTTTTAAAAATTGAATATAATTGAAGAGAGAGGGAAAATCATGCTCATTAATGGGTTCCATTAATTTAGCCCAAATAATTCTCTCTCTCCAAGATTTTAATAATTATGAAATCTGATATGACTTGTAATTAAAATGATAACTTAGTAATTAAGAAAAAGCTGGTGTATTTGGTGTAATAAAGAATCTTAAATTGATGTCTAGGATGATTTTCTCAATTAAAAATGGACTACTTTATGTTTTTAATTCAGTACATATCGTCACCCATTTTTATTTCATCTTTTAACTCTTCTTGATTTCTTTTGTACGGCTAATTTGGGTGTTTAAATCTCTATGATGGAGGAGATTAACATGTGATGGAATAATTAGACAAAAGGGTAATTAAGATTTTTATAGATGTAAAACACAAGACAAGTGTAACAAGAGAAGATTTAACTTCAATGGAGTAAGGAGTTGGCAAAATGTTTTACGTCCAGTTTAAACTTTACAGCAAACAACATCATACTCATGTATAAACTAGCTACAAGTTAAGAAATAATATTGTCTAATTCCTACAAGATTATATAAAATGACACAAACAAACATAAGAAACGAACCCACATTAGGAATATAGCTATCTAAGAAATAACAAGTTTGATTTTTTGGTTAAATCGAAAAACTGGGATCTTATAACCAAAAATCGAACCAAACACCGAATTTTTAGAAAAAAGTAAACCGTAACCGAACTGAAAAACCAAAGAATCAAAACCGAATAATCGAATAAATTCGGTTCAGTCCAGTTTTTTAGTTTTTTGGTATTTATGCACACCCCTAACTATATTCTTTATTCTTTTTATATGCAATCTTTTATAGTGGTGTGATACACACATGCACGTACTATAAACTTGTATGTTTAAAAATAAGAAAAAAATCAACTCATTTAATGAAGGATGAAACTGTCGGATTTAATAGAATTAAATATGGCAACTACGGTTACAATTATTGGCATTGCTCCTTCCTATCCTGATGTTAATTGCTCTTCTCATGTCTTTTCATATTCCATGTATTATGAGAGTGTTTCCGTATAAATTTGGACATAATTGGATAGTATTTTTAATACACTTTTTAAAATTATACATTTTCCAGAAAGAATTGAGTGAATAATGAGTTGTAATTTCTTCTTATATAATTTTGAGAATTTTACTGTAATGACCCTTCTGGTTATCTTCGTGTTTTCACATTTATTGCACCGTTAGAGCCTTCCTGTAGTGGCCCCAAGTCATTTATGGTTTGTTGAAACCGGTAGTTCGGTGCCCTGGTCATTCGTTTGGTCGTTTTAGCCGTTCGCCTGTTTTAGAGCTTTAAACTTAGAATATCGTTGACTTTAGTCAATATTCTTAGCTAACGTGCTCGGAATTGAATTCTGACAGTTCTGTTAGCTCTGGAGCGATGAGTTTGGTCTAGTTGGACCTTTAGTTGAGGCTTGAGAACGTCCGGTGTGGGGTTTGTGTTGTTTTCTCAGTTTTCAGGCCATTTGGAGCGGAAAGTGTAACTTCGGGTGACTTTCAATGATCGGAGTATCGGATTCGAAATTCGACAATTCCATCAGCTCCGGAATGTTGAGTTTGGGCTAGGAAGATGGTTGGTTCGGGTTCCGGGTGAGTAGGACTCATTTTGAGCCTTTGGGTTCCTTTTTGTTAGTGTTGACTTAGATCAACATTTCTCCGAAATGACCTTGTATGGAAGTTTCATTGATTTCGTTGAGTCCGGAACATCGTTTCCACTCTATTAGCATTATTGGTTTTTGAATATCGGTTTCCAATTGTACCCGGAATGCCCCGTCGAGTTTTTTTAAAATTGCAGAAAATCAGCTGCGGCCAGCAGCTATAAATAGCTGAAAATTCATTTTTCCAGCCACTTCTCCTCACTTTTCTCACTCTAAACTCATTTTTCTCTCTACCAAAATTGCTCTTGATCATTTCTAATACTTGAGGAATCAATTGCTTGTGGATTTTCCGTGTTTTTCTGATTCTTGGTAAGTCATCTTCCCCACTTGTCCTTTTAGCTTCCCTTGGATTTTCTTAATTTCCTCCATTGTTGCTCCTACCAAAGCTTGGAAATTCTTATGTAGTGGCTGCCCCTAGCTCGTGCATGCTTCATGGAAGTAAAGGATTATCCGTCTCGGCTTGAAATTCCATCTTTGTGGTAAGTAATTCTTGCCCAATTTCCATTTTTATTTTCGAAATTTCCATTCTTTAATCCCAACTTGGGCGGGGTATTTTGGTGCCCTTCCCTTGTCCAATTGTGCTCAAATTTGGAGCATGCCTTCTTGGCATTATTGGGGTCATCGTGGTTCTTTTTATTTTTGGTTTCTGGTGTGGTCTCCGCGGGCTCGCTTTTGACTCGGATATCGACACGGCTACAATTGTAGCAATATGGGTATCGTTAGACTCATCTTAACATTTTATTCATGAATTTGATAGTTTGATTCTCGTTCGGAGCTTCTCGGAGCATCTCGACCTTGGATATCGTCGTTCCCGCAGCTTGTCATCGGACGACAGGTAGGTTACGGCTTAACTCCCTAGACTTCGCATATATCGGTAAAATTGTACTAGTTGGCATCCTTGGATTGAGTTATTAGGTTGGTACCACAGACCTTGATCGCTTTTCCATGATTCGTCCTATTTCTTTCCTCCATTGTGTGTAGTATTCCTATTAGTTGATATATTTATTACCCTTGTGACCCCGTGAGGTCTTGTTGACTCTGAAACATAGAGGGTAGGATTATTGGGAATGTCCGCGTGTCCTGGACATAGAAATATCCTTCTAGGCTGGTTATGCTTGTTGAGTAGCTTCGGAGCCTGTGCAGGGCCGTTAGGTTGATTGTGAGCTTCCGGGCAGCTATTTGGGTTGATCATATCATTTCCATGCATATAAAGAGGTTTTTCCACGTTTTATTACAATTTTTGGCTTCAGGCCTACGAAAACTGATTTTCTGAACCTTGCATGGCCCCGGGAGGCCATTTTCGATGAAATTAAATTTGGAAATGATTTGACTTGATACGTGAATCTTCTTGGGGTAAAAGAAGGTTAAAGATATGGTTTTATCATTATTTACTACTATTGCTAGACTCGACCGGGTCGGAGTGCTAGCTGAGTTTCCTTATTGATTTGATATGATATCAGGCTTGGCCGGGACGAGCATCTGAGATGTTTTTACTACTGTTTTAGACCCGATTGTGCCCGAGAACCCTTGGAAGGTTTTTTGAGACATCTTTTTCACTGTTTTAGTCCTAGACAGGGTCTAGGCATGCATATTTGAGACTTAGCCACTGGCTTGAACACGGACTCGATTTCGAAGGACACGTTTTGATTCTGAGTTTTAGTATGGGGTCCGGGAGCTCCATGGACCTTGCCGCTCCGGGCCTGAGGATTTGGGATGCGTGTGCCGGGGGGAAGAGTATATGGTGGAGTAGAGGTATACGAGTTGTGTCCTTCCATGAAATCTGCCTGTTGGTCCCGATCGGCACAAGAGGAGGTACATATAGAGATTCTATTTCACTCTGAGGTTTTCATGCATCATATCATTCATTGTTTGAGATACCACCCTTGTTTGTTGTGTGTTGATTGTATGCTCCGGTAGTATGGGATGCTGGAGGGTTTGTTTTCACTTGATTGCCTTCCTCGATTGTATGGGCGGCCGGAGGACTGTAGGTAGACTCTTGTTACTTTATTCCGATATCGTTCCCTGTTACGGTCGAGTATGAGTATGATTATTGTAAGGTTGTGAGTTCCTGGATTGAGTTTGTATGACTAGATTGGGTATTAACTCTTGTATGTCAAGCATGTCTACCTTTATTCCTCTCTCCCATTTTTTTATACTTGAGGTTACCGGTATACCGCCCATTGTTAGAACTTATTTATATATATACTGTTTTGCAAGGATCCCAGGTGCGTCGTCCTTACTTTCACCTGTGCCTGTTGTGTGTGTATATTCTATTTGCTAGCCTTGTATGTTTCCTTCTGTTGTCTTCCCTCTGTGCTAGTTCATGTGTACGTTTTCGTTGATTTCTGTGTCTGTTTGTTTCTACCTTGTCTGTTATTTCTCTTTTACTTTATATGTGCCCAGTTGGCCTATGATACCTACTGGGTACCTTATGCTTCGCATTTGGTGCTCACCCTACTCTCTGCATCTTCTGGTGCAGATCCTAGTGTGGGCCATCGCTGATAGAGTGCCGGAGACTCGTGTGGGGTGCTGTTTTTGGACCATCCAGGCTGAGGGAGAGCTCTTGGCGTTCAGAGCTTGACTTAGTTTATATTTTGTATATTTTGTATGCTGTCATTACTCGGAGACAGCCTGTGTATATGTATATTTCTTTTGGACCCTTGTACTTCTTATTTAGTTCGGGCTTCTATACGCTATGACACTAGGTTTTAGGTTGGTTTAGTTTCCGGTTTTCATATATGTTATTCTTGTTATCTAATTTCTTTATCTTGTTCCCTTGATTCCGCTATTTTACCCGCTCTTCCATTTAAAACGTTAGAAGGTAGCCCATTACTAACCGTTCCGGGCTACGGGGATTGGTTCGCCTACTGGGGGTTGTAGGTGACATCATGACCGAGAAATCGGGTCGTGAAAGCTTGGTATAAAATCCCTAGGTTCACCAGTGTCATCAGTATAGGAGCCAATGTCTAGTAGAGTCATGCAGATCGGGGTGGAGACGTCCGTACTCAATCTTCGGGAGGCTATAGTGACATCTTAGGAAAATGGATTGTTCTTGTTCCTCTTTCGTGCGTAGTATCCTTGAAAGTTTCTAGAAATCTCACTTATTCTGGTTCACTCTTCCGTAGATGGATCGTACGAGATCTTTAGCTTCTGGCGGAGGAGAGCCTTCTACCCCTGCACCTCCGACTCCATCTAGGGGCTGGGTGGTGGCCCGAGAAGAGGTAGGGGTCGAGGGCTCCCCAGAGCAACGGCACCTGCTAGAACTTTTAGAGTGGATATAGAGCCTGAGTATGACTACGAGCCAGAGTTAGCTCCAGAGCAGCGGCATGTGGGCCCAGGGATAGCCCAGGCACCACCAGCTCCAGTACCAGTTCCAGCATCAGTTTCTGTGGCAGCTTCAGCCCCAACTCAGTCTTCAGATATTCGGGGTTTGTTACTTCAGCTATTGGGTATGATTGGGGAGCGTCCTTCTGAGACAGCCCAGACATCCGCTCAATGGGCAGCCCTGGGTGTTCAAAGTTCAGGAGCGCAGCCTGCTACTGCGGCTCCCCGTGCTGAGGTTGTTCCAGTTTCATCGGTTGCCCATCCTATTGCTCCTCGCCCTACTATGACAGAGACGGAGCAGAAGGCCTTGGGTAGGTTTCTCAGATTGGCACTGCCGAAATTCGCTTGTATATTGGGTCAGGACCTACATGACTTTATCACTACCTGCGAGGAGATGTTGCACCATTTGGGCTTATTGGAGACTCACAGGGTTGTCTACACTTCATATCAGCTGGAGGGTCTAGTGAAGTTATGGTGGAGGGCACAGGTTGCTTGTTGTCCTTCTACATCACCTCTCTTGACCAAGTCTGAGTTTTATAAGGCCTTTATGGCCAAGTTCTTGCCACAGAGCGACCGAGTGCATCGGAGGGAGGAGTTCACTAGACTTTCTCAAGATACCATGACCGTCTCAGAGTATGAGACCCGGTTCCATCAGCTTGCTCCATTTGGAGCCATGATTATGCCTACTGAGGCCGACAGAGTTCATAGATGTGTTTGGGGGCTACAAAGATAGTTCAGAGAGCCTGCAGAGATACTGGTTGCTAGCGGTCGGTCATTCCAGGCCATTGCAGACTATGCCCGCACAGTTGAGGATTTGCGTCGTCATGACACCAGGGCCAGAGATAAGAGGCCTCGACATTAGGGTGGTTACAGTGGTTCTAGGCATAGTGGTAGAGGTTCAGGCTAGTGGGGCCAAGGTTATCAGCCGCAGCAGCATCAGGGTCAGTCTAGCCGACTGGTACAGGCTTCACTTTAGGCTTCTGGTTCTCCGTTTGAGCAGGGTCAGGGCAGTCATCGAGGTCACAGTGGTCAGCCATCAAGAGGTACAGATTCTGGGGCATCAGTCTGTGGTAGCCATTCGGGTTCTGCTGGTTCATCCTGACCGAGTAGGTCATCAGGGGCTTGTTATACTTGTGGTGTGGTTGGTCACTTTTCTAGAGATTGTCCCCAGCAGGGTACAGTTCAGACAGCCGAGCCGTTGCGAGCAGTTCAGCCTCCGGCTAGAGGAGGTGGTGGTCAGGCTAGGGGTGGTGCACTACATGGAAGAGCAGGTGGTAGGGATGGCGGTCGAGCAGGTGGAGGTCATCGCCAGTTCTATGCGGTCCCTGGGAGACCGGAGGCAGAGTCCTCGGATGCTGTGATCACAGGTACGATTTCTGTATGCCGTCAGCCAACTTATGCTTTGTTTGATCCTGGATCCACTTGTTCATATATATCTGCCTATTTTCTGCCTTGTTTGGGGTTGGCTAATGAGCCATTGGCTATTCCTGTTTCTGTTTTGACCCCAGTAGGAGATTCTTTAGTAGTGGATCGGATTGTGAGATCTTGTGTGATATATGTTGGTGATTTGGACACTTGGGCTGACTTGATGATACTTGATATGTTAGACTTTGATGTGATACTGGGCATGGACTGGTTATCCCTCACCGTGCGGTTTTGGATTGTTATGCCAAGACCATTACCATAGCCGTGCCTGGTGTATCCCCGGTCGTGTGGCAGGGTTCTGTTAGCCATGCATCGTCTGGGATCATCTCTTATCTTTGAGCTAGGAAGTTGATTTCCCGTGCATGTTTAGCTTATCTAGCATATGTCCGAGATGCTAGTGCTGACCCTACGTCTCCTAAGTCTGTTCCTGTGGTTAGAGACTTTCTAGATGTGTTTCCTACCGACCTGCCAGGCCTTCCACCTGAGAGAGATGTTGATTTTGCCATTGAGTTAGAGCCGGGCACCATGCCCATTTCTATCCCTCCCTACCATATGGCTGCTGCTGAGTTGAGAGAGCTTAAGGAGCAGCTCCAGAATTTGTTAGCTAAGGGGTTTATTAGACCGAGTGTGTCTCCTTAGGGTGCTCCTGTCCTCTTCGTGAAGAAGAAGGATGGGTCGATGCAGATGTGTATTGACTATCGGAAGTTGAATAAGGTGACAGTGAAGAATAGGTATCCGATGCCGAGGATTGATGACTTGTTTGATCAGCTCCAGGGTTCAGCCATGTTTTCAAAGATTGATCTGAGGTCCGGCTACCATCAGTTGAGGATTAGGGTGGAGGACATCCCTAAGACAGCATTCTGGACACGTTATGGCCATTATGAGTTCCTGGTGATGTCTTTTGAGTTGACTAATGCCCCCGCAATCTTTATGGATTTGATGCATAGGGTGCTTAGCCCGTACTTGGATATGTTCATGATAGTATTCATTAATGACATTCTGATATACTCGAGGAGTAGGGATGATCATGAGCAGCATTTGAGGACTATACTTCAGACTTTGAAAGATCATCGGCTTTATGCCAAGTTCTCAAAGTGTGAGTTTTGGCTTGAGTCAGTTGCATTCCTAGGGCACATGGTATCTAAGGATGGGATTAGAGTTGATCCGGGTAAGATTTTTGCGGTTCATGATTGGCCTAAACCTACTACTCTTATTGAGGTTCATAGCTTTGTTGGGTTAGCCGGGTACTGCAGACAGTTTGTTTAGGGATTTTCCTCCATAGCAGCACCCTTAACTATGCTGATTAGGAAGTATGTTCCATTTCAGTGGTCTTATCAGTGTCAGGATAGCTTCTAGAGGCTTAAGGCCTTATTGACTTTAGCTCCAATTTTGACTTTATCGGTTGAGGGTCAGAGTTTCTCCGTGTATTGTGATGCTTCAGGGGTTGCTCTTGGTTGTGTGTTGATGCATCAGGGTCAAGTGATAGCATATGCGTCGAGGTAGCTGAAAGTTCACGAGTGCAACTACCCCACTCACGACTTGGAGTTGGCGGCGGTAGTTTTTGCGCTCAAGATCTGGAGGCACTATCTATATGGAGTTCATTGTGAGATATTCATCGACCATCGTAGTCTTCAGTACATTACGAGTCAGTGCGAGCTAAACTCGAGGCAGAGGAGATGGATTGAGTTGCTGAAGGACTATGATTTCACTATTTTATACCATCTGGGCAAGGCAAACGTGGTAGCAGATGCCTTGAGTCAGAAGACAGTGAGTATGGGCAGCCTAGCTTCACTCTCGATTTCTGAGCGACCGTTGGCCTTGGATATCTAGTCCTTGGCTAACCATTTGGTTAGGCTTGACTTATCGGATCCCAATAGAGTTCTTGCCAGTGTTGAGGTTCGCTCTACTCTAGTTGATCAGATTTAGAGCTAGCAGTTTGAGGATCAGAGTTTGTGTGACCTTCGTGATCAGGTGGTTCGGGGTGAGGCCAGCCGGGCTATCTTGGGTTCTGATGGGGTTCTGAGGTTTGAGGGTCGACTTTGTGTTCTGAGGGTTGGTGACTTGATACAGTCGATACTTCGCGAGGCCCATTGCTCCAGATACTCCATTCATCCTGGCGCCGCGAAAATGTATAGAGACTTGAGGAAGCTCTACTGGTGGGGTGGTATGAAGAGGGACATGGCAGAGTTTGTATCTCGGTGCTTGAACTGTCAGCAGGTGAAGTTCGAGCACATGAGACCGGGTGGCTTGATGCAGAGACTTCCCATTCCTGAGTGGAGGTGGGAAGGTATTACCACGGACTTCGTTGTTGGTTTGCCTCATACTACTCGGAGGTTTGATTCCATTTGGGTGATCGTGGATAGGATGACTAAGTCAGTGCACTTTTTGCCGGTTCAGACTTCTTTCGGGGAAGAGAGGCTAGCTCAGATCTACATTCGTGAGATTGTACGGTTGCATGGGGTTCCAACTTCTATCATTTCAGATTGCGGCACTCAGTTCACATCCCAGTTTTGGAGAGCTATATAGAGGGATTTGGGTACGGAGGTTCAGCTTAGTACTTCTTTCCACCCTCAGACAGATGGCCAGTCCGAGAGAACTATTCAGGTCCTGGAGGACATGCTTCGGGCTTGTGTTCTTGACTTTGGAGGTTCATGGGATCAGTTTGTGCCATTAGCTGAGTTTGCATTTAATAATAGCTTTTATTCGAGCATTGGCATGGCACCTTTCAAGACTTTGTATGGTAGGCATTGAAGATCTCCCATTGGTTGGTTTGATGGGTAAGAGTCCAGACCGCAGGGTACAGATTTACTTACAGATTCCTTGGACCGAGTCTGTTTGATCCAGGACAGACTTAGAGCAGCCTAGAGTAGGCAGAAGAGCTACGCTGATCGTAGACTTTGTGCCTTGGAATTCAGTGTTGGTGATCTGGTTTTCCTCCGAGTATCGCCCATGAAAGGCGTGATGAGATTCGGTCGGCGGGGTAAGCTTAGCCCTAGGTTTATTGGGCCGTTTGAGATTCTACAGAGGGTTGGTAGTGTTGCCTACATATTAGCCTTGCCTCCGATGTTTTCAGTTGTTCACCCAGTTTTCCATATTTTAATGTTGCGCCGGTATGTGCCTAATGAGTCTCATGTGTTGCATTGGGATTCGGTTCAGTTGGATGAGAGTTTATCATTTGTTGAGGAGCCGATAGCTATTCTGGACAGAGATATCAGGAGGTTGAGATCTAGGGAGATTCCGGTTGTGAAAGTGCAGTGGAGGCATCGTCCGGTCAAGGAGGCTACCTGGGAGACCGAGAGTGAGTTGCGTGCTCAGTATCCACAGTTTTTCGAGCCTTCAGGTACTCCCTTCTTCTTGACTTTCGAGGACGAAAGTCTTTTTAGTAGTGGATGTTGTGATGACCCTTCCGGTCATCTTCGCATTTTTGCATTTATTGTACTGTTAGAGCCTTCCTATAGCGGCCTCAAGTCATTTATGGCTTGCTGGGACCGGTAGTTCGGTGCCCTGGTCATTCGTATGGTCATTTTAGCCGTTCGCCTGTTTTAGAGCTTTAAACTTAGAATATCATTGACTTTAGTCAACATTCTTAGCTAACGTACTCAGAATTGAATTTTGACAGTTCCGTTAGCTCCGGAGCGATGAGTTTGGTCTATTTGGACCTTTAGTTGAGGCCTGAGAACGTCCGGTGTGGGGTTTGTGTTATTTTCTCAGTTTTCAGGCCATTTAGAGCTGAAAGTGTAACTTCGGGTGACTTTCGATGATCGGAGTGTCGGATTCAAAATCCAATGATACCATCAGCTTTGAAATGTTGAGTTTTGGCTAGAAAGATGGTTGGTTCGGGTTCCGGGTGAGTCGGACTCATTTCGAGCCTTTGGGTTCCTTTTCGTTAGTGTTGACTTGGGTCAATATTTCTCTGAAATGACCTCGTATGGAAGTTTCATCGATTCCGTTAGTTCCGGAATGTCGTTTTCACTCTATTAGCATTATTGGTTTTTGAATATCGGTTTCCAATTGTGCCCGGAATGCCCCGTCGAATTTTTTTAAAATTGCAGAAAATCAGCTGCGGCCAGCAGCTATAAATAGCTGAAAATTCATTTTTCCAGCCACTTCTCCTCACTTTTCTCACTCTAAACTCATTTTTCTCTCTACAAAAATTGCTCTTGATCATTTCTAATACTTGAGGAATCAATTGCTTGTGCATTTTCCGTGTTTTTCCGATTCTTGGTAAGTCATCTTCCCCACTTGTCCTTTTAGCTTCCCTTGGATTTTCTTAATTTCCTCCATTGTTGCTCCTACCAAAGCTTGGAAATTCTTATGTAGTGGCTTCCCCTAGCTCGTGCATGCTTCGTGGAAGTAAATAATTGTAAGTCTCGGCTTGAAATTCTATCTTTGTAGTAAGTAATTCTTGCCCAATTTCCATTTTTATTTTCGAAATTTCCATTCTTTAATCCCCAATTTGGGCGGGGTATTTTGGTGCCCTTCCCTTGTCCAATTGTGCTCAAATTTGGAGCATGCCTTCTTGGCATTGTTGGGGTCGTCGTGGTTTTTTTCTTTTTTGGTTTCGGGTGTAGGCCCCACAGGCTCTCTTTTGACCCGGATATCGATCCGTCTACAATTATAGCAATATGGGTATCGTTAGACTCGTCTTAATATTTTATTCGTGAATTTGATAGTTTGATTCTCGTTCATAGCTTCTCGGAGCAGCTTGGCCTCGGATATCATCATTTCCGCAGCTTGTCATCGGACGACAGGTAGGTTACGACTTAACTCCCTAGACTTCACATATATCGGGTAAAATTATACTAGTTGGAATCCTTGGGTTGGGTTATTAGGTTGGTACCACAGACCTTGACCGCTTTTCCATGATTCATCCTATTTTTTTCCTCCTTTGTGTGTAGTATTCCTATTAGTTGATATATTTATCACCCTTGTGACCCCGTGAGGTCTTGTTGACTCTGGAACATAGAAGGTGAGATTATTGGGAATGTCCGCGAGTCCCGGACATAGAAGTATCATTCTAGGCTGGTTATGCTTGCTGAGTAGCTTCGGAGTATGTGCAAGGCCGTTAGGTTGATTGTGAGCTGCCGGGCAGCTATTTGGGTTGATCATATCATTTCCATGCATATAAAGATGTTTTTCCACATTTTATTATGGTTTTTGATCCACGTTTTATTATGGTGTTTGACTTCGGGCCTACGAAAACTAATTTTTTAAACCTTGCATGGCCCCGGAGGCCCATTTTCGATGAAATTAGATTTGGAAATGATTTGACTTGATACGTGTATTTTCTTGGGGTAAAAGAAGGTTAAAGATATGGTTTTATCATGATTTACTACTATTGCTAGACTTGACCGGATCGGAGTGCTAGCTGAGTTTCCTTACTGATTTGAAATGATATCAGGCTCGGCCGAGTCGAGCATCTGAGATGTTTTTACTACTGTTTTAGACCCAGTTGTGCCAGGCACCCTTGGAAGGGTTTTTGAGACATCTTTTTCACTGTTTTAGACCTAGACAGGGTCTAGGCATGCATATTTGAGACTTAGCCACTGGCTTGGACCCGAAATCGATTTCGGAGGACACGTTTTGATTCTGAGTTTTAGTATATGGGGTCCGGGACCTCCATGGACCTTGTCGCTCCAAGCCTGAGGCTTTGGGTTGTGTGTGCCAGGGGGAAGGGTATATGGTGGAGTAGAGGTATACGGGCTGTGTACTTCCATGGAACCTGCCTGCTGGGCCCGATCGGCACCGGAGGAGGTACATACAGAGGTTCTATTTCACCCTGAGGTTTTCATGCATCATATCATTCATTGTTTGCGATACCACCCTTGTTTGCTGTGTGTTGATTGTACGCTCCGGTAGTATGGGATGTGATGTGCCGCCATTTTACAGCACTTTCGACTCCTTTTAACTAAGAACAATCGTACGTTTTCAAGCAACCATTGTCGTTTTTGATGTTTTTATGTTGTATTTTCAGGAAATGGAGACAAACATGGAAACGAAAGGAAATACGAGCAAAAAGACGTTCTGGATAAGAGTGACGGTCCGAGTGACGGACCGTCAAGCTCGTGACGGACCGTCACCCAAGCCACCAAGATGAAACGCACTCCTCGAATGCAGTTTTTACCCTATATACATGTAAGTCGTCACCTGGTGGACGACTTACCTGAAAATTCATCATAAAACGCATATAAACTTGTAAGTCGTCACCTGGTGGACGACTTACCTGGATATTCTCCTGAAAACTCACTGTTTAGCAGTGATGGTTCAAGTGACGGCCCGTCAAGCTTGTGACGGTCCGTCACCCAAACCGTCACACCTAGGCAGTCCGCTACGCGGAATCCGAACGTTTTTGGGATTGGTTTCCTAGACTCCTATAAATACCCTATGTTAGTTTTATTTTAATTATTCATTCATTACAATAGTTTTCCCAATAGTTTTAGGAGAGAATTGGAGAGGAAGAAACACGTTTTCCTTGTCTTTAAAACGTGTTCTTGATTTGTTCTTGGGATCTTTGTTTTTCTTGTTCTTGGAGTAATTGAAGATTGTTTTCATTATATTGTAAGAATCCCTTCTCTTTATTATGAATACAATTCTCTTCTTTTTTCTTTATAGCATGATTAACTAAACTCCCACAACTAGGGTTGTGGGAGCCATGGCAAACGTAGCAAGATAGATTCCGGGTAGCGACGGGTTCAATACATATGTTGTCACGTTGTTAATCATACATTATTTAACGTTTTCCAGTGGTTGCAAACATTAGAACATGCCTAGGTTTAATTTGCTTGAGTAAAGAGATTAAAATTGGGAAACTTGATTAACGACGAGGATTCGAGACTACCAACTCTCGTCTTATGATTAATGCTGTAACTAGATTAATCTACTCGATGTTTAGGATTGAAATCTAAAAAGCACATCTTTTCGAGGTCGAGAGAATAGAAAAGGAAATTTGTCTATTTGGTTGAGAAACGTTTAGACGATACAATTAATTCAATCACATCGTGACACACATATAGAAAGAACCCGGTTAAGCTTAGAATCGACATTGTTACCAACGCCATGGTAAACACTTCCCTAGTTCGCTCTCTCCTATTGATTATCACTCTTACATTATTGTTGTTTTGTTTACACATTATTCGCACAAAACCCCCCCTTTTATTTACCGGAAACTATTGACTATTAGCCACATAATTCACTAACGACTTGAATTTGCACCGTATTCTCTGTGGGATTCGACCCCAACCTAGTTTGGTTCTATATTTGACTACGACCGCTTACGCTTCGTTAATTCGAGGTGTAGTTTGAGCGTTATCAAAAAGTGGCGCCGTTGCCGGGGAATATGGTTGTTTATTAAGTCTGGTGTGTTTATTTGACTCTTAGTCATACTTTCCTGCTTTTACGTTTATTTGTTATTTTTGTTTTTGACAGGGTACATTGTTGTGCATGCCAAGTACCCGGCGCTCGGGGGAATCAATATTACTTTACGATCCCGAGCTTGCTAGATCGTTAAGGCGGAATATGGCCGCACAACTAGAGGCAGCAAGGCTCGCTGCAGAACTGCAGGCCCAACAAAATCTGAATGCTGGTGGTCTGTAGGATGATTTCGCACTGAATGAGGAGGATATCGATTTCTCCTTCTTTGGAGACCCTGGCGGTCTCCAACATCATGCCAGAATCTGAGTCATATCGACTTCACAGGTATTCCTTTCTCTCACAGTTTTAGCTTTCATATGGATGCATTGGGGACAATGCATGAGTCTAAGTTGAGGGTGTGGGGAAACCTGTGAGTCACCACCGAGGGTTTTTGTTGCCGTGTTTCTTTTCCCTCCGGTGTGCTATCTAGTAGAACCGGCATGTTTAGGTTGTTAATTTAAATTTTTTTTAGTGTCTACAGTGATGAAGCATGGCGTTTTGTTGACTAAAAAGAGGCCCCTTTAAAAAATCTTTAAAAAATTTTCTGGTTTTGTACTTATGTTGAAACGATTGACTGTCTGGATCCTTGGATGTCATTGTGTGATTATGATTAGAATGAGTATGCTTAAGCCGAGCGGTTGTTTGATAGTTGGTAGCGATATAGTTTCTTGGTGCCAAGTGTGTGTGAGATTATTGATATAAATTCTTACTCTGTGCATGCATCTAGAACTTGCCCGGTCTATTTTGTTAAGTTTGAAGTTTGGTTGCTTAGGAAAGGATCACAGGCCCTTTTTGTGTGCAGTCCACTTAACCGATAAGACCGTCCAAATGCAAATACTCCCTTTGATCCCTGTTTGAGCCATAATTGACCTTGTTCTTTCAATAACCTGTTACCGTTCCTGTTTAACTTTGAATCCCTATTTTGGCCCTGGTCCTTCCTTGGACAACGTGCACCTCAACCCAGGCAAACAGCCTAAGTTGAGGGTGGCTACTATAGAGGTAAACCCTGTCTTGGCCCTGGTCCTTCCTAGGACATCGTGCACCTCAACTCAGGCAATCAGCCTAAGTTGAGGGTGGCTACTATAGAGGTGAATAAGAAGAAAAAGAGGACGGAGGAGATTGGTTGTGAATAGAGTGAAAATTCGGGTGTGCGCCTAAGAAAAGAAAAAAAATAGAGATGAAAAAGATCGAAAAAGTAATAAAAAGAATTGTCAAAATAAAGAGGCCGCACCTGTAGCTAGAAAGAAAGAAATATAAAGGTGAATAAGGATGGACAAAGTAAAGTTATGTGGTAATAAGACGTCGGTAGTTCCAAGGAGGGCTTAGTCACTAACCCCTAAATGTATCCTACCTGCACCTGAAGCCTCATTACAAGCCTAAACAAGTCCTGTAGTGATCCTGAGCGGCTTTCTGAAGAACTGAAATAGAATAGTAAGGGCAAGCCTATGGTATCGCATGTGCATTGTTTGAAATCGTTTGTGAGTGTGAGCGCTTACCTAGTCCCAAATCTTGTGTGTGGGATTTCTTTGTGGTGAGGGCACCAAGAGTTCTGTATTGTCTATTGATTGTTAGGATAGTTGCGCGTGTGTATGTAGAATGTTCTATCATGTCGGAATGACATGTTTGGATCCTTGCAAGTTAGTGTTTCATACATTTGTGTGCTACGAGGGAGCTTGATTGAATAAAGTGTTGAATGACCATGAGTTGCTAGAGACATGAGTTTGTGTTCTTAGTTGAGTCGTCGTATTGTTTTCTTTTATGTTATGTTGCTTGAGGACAAGCGAACGTTTTAAGTTGAGGGTGTTGATGTGCCGCCATTTTACAGCACTTTCAACTCCTTTTAACTAAGAACAATCGTACGTTTTCAAGCAACCGTTGTCGTTTTTGATGTTTTTATGTTGTATTTTTAGGAAATGGAGACAAACACGGAAACGGAAGGAAATACGAGCAAAAAGACGTTCTGGATAAGAGTGACGGTCCGAGTGACGGACCGTTAAGCTCGTGACGGACCGTCACCCAAGCCACCAAGATGAAACGCACTCCTCGAATGCAGTTTTTACCCTATATACATGTAAGTCGTCACCTGGTGGACGACTTACCTGAAAATTCATCATAAAACACATATAAACTTGTAAGTCGTCACCTGGTGGACGACTTACCTGGAAATTCTCCTGAAAACTCACTATTTAGCAGTGACGGTTCAAGTGACGGCCCGTCAAGCTTGTGACGGTCCGTCACCCAAACTGTCATACCTAGGCAGTCCGCTACGCGGAATCCGGACGTTTTTGGGATTGGTTTCCTAGACTCCTATAAATACCCTATGTTAGTTTTATTTTAATTATTCATTCATTATAATAGTTTTCCCAATAGTTTTAGGAGAGAATTGGAGAGCAAGAAACACGTTTTCCTTGTCTTTAAAACGTGTTCTTGATTTGTTCTTGGGATCTTTGTTTTTCTTGTTCTTGGAGTAATTGAAGATTGTTTTCATTATATTGTAAGAATCCCTTCTCTTTATTATGAATACAATTCTCTTCTTTTTTCTTTATAGCATGATTAACTAAACTCCCACAACTAGGGTTGTGGGAGCCATGGCAAACGTAGCAAGATAGATTCCGGGTAGCGACGGGTTCAATACATATGTTGTCACGTTGTTAATCATACATTATTTAACGTTTTCCAGTGGTTGCAAACATTAGAACATGCCTAGGTTTAATTTGCTTGAGTAAAGAGATTAAAATTGGGAAACTTGATTAACGACGAGGATTCGAGACTACCAACTCTCGTCTTATGATTAATGCTGTAACTAGATTAATCTACTCGATGTTTAGGATTGAAATCTAAAAGCACATCTTTTCGAGGTCGAGAGAATAGAAAAGGAAATTTGTCTATTTGGTTGAGAAACGTTTAGACGATACCATTAATTCAATCACATCGTGACACACATATAGAAAGAACCCGGTTAAGCTTAGAATCGACATTGTTACCAACGCCATGGTAAACACTTCCCTAGTTCGCTCTCTCCTATTGATTATCACTCTTACATTATTGTTGTTTTGTTTACACATTGTTCACACAAAACCCCCCCTTTTATTTACCGGAAACTATTGACTATTAGTCACATAATTCACTAACGACTTGAATTTTCACCGTATTCTCTGTGGGATTCGACCCCAACCTAGTTGAGTTCTATATTTGACTACGACCGCTTACGCTTCCTTAATTCGAGGTGTAGTTTGGGCGTTATCAAAAAGTGGCGCCGTCCCCGGCAACGGCGCCATTATTTGATAACGCCCAAACTACACCTCAAATTAATGAAGCGTAAGCGGTCGTAGTCAAATATAGAACCCAACTAGGTTGGGGTCGAATCCCACAGGGAATATGGTGAGAATTAAGTCTTTAGTGAAGTAGATGACTAATGGTCAATCGTTTCCGGTAAATAAAAGGGGGGGTTTGTGTGAACAATGTGTAAACAAAACGCAGCAATAATGTATGAGAAATAATCAGTAGGAGAATGAACTAGGGAAGTGTTCACCATGGCGTTGTAACAATGTCGATTCTAAGCTTAACCGGGTTCTTTCTATATGTGTGTCACGATGTGATTGAATTAATGGTATCGTCTAAACGTCTCTCGACCAAATAGACGAATTTACTTTTCAATTCTCTCGAACTTGAAAAGGTGTGCTTTTAGATTTCAATCCTAAACATCAAGTAGATTAATCTAGTTACAGCATTAATCATGAGATGAGAGTTAGTAGTCTCGAATCCTCGTCGTTAATTAAGTTTCCCGGTTTTAATCTCTTTACTCAAGTAAATTTAAACCTAGGCATGTTCTAATATTTGCAACCACTAGAAAACGTTAAATAATGAATGATTAACAATGTGACAACATATATATTGAACCCGTAGCTACCCGGAATCTATCTTGCTACGTTTGCCATGGCTCCCACAACCCTAGTTGTGGGAGTTTAGTTACTCATGCTATTAGGAGAAGAGAAGAAAGTGATATTCATAATAAAGAGAAAAGATTCTTACAATATAATGAAAACAAACTTCAAGAATCCAAGAACAAGAACCAAGATCCCAAGAACAATCAAGAACACGAATTCAAGAACAAGAAAACGTGTTGTTGCTCTCCAAAATCGACTAAACCTCTCCTAAAATTATTGGGAGAACTATTGTAAAGGCTTTGAAAGCATAATGAATAAAATAAACCTAACATAGGGTATTTATAGGAGTCCAAGAAATAAACCCAAAAACGTTCGGAATCCGCGTCGCGCGTTCTGCCTCAACTTGACGGTTTGGGTGATGGACCGTCACGCATGTGACGGGCCGTCACCACTAAACAGTGAGCTCCCAGGCATTTTTTCAGGTAAGTCGTCACCTGCTCGATGACTTACATGAATATTCTTGTAAGTCGTCGGGCCTGTGACGACTTGCTGGAAATTTCTAGTAAGTCGTCCGCCTAGTGACGACTTACATTGTTTTTCTTTGTTTTATCTTGGTGGAATGGGTGACGGTCCGTCAGGTCAGTGACGGGCCGTCAGACGGGCCGTCACTCTTATCCAGAACGTCATTTTGCTCGTATTTCCTTCCGTTTCTATGTTTGTCTCTCTTTCCTGCAAATATAACATAAAAACATCAAAAACGACAACGGTTGCTTGAAAACGTACGATTGTTCTTAGTTAAAAGGAGTCGAAAGTGCCGTAAATTAGCGGCACATCAACACCCTCAACTTAAAACGTTCGCTTGTCCTCAAGCAACATGACATAAAACAATACTACGACTCAACTAAGAAACAAACTCGTGTCTATAGCAACTCATGGTCATTCAAAATTTATTCAATTAAATCAAGCTCCCTCGTAGCACACGAATGTATGAAACACTAACTTGTAAGGATCCAAACATGTCATTCTGATATGATAGAACATTCTACATACACACGCGCAGCTATCCTAACAATCAATAGACAATACAGACATCTTGGTGCCCTCACCACAAAGAAATCCCACACACAAGATTTGGGACTAGGTAAGCGCTCACACTCACAAACGATTTCAAACAATGCACATGCGACACCATAGGCTTGCCCTTACTATTCTATTTCAGTTCTTTAGAAAGCCGCTCAGGATCACTACAGGACTTGTTTTGGCTTGCAATGAGGCTTCAGGTGCAGGTAGGATACATTTAGGGGTTAGTGACTAAGCCCTCCTTGGAACTATTGACATCATATTACCACATTCCATCCTTATTCACCCTTTTTATTTCCTTGTTTCTAGCTACAGATGCGGCCTCTTTATTTCGACAATTCTTATTATTTCTTTTTCGATCTTTTTCATCTCTTTTTTTTCTTTTCTTTTCTTAGGCACACACCCGAATTTTCGTTCTATTCACAACCAATTTCCTCCATCCTCTTTTTCTTATCATTAACCTCTATAGTAGCCACCCTCAACTTAGGCTGATTGCCTGGGTTGAGGTGCACAATATCCATGGAAGGACCAGGGCCAAAACAGGGTTTACCTCTATAGTAGCCACCCTCAACTTAGGCTGATTGCCGGAGTTGAGGTGCACGATGTCCAAGGAAGGACCAGGGCCAAAATAGGGATTCCAAGTTAAACAGGAATGGTGACAGGTTATTGAAAGAACAAGGTCAATTTTGGCTCAAAAAAAAAAAAAAAGGGATTATTTATATTTGGACGGTCTTTTAGGTTAAGTGGACTGCATACAAAAAAGGCCTGTGATCCTTTCCTAAGCAACCAAACTTCGAACTTAACAAAATAGACCGGGCAAGTTCTAGATGCATGCACAGAGTAAGAATTTATAACAATAATCTCGCACACTCTTGGCACCAAGAAACTATATCGCTACCAACTATCAAACAACCGCTCGGTTTAAGCATACTTATTCTAATCATGATCACACAATGACATTCAAGGATCCAGACAGTCAATCGTTTCAACATAGGTACAAAACCAGAAAATTTTTAAAGGGGCTTACTTTTAGTCAAGAAAAACGCCATGCTCATCACTATAGACACTAAAAAATTTAAAATAACAACCTAAACATGCCGGTTCTACTAGATAGCACACCGGAGGGAAAAGAAACACGGCAACAAAAACCCTCGGTGGTGACTCACAGGTTTCCCCACGAATTAATTAGACTATAATACAACAACACTTTATGGGTTGCCTCCCATACAGCGCCTGATTTAACGTCGCGGCACGACGCGGGTGTCTTGATTACTCAGACTTCATCAAGATACCCCAGACTTAATGAACAACCGTATGCACAACTATATACCCTATAATAAACAAAAACAACAAACAAAAATAAAAGCGGGAAAGTATGACTAAGAGTCAAATAAACACACCAGACTTAATAAACAACCGTATTCCCCGGCAACGGCGCCATTATTTGATAACGCCCAAACTACACCTCAAATTAACGAAGCGTAAGCGGTCGTAGTCAAATATAGAACCCAACTAGGTTGGGGTCGAATCCCACAGGGAATATGGTGAGAATTAAGTCTTTAGTGAAGTAGATGACTAATGGTCAATCGTTTTCGGTAAATAAAAGGGGGGGTTTGTGTGAACAATGTGTAAACAAAATGCAGCAATAATGTATGAGAAATAATCAGTAGGAGAATGAACTAGGGAAGTTTTCACCATGGCGTTGTAACAATGTCGATTCTAAGCTTAACCGGGTTCTTTCTATATGTGTATCACGATGTGATTGAATTAATGGTATCGTCTAAACGTCTCTCGACCAAATAGACGAATTTACTTTTCAATTCTCTCGAACTTGAAAAGGTGTGCTTTTAGATTTCAATCCTAAACATCAAGTAGATTAATCTAGTTACAGCATTAATCATGAGACGAGAGTTAGTAGTCTCGAATCCTCGTCGTTAATTAAGTTTCCCGGTTTTAATCTCTTTACTCAAGCAAATTTAAACCTAGGCATGTTCTAATGTTTGCAACCACTAGAAAACGTTAAATAATGAATGATTAACAATGTGACAACATATATATTGAACCCGTAGCTACCCGGAATCTATCTTGCTACGTTTGCCATGGCTCCCACAACCCTAGTTGTGGGAGTTTAGTTACTCATGCTATTAGGAGAAGAGAAGAAAGTGATATTCATAATAAAGAGAAAAGATTCTTACAATATAATGAAAACAAACTTCAAGAATCCAAGAACAAGAACCAAGATCCCAAGAACAATCAAGAACACGAATTCAAGAACAAGAAAACGTGTTGTTGCTCTCCAAAATCGACTAAACCTCTCCTAAAATTATTGGGAGAACTATTGTAAAGGCTTTAAAAGCATAATGAATAAAATAAACCTAACATAGGGTATTTATAGGAGTCCAAGAAATAAACCCAAAAACGTTCGGAATCCGCGTCGCGCGTTCTGCCTCAACTTGACGGTTTGGGTGACGGACCGTCACGCATGTGACGGGCCGTCACCACTAAACAGTGAGCTCCCAGGCATTTTTTCAGGTAAGTCGTCACCTGCTCGACGACTTACATGAATATTCTTGTAAGTCGTCGGGCCTGTGACGACTTGCTGGAAATTTCTAGTAAGTCGTCCGCCCAGTGATGACTTACATTGTTTTTCTTTGTTTTATCTTGGTGGAATGGGTGACGGTCCGTCAGGTCAGTGACGGGCCGTCAGACGGGCCGTCACTCTTATCCAGAACGTCATTTTGCTCGTATTTCCTTCCGTTTCTATGTTTGTCTCTCTTTCCTGCAAATATAACATAAAAACATCAAAAACGACAACGGTTGCTTGAAAACGTACGATTGTTCTTAGTTAAAAGGAGTCAAAAGTGCCGTAAATTAGCGGCACATCAGGATGCCAGAGGGTTTGTTTTCACTTGATTGCGTTCCTCGGTTGTATGGGCGACCGAGGGACTGTAGGTAGACTCTTGTTACTTTATTCCGATATCGTTCCCTGTTACGGTCGAGTATGAGTATGATTACTGTAAGGTTGTGAGTTCCTGGATTGAGTTTGTATGACTAGATTGGGTATTAACTCATGTATGTCGAGCATGTATACCTTTATTCTTCTCTCCCATTTCCTTATACTTGAGGTTACCGGTATACCGCCCATTGTTAGAACTTATTTACATATATACTGTTTTGCGAGGATCCCAGGTGCATCGTCCTTACTTTCACATGTGCCTGTTGTGTGTGTATATTCTATTTGCTAGCCTTGTATGTTGCCTTCTGTTGTCTTCCTTCTGGGCTAGTTCCTCTGTACGTTTTTATTGATTTATGTGACTGTTTGTTTCTACCCTGTCTGTTATTGCTCTTTTACTTTATATGTGTCCAGTCGGCCTATGATACCTACTGGGTACCTTATGCTTCGCATTTGGTGCTCACCCTACCCTCTGCATCTTCTGGTGCAGATCCTAGTGTGGGCCATCGCTGATAAAGCGCCGGAGACTCGTGCAGGGTGCTGTTTTTGGACCATCCAGGCTGAGGGTGAGCTCTTGGCGTTCAGAGCTTGACTTAGTTTATCTTTTGTATATTTTGTACTCTATCATTACTCGGAGACAGCTTGTGTATATGTATATTTCTTTTGGACCCTTGTACTCCTTATGTAGTTCGGGCATCTATACGCTATGACACCAGGTTTTGGGTTGGTTTAGTTTTCGTTTTTCATATATGTTATCCTTATTATCTAATTTCTTTATCTTGTTCCCTTGCTTCCGCTATTTTACCTGCTCTTCCGTTTAAACTGTTAGAAGGTATCCCATTACTAACCGTTCTGGGTTACGGGGATTAGTTCGCCAACTGGGGGGTTATAGGTGCCATCATGACCGAGAAATCGGATCGTGACATTTACATAACTAGGCACTTTTAAAAATAGCATTGCATATTTTTAGCATAAAACTTGATATTTCAAAAATAGCCAAAAAAATATACTGCCACAAAAAATATAACTCCCCTCTTAAATAAATTCCTTGTTCTCTCAACTAATTCATTAAATAACTTTCCTCATAAATGAATTATTTATTCTCTCACCTAAGCACTTAAAAACGAATTAAATTTTTGATAAAATCTTTTTTATTTATTTTCTAATATCTTTCTTTCTTCCTTTCTTTTTACGTTGACAATTTTTTTTACCCTTTTCAATTCAAATTTTAATATTACACAATATTATTTTAATATATTACAGATTTTGTTGATAGTGCTTATATGGTACAATATATGTGATAGATAAATCATATATTAGAGTAATAAATTAAATATAATGCATGTATATTAAATTTATGCATGGTATATTTTAATTATAGATATTTTTTCCCGATTGATAAAATAAAAAAATATTAAACAATATATTTATAGATATGTGTGTGTAATTGATTTTTTTCAATCAAGATGAAAAAATTCAGAAAAATATAGTAAGCATATACAATATATGTGTAAGATTTGTGACATATATATATATATATATATAAAATTAGAATGAAAAGAATAAAAGGGAGAAAAAAATCACTCTGCATAAGAAGAATTAGAATGAAAAATATTAAATTAACATATACAAAACATATGTGCAATATTTGAATAGTGATGGATAATCCATTCATATAAGAGGAGAAAAAATCACTTTGAAAATGAGCAAGGTTATGGAAAAGGAATCACTTTGAAAATGGGTGAAATTATGGAGAAAGATCGCTCTGAAAAATCTGAAAAATAGGTGACAAGAAGGGTTCACAATGGAAGATATGACTCTGCAAATTATCTAAATAAAGGGATGAAAAAATTATTATATGAGAGATAATTCAAATTAATTAAACAAAATATATATAATTATTTATTAATCTCTAATTTTGTGCAACCTTATCTAAGTATTTTTTTAAAAAATAATTATAGGAGAGAGAATGTATTCTACATTAATGAATAAGGTATAAATAGAATCCCTAGTTGTGTGCACCTTTCTTTAAATAATTATGTAAATATTTATGTATAGAATAAATCATTTTGGCCACAAAATTTTTAGCCATAATGGCCCAAATTCTATAATAAAGTCTATTCACATTATAAACTGATTTGTTTTTTGACATATTTACCCCTCACCTTCCATATTTTAAATAGTCTCATTAATGTATTTATTACTCCTATGTGGGAACTTTTTCAATACATTGGGAATGAGCATTTTTCTTCTTTGTTTTTTGAGTTTTCATTTCAAGAATTTAGCCATACAAACAAACGAGAAAATGGTCCTGCCATTTCACTTGTTTAAGTAATTTTATTAACTTAAAATAAAATTAACATTACAAGTAATTTAAAATGAAACAATTAAAAGCAAAAAAAAACAAAAAGTAAACCTGATTGTCCATGTCAGAGAAAACCATGAGAAGATGATCAAGCGCCGAGATGCAATCGAATTACCAAATAAATGATCGGAATCAAAACTATATAATTTAAATTTTGTGGTCAAAATAATTTATTCTACATATAATTTAAATTTTATGGTCAAAACAATTTATTCTACATAGAATTTAAATTTTGTGGTCAAAACGATTTATTCTAAATATAATTTAAATTTTGTGATCAAAATCTAAATATAATTTAAAAATATTTCAATAACAACTATCGAAACTCAAAACAGTTTAGACACGGTAGACATCGACAGATTGTAAAAATCATAAAAATTATATAGCTCATATATGTCGATCCTAGTTAACAACAACCCAAGAGACACACACATTAATATTATAATCTTGCACCCCTATGTTACACTAATTTGATAATTTGTGAATCATTATTTATATTTATTATTAATAAGATTTCTAATTAAGTAATTTAATTAATTATTATATCTAAATAAATTTAAATTATATATTTAAATAATTTTTTAAATATAATTTGAAATATTTCAATAATGACAGTCGAAACTCAAAACACTTTAGATATGGTAGACATTGACACATTATAGAAATCATAAAAATTATACAGTTCATATATGTCGACCCTAGTTAAAAACAACCCAAGAGAATCATGTATTAATATTGTCGTCTTGCGCCCCTATGTTACGCCACATGCAAATCATTATTTATATTTGTTATTAGTATGACCTCTAATTAATTAATTTTATTAGTTATTATATTTTAATAAATTTAAACTATATATTTAAATAATTTTTAAATATAATTTGAAAATATTTCAATAACAACAATAAAATAATTCAAAATATGGAAGACGTCAACACATTATAGAAATCATATATTTCATATATGTCGACCTCAGATAACAACAGCCCAAGACAGTTATTGTAGTCTTGAGCCCTATGTTATGCCGCTTTGATAACTTGTGAATCATTACTTATATTTGTGATTAGTATGACCTCTAATTAAGTAATTTTATTAATATTATATTTAAATAAATTTAAAGTACATGTTTGGATTATTATTTTTAAATATAATTTGAAAATATTTCAATAACGACAGTCAAAACTCAAAACACTTTAGACGCATAGATATTGACACATTATAAAAATCATAAAAATCATACAATTATTGTCACGTTCTCAAACTTATTGTCATATTTTGCTTATTGAGAGTTAAATTGTGTGAACTTTGATCAATTATTTTAAATATATATTTTTATCAAATTGATATGGAAAAAGTTGCAACTTGTAGTACTTTTTGTATAGTTTTTTTTTTGAAAATTCAAATTTTTATCATAATGTTGAGTTGATCTAATTGATTTAGATTCAAAAAATAGTCAAATTAAATTTTAAGAAGCAAAACATGATAAATAATACGGGATGAAAGAAGTATAAAGTAAGAAAAAATAATTTTAAATTAATAGATATAAAATGATGAAGGGAGAAAAGTTTTACATATGCATATTTAGGTTCACTAAAATTCAAATTCATTAAATTTATTGTTGATATGATGGATAGTGAAACTGAAAAATATTTGAGTAAATTTTATCAGTGATCATCCAACTCTGAGTTTATCACACAAAAAATTATACTTTCTTTTTTTGTTACATAAAAGTCATCTAATTTTAAAATTAATTACATAAATTTTTTTAACATAATTTTTTTTAAATATTTTATCGGATAAAAGTATCCTTGTTTTATTTATTTTTTAAAAGGTATTTATGAAATTTACTATACAATGAATATATTAGTTTAAAAAAATAGTTAATTTTTAAATATTAATGGTAGTGCGTTAAAATTATTATCAAGAAATCAAATTAAGGAAATAAATTTAATATTGTATATCGCCCACAAGCTTTGTGTTACGAAACAAAATCTTATAGGATGTTTCTAAAATTATCTTGAATGTAATTAACTTATTTTGGAGCGTCATGTCCTATTTTTGATATAAAATATCAAAATTGTGAAATTTACTTTTTAGTTAACTTGATCAAAATTTACTTTTAACTAACAAAAAATAAAAAAATTGACTTTTGCGTGATAAATTTTAAAATTGAATGACTTATAGGTTAATTTCTTTTGTGTGATAGATCTTAGAATTGAATAACTTTTATATAACAAAAATAAAATAAATTTTATGTAATAAGTTCAACATTTTCAACATTAAATAGCCGTTGATATACTTTATATAAAAATATCTTAAAGAATTATGATTGTACATAATAGAATTAGTTTTAAAATTTAATGAAAAAGAAAACAAGAAAAAAATAGAAAAAGGAAAAAAGAAAAAGACGAGAGAAGAGGCTATTAAAGCACTACTATAAACCCATGTTGGAAAAATAGAGGAATTAAATCTTACTGCAATGCAATTGTATACAAAAATTTTGTTCCCTAATTATGGTGAGTGTAGTTGAGTGTTAATGGGCCTCATTAATGTTGCTTAAAAAAAATGAAAAAGGTTAAAGGCTAATATGGTCTTCTTACATTTGTGGTTAAATTTGGGCCAAATAATTGTGGTCATTTAGCATTGTTCGTCATTTAGCATTGTTCTTACGTATATGCTAATAATGAAATAAAATATACTATTTATGAAATGATGCAATAGTTATACTATTTTTATAATTATTTAGATATGATATGCTCTCTCATATAAAATTCTCTATTATTTTTTGGCTATAGATTTATGCTCCAACACATTTGTCACTCTCACAAGAAATTCTCAAGGTAAGTAAATATATATATTTTTTTATTTGTCAAAGTTTCTTATCCTTCTTTGAATATAATCGTCGATAGATTAAAAGCCTTGTAGGTGGTGATCGCTGCGAAAATGTATAACAATACAAGGAGAGAGAAAGGTATATTAATTTTGATAGAGATGAAAGAACTCGATAATTCATGCCTCTCCTTATTTTTTTTTGGTTTTGTAATTCAATAGAGAAGTTTTTTTTGATATATAAATATGTAGGGTTCCTCTCTTCTCCCTTAATTAATTATATATAATTTTCTTTTCTTCTCATTTCTTTTTTGAACTAGTAAACTTGACCGCGCTTCGCGCGATATATTAGAGAAATTTGAAAATGATCTTTTGTAAATTAAAGTTGAAACAAATGAGAGAATTTATTTTGCTTAGATTTGATTTTTCTTTTTACCTATTAAGAAATGATATAAAAAATAAAATGAATCATCACAATAAATTGAAATGTCTAGAAATTGATCAGAAAAAAATAATTATCTTTTTGAATTGAATTTGCCTTGTCAAAAAAGAACATTTATTCTAATTAACTTTCGAGTCCGAAACCTAAATAACAACTAAAAATTAAAAAGTAATCAAAATAGAATTAATATATATATATATAAAGGAGGAACTTAGGCCTGATGATGTGGTATGCCTCAAAACTCAGCATTTGTATTTATCTATTTTCTTAGAGTTTTGCCATTTTATTCTCTTATTTAAATACTCTAAATTAATAATGTAAATTTCAAAAGTCACGATTATGTCTCCATTAAAGCTGGGTTTATGAGAATTGACTATTACCATTTATTACTTTTCATGCGTTGCAAAAGTACTGTAGAATAATGATTGCAAATTATCAGTTTTTGCTTTTTTTGTAACGGTGCTAATCATCCGTTTCAAGAAATTATATCATCTCCAATTAACTCAAAGTTATAGAAACCACATCTCCCATTCTCTCTATAAAAGGCTTCTGTTTTACTCACAAAAATTTCATCTGCAATGGGTTTCATCACTATTCACAAATCTGTTAATCACTTTATTCAGAAATTTTCTAATATTTTCAGAACTTTTTTGATAATATGCTTCTTTTAATTATTTGTTCCTCTTATGCTAGGTATTGTGCTCTACATCAACTTTGGTCTCTCTGTGATCTCTCAATATTCAAGATAAGAGGTGCTTCTTTATACATGATTGCTTCATATTTTACTCTTTTCTTCAACCCAAAAAAACCGTCTATTATATTTGAGTATGACCAACAAATTTAAATTTAGAAAGTACTAGCACAAATTAAGTCTTAACATTTTAGTTGTAGGTACAAATATTTTAGAAAGATTTTAAAAAAAATATATGAAAAGAAAATTATTTTTTATTTCCTCAAGTAGAAGTAGTGCTTTTCTTTTTGGGGACAGAGGTAGTTTAATCTTTTGTAAATTTTAATTTTGTATAATGTCATCTCGGCGTGATTATATTTGTAAAAGTAAGATAAAGAGAAAACAAATAAAGAACTAAGAAGATCGTTTCACATTTATAGCATATTTGGTCAAATTTCTACAATTAACTTATTTTAAAAGAGTATTTTTTAAAAGTTCTTTTCAAAAAGTATTTTTGGTTGAAAAATAATTTATGTTTGACCAATAAATTTATAAAGTACTTTTAAGCAGCGATTGGTATTTGACCAAGCTTTTTAAAAAGTGTTATTAAGTGTATTTTTCTCAAAAATACTTTTCAAAAAAGGTGCTTTTGAGGAGAAGCTATATTTTTTAGATTCTGAAAAATAGTTTCTGCTATTCTCTAGAAACACTTTTATTTCCTCAAAAGCTTAGCCAAACACCTTAATTTTTTTAAAACAAACACTTTTTTAAAAAAAAATACTTTTGACAAAAAATAAGCTTGGCTAACCATTTAAGAACTCTTTAATGATTACATAACTTTTATGATTATATTGTAAAATATTTAACATTATAATTCTCATCAATGCTCTTCCATTGATTTCATAATGATAGTATTTTTATTTGGAAAATGCAGTACATGCAAAAGTGAATCTAGGCTGGAGGTCCAGATTCGTAAAAGTAATCAGATATCTAGAACTTAGGATATGAAATCTCTCAAAAAGGAAAAAAAACTAATTTAGATCCAGAAAATTTCTTTAAACTCTGAATACTATTTAGAATTTAGATTAGTTCTTGCCTAATTGGAAAGAAGGTGACTGGGAGAAAATTTAAACTATTTATTTGATGATTTTGATGTTGATGTTCGCTAAGAAGGTAAAAGAAAATTTGACCAATATATTTTTAATTTTTTTTATCTTAAAAATACTTTCCTTGCTAATATTATTTTTCGTTCTACTAACACATTTTCTATCATTTTTCAATGAATTTTTTTGTATTGATTTATTAGTGTTTGCTCTTAAACTTTAATGGTACAAATTAAGGTAGAGTAAAATATAACAAATGATGATTCTTCTACTAAATAAGAATATATAAAGAGTCATGAAGTCTCATATTAGGGTGAAAAAAAATCTATCAAGATATTATTATTTTATTATTAAACAATTTTAAAAAAATTCCACTTGCTAATATATTTATTTTGTATTTTACCTTTATTTTACATTCTGAAATATTTCTTAGACGATCATGAAAAAAAGTACATCAAAGTATGTGTTGCAGACTTAAAATTCAACCTCATTGAATGTGCAATAGAAATGAAAACAATCGTCATAATATATTATTGGAGAATATATTTTAATTTATTGATAAAGAATATAACATCTCATTTAATATGTGTTAAATTTGTTAAGTTTTTTTTTATTGTATGAAAATAATCTTCATAATATAATTAAAATAAGCGATAATATTACGATTTGACAATAAAATAAATATAAAATTGATCGAAGAAAATATATTGATTCTTTAACGAACGCGCGAAGCACGATCAAGTTCTCTAGTTCAAAACTAAACTGAAACAAGACTATGAATAATGCATTAATTTATTGCGCTATACGAGACTTCGTTAACAGTGTCCGTTAAAATTCCGTTACCCATTTTTTTTTTTTTAAAATGAGATTATATAACGCACTAAATAAGTGCGCTATGCAATCTCAATGAAATCTGCCAAGTTTCACAATCTGCTCTCATGCAATCATTTTAACTTATAAGTTATAGTAATAACAATAAACTAATAAATAAATTCTTTTAATAAATAAAATTTGTGTAAAAATATTTTTTTAAATAAAAATTATAAGATTTAATTTATAATTACGAAAAATAATATACCCTTCGTATCAATTTAAGTGTCTTACTTTACTTTTTAGAAAATAATTACAATGATTCATTTTCTAAGACCACAAAAAATATAAGATTTAGGTTATGCTTACGAAAAAAACTTACACCCTTCGTATTAATTTAAGTGTCTTGCTTTCTTTTCTTTTTTTAATAAAGAAAATAATTATAATCATTTTCAAAGACAGTTAAAAAATATAAGATTTAGCTTAAAATGATATGAAAAATAATATACTTTTGTATCAATTTATGTGTCTTATTTTTAGAAAAATAATTATAATAATTTATTTTCTAAAACAAAAAAAAATATAAGACTTAGTATATGCTTACGAAAAATAACATCCCATTTATATCAATTTAAATATCTTACTTTTTTTTAAAAAATAATTATAATAATTTTCTAAGACAAGAAAAAATTATAAGATTTAGCTTAATTGATACAAACTAACATACCCTCCGTGTCTTATTATTTTTTTGGAAAATAAATAATAATTTATCTTTAAGGCAATAATTTATGAATTTACTGCAATCTTCTAGATATTGGATGTTATTTTTGGTGTTTAAAAAGTCAAAACATTATTTCCAAAGACAAGAAAGATTATTATAATTATTTTCTAATATATTAGAAAATAAATCATTATAATTCTTTTCTAAAAAGAAAAGTAAGACACTTAAATTGATATATACAAAAGGAATGTTATTTTTCATAAACATACTCTAAGTCGTATAGTTTTGTTGTCTTAAAAAATAATAATTATAGTTATTTTTCGTAAGCATATGCAAATTTTATTTATTAAAAGACTTTGTTTATTAGTTTATTATTATTATAAATTATACTAAGTTAAAAGGATTTTGCATGAGAGCAAATTTTGAAACTTTGGCAGAATAGCGCACTTATTTAGTGCGTTATGCAATCTCATTTTTTATTTTTTATTTTTAAAAATTGGATAACAAAATTTTAATGGGCATTGTTAATGAAGTCTTGTATAGTGCACTAAATTAGTGCGCTATTCATAGTTTTGTTCCACTTTAGTTTTGCATTCTATTTCAGTTACTTTTTATTTTTTAGTTGTTATTTAGGTTTCGGACTCTTAACTTTCGAGGACAGAATTAAAATATAATGTTAATGTCAATTTTTTGACATAGTTAATTTAACATTTTCAATTTTAAGAGAAGGTAGGAGAAAAAATAGTTAAAAGGCGGTAACCTTTTTTATATTTCTGAAACATGAATAATATTTTCTTTATTACACATATAGATATTGTTAAACTTAATTTTGACACTCAATTAATTACATATAATCAACCAAAATTAGAACATTGGAGTACCTAAGTGACGGTGCTACCACACATAGTACTTCTATATGATAAAATAAAGCTTCTTAAAAATTTGGTTTTTCTTTAGGTGAACTTATAAACTTACAATGATGAATGATGAATGATGAATGATGAATGATGCATGATGCATGAAATACATTACCCCATTTGGCCATAAAATTTATTCACTATTTTAAAAAAAATAAATTAATTTTTCATTTTATTTGAAAATTATTATTTGGCAATGAAAATTGTAAATTCAACTTGAATTTGTATTTGAAATTTGAAAATATTTTCCATCTCACTTTTCACTTTTGAAGTTATATTTAACTACATTCAAGCATGAATACTATTGAAAATATTTTTTATCATCAATTCCTTCTTCTCTTGGCGCATGTTAGGTGCTAGCTAACCTGCGCACTTTCCGATGGCTCGGGGACGACTGAAAAAGGATGCTACTAAGAAAAGACTAGGTAAAAAGGTGACAAAATTTTGAGTACAAGGATTTGGTAACGACAAGGATCGAGGGAAGTCAAGTAGTGGGGGAACTTTAAACCAATTGGAAGAGGAAGACCAATTTGAAGAAGAGGCTACTCAGTGGCCAAGTTTACAGGCATCAAGCTCAAACCAGAGGATCACCAAAACCCCAGTTAAGGTAGAGAGAGGCATATATCTGTTGGCTGGGAAAAATTCATCAGGAAGGAATACATAAGGCAATGGAACAGTACCTAGGGCTCCAGAGTAACTTAAGAGCCATGTGCATGCTATTTCGACTGCAAACCCTACTAAGGATGATACGGCAAGGTCATGGGCAGGACTTTTTGAGGGCAACAAATTGGCATCTAAGGGAATGGGCCTAGCTTATGTCCCACCAATTATCGAGGAAGGGGAGGTTGTGGTTCACATGCTGAAAGAAGACATTGTAAAAGAGAATGAGAAGTGGAATTCTGCACGTATTCTGTATGTGGTGGGTAATTCCCCTTCGATTGGAGGAGTGGAGAGATTTATCGCATGCCAATGGAACTATGTGTCGAAACCCAAGGTTTTATTTCATAACGATGTGTGATGAACCTTCCAGTCATCTTTAAATTTATGCATTTATTGCACTGTTAGAGCCTTCCTATAGCGGCCCCAAGTCATTTATGGCTTGCTGGGACCGATGGTTCGGTGCCCTGGCCGTTCGTTTGGTCGTTTTGACCGTTTTCCTGTTTTAAAGCTTAAACTTAGAATATCATTGACTTTGGTCAACATTCTTAGCTAACGTGCTCGGAATTGAATTCTGACAGTTCTGTTAGCTCTGGAGCGATGAGTTTGGTCTAGTTGGACCTTTAGTTGAGGCCTGAGAACTTCTGGCGTAGGTTTTGTGTGGTTTTCTCAGTTTTTAGGCCATTTGGAGTTGAAAGTGTAACTTCGGGTGACTTTCGATAATCGGAGCATCGGATTCGAAATCCGATGATTCCATCAGCTCCGGAATATTGAGTTTGGGATAGAAAGGTGGTTGGTTTGGGTTTTGGGTGAGCCGGACTCATCTCGAGCCCTTAAGTTCCTTTTCGTTAGTGTTGACTTGGGCCAACAATTCTTTGAAATGACCTCATATGGAAGTTTCATTGATTTTGTTGAGTCCGGAGCATCGTTTCCACTCTGTTAGCATTATTGGTTTTCAAATATCGATTTCCGATTGTGCCCGGAAAGCTCCACCGAGCTTTCTAAAAATTGCAGATTTTCCCAAGTTGCAGGTGCAGGCATCAGCCTCTATCGCGACCGCGAGCCCAGCCTCCGCGATTGCGATAAAGTGACTGGGTCCCGGTTATTTGTGACTGCATGGCTAGCCTCCGTGATTGCGGTGGTCTAGCCAGCGTGATCCTCGCGACTGCGAGGGGTAAGGACCCTGAATAGTATATAAACTCCCAACTTCATCTCTTTCACTCTAAAATTCGAATTCCTCCATTGTTACTGCTCCAAACTTGTTCCAGCTCAGTATTTGGTCACTTGTGGGTGTTGTGTGCTATTTTTCCTTGGTCCTAACCGTTTCCCCATCATAATTGGTAAGTTTTTCCTCTTCTCCTTTAATGTCTTCTCCAACTACCCAAACCTCCATTGTTGTAAATTCTTGAAGCTTGGTCTTGCTTGTAGGTTCTGCCCCTTTTCGTGGCTGCATGTTCATGGTCTAGTTCAATTCACATTCTTGGCTAAATTCTCATACGTGGTAAGTGATTCTTGCCTAAATTCTCTTACGTGGTAAGTGATTCTTGCCTATTTCTGATTTTCTTTCCCAAAAATTCCCTAATTGGGCTCTTGGCTACTAAGGGATGTTTGAGCTCGAAATCCCTTTGATTTTCTGGGCATGCACTCCCATGATCTTGGGGAGCATAATATGAGTTTTTGTTTTCGGTTTTGGGTTGCGGGGCCCATGGACTCGCCGGTGACCCAAATTTTGGCCCAGCTATTATTATAGCAATATGGGTATCATTAGACCCGTCTTGATGTACTTGCCAAGATATTGATAGCTTGATTCTTGTTCGGAGCTTTTCAGAGCAGCTCGGCCTCGGATATCGTCGTTCCTGTAGCTTGTCGTCGGAAGACAGGTAGGTTACGGCTTAACTCCCTACACTCTGCATATATCGGGTAAAATTGTACTAGTTGGCATCCTTGGGTGGGGTTATTAGGTTGGTACCACAGACCTTGACCGCTCTTCCATGATCCGACCCATTTCTTTCCTCCGTTGTGTGTAGTATTCTTGTTAATTGATATTACTACCCTTGTGGTCCTGTGAGGCCTTGTTGCCTCTGGAACATAGACGGTGGGGATCATTGGGAATGTCCGCGAGTCCCGGACATAGAATTATCCTTCTAGGCTAGTTATGCTTGCTGAGTAGCTTTGGAGCCTGTGCAGGGCCGATAGGTTGATTGTGAGCTGCGGGGCTGCTATTGTGTGTTTGATCATGCCATTTCTATGCATATTGAGAAGATTTCCCACGTTTTACTAAGGTTTTGGCTTCAGGCCTTCTGGAACTATTTTTCTAAACTTTGCACGGCCCGGGGGGCCCGTTTTCGATGAAAATAGTTTGGAAATGATTTTGACTTGTCTTGTGGATCTTCGTGGGGTAAGGAAAGTTTTAAAAGACATTTTATCAATAGTTCCACTTTTCTTGGGTTCGACGGGGTCGGGTGCCTTACTTTTCTACTACAGCATCCGGGGTGTTGCTCGACTAGGCGGGGCCGAGTACTAGAGCTTTTGGGATTACTGTTTTAGACCTGGATACCCTCCATGAAGCTTTACTTGGGAATTGTCTTAAGAATGCGGGGCATCTGGTATATTCGTCGGGGGCCTCCATGGACCTTGCCATTCCGGACCAGAAGTTGCGAGCTGCGGGTGCCGGAGGGAGGGTATACGGTGTAGTAATGGTATAGGGGTGGGTCCTTCCATGGATCCCATCTTTCGGGCCTTATAGGTTGCCAGAAGCGGGTGACATACGATACTTTGATCACTTTTACTTAGTATGGCATCATATCATTCATCTGTGTGAGGTACCACTCTTGTCTGTTGATTGTTGATTGTACGCTCTAGTAGTATGGGATGCCGGAGGGTTTGTTTTCACTTGTTTGCATTCTTTGGTTGTATGGGCGGCCGAGGGACTGTAGGTAGAGTCTTATCATTATTACTTCTGTCTTGAGTGTGAGATTGGTTACAGTGGGGCTGTTGGTTTCTGGATTGAGATGGTCGTGATTAGTGCGGTCAGAGCTTGGTTACAGCGGGGCTGTTGGTTTCAGGAATGAGATTGTTATGATTAGTGTTGTTATTGTTTACTGTGTCCGAGCATGTCTACTCCTCTCCCATTCCTTATACTTGAGGTTACGGGTATACCGTCCATTTCTAGACTTATGCATATATACTGTTGTTGCGAGGATCCCAGGTGCGTCGCTACTACTTTCACCTGTGTTTGCCATGTATATATATTTGATTTGCTAGCCTTGCTTATTGCTTTTTGTTGTCTCCCCTCTGGGATAGTTCCTGTGTACTTTACCATTAATTATCGTGACTGTTTACTTCTATTCTGTCTGCTATTGCTCTTTTACGTTATATGTGCCCAGTCGGCCTATGATACCTACTGGGTACCTTATGCTTCGCATTTGGTGCTCACCCTACCCTCTGCATCTTCTGGTACAGATCCTAGTGTGAGACATTGCCATTAGACCACCGGAGACTCGTGCGGGGTGCCATTTTGGGATCATCCAGGCTGAAGGTGAGCTCTTGGCGTTCAGAGCTTGACTTTAGTTTATCCTTGATGTATTTTGTACTCTTGTAGTTTCGGAGACATCATGTATATATTACTTTTGGACCTTTGTACTCCTGACGTAGTTTGGCTCTTATACACTATGATACCATGTTTGGGGTTGGTTTAGCTTACGCTTTGTATTTATATTACTTCGGTCTAGATTATTCATCTTGTTCCCTTGCTTCTGCTTATTTATTTGTTATTCCGCTTAACTGTTAGAAGGTAGCCCATTACTAACCATTCTGGGCTACGAGATTGGTTCGCCTACTGGGGGGTTGCAGGTGCCATCATGACCAAGAAATCGGGTCGTGACAACTTGGTATCAGAGCTCTAGGTTCACCGATGTCATCGGTATAGGAGCCAATATCTAGTAGAGTCCTGCAGATCGAGGCGGAGACGTCCGTGCTCAATCTTTGGGAGGCTTTAGTGATATCTTAAGGAAATGGACTTTTCTTGCTTCTCTTTCGTGCGTAGTATCCTTGATGGTTCCTGGAAATCTCATTTGTTCTGGTTCACTCTTCCGCAGATGGTTCATACGAGATCGTCAGCTTCAGGCGGAGGAGAGCCTCCTGCCCCTGCACCTCGAACTCCAGCTAGGGGTCGGGGTGGTCGCAAGGGCAAGGCTAGAGGTCATCCCAGAGCAGCGGCGCCTGCTAGGGCCGCCAGAGTTGATATAGAGCAGGAGTATGACTACGAGCCAGAGTTAGCTCCAGAGCAGCAACATGTGGACCCGGGGATGGCCCAGGTACCACCAGCTCCAGTGCCAGTTCCATCATCGGTTTCTACACCAGCTTCAGCCCCAGCTTAGTCTTCAGATGTTCGGGGTTTACTTGTTCAGCTCTTGGGTATGATTGGGGAGCGTCCTTCTGAGGCAGCACAGACATCCGTTCAGGGGGAAGCCTTGGGTGTTCAGAGTTCAGGAGCACAACCTGTTACTACGGCTCCCCGTGCTGAGGTTATTCTAGTCCCATCGATTTCCCAGCCTCTTGCTCCTCGCCCTGCCATGACAGATGGGGAGCAGAAGGCCTTGGGTAGGTTTCTGAGATTGGCACCGCCGAGATTTGCGGGTACACAGGGTCAGGACCCCCACGATTTTTTCACCACCTGTGAGGAGATATTACATCACTTAGGATTATTAGAGACTCACGGGGTTGGCTATACTTCATATCAGTTGGAGGGTCCAGCGAAGTTATGGTGGAGAGAACAGGTTGCGTGCAGGCCTTCTACGTCACCTCCCTTGACCAGGTCCGAGTTTTATGAGGCCTTTATGGCCAAGTTCTTGCCACAGAGCGACAGAGAGCGTCAGAGGGAGGAGTTCACTAGACTTTCCCAGGATTCTATGACTGTCTCAGAGTACAAGACCCATTTCCATCAGCTTGCTCCATTTGGGGCCATGATTATGCCTACTGAGGCCGACAGGGTTCATAGATTTGTTTGGGGGCTACGGAGGGAGTTCAGAGAGCCTGTAGAGATACTAGTTCCTAGCGGTCAGTCATTCTAGGCCATCGAGGGCTATGCCCGTACAATTAAGGATTCGCGTCGTCATGACACCGGGGCCAGAGATAAGAGGCCTCGACATCAGGGTGGTTACAGTGGTTCTAGGCACAGTGGTAGAGGTTCCGGCTAGTGGGGCTGAGGTTATCAACCACAATAGCATCACGGTCAGTCTAGTCGACTAGTTCAGGCTTCACTTCAGGCTTCAGGTTCTCAGTTTAAGCAAGGCCAGAGCAGTCAGCATGGTCACAACGGTCAGTCTATGAGGGGTAATACTTCTGGGGCATCAGGCCGAGGTGGCACATAGGTTCAGCGGGTCTATCTCGACATAGTGGGCCGTCAGGGCCGTGCTATGAGTTTGGTGTTAGCGGTTATTTTGCCAGAGATTGCCCCCAGTGGGGTACAACCTATTATGAGTGTGGAGTTGGTGGCCATTATGCTAGAGATTGCCCCCAGCAGGGTGCGGTTCAGCCTTTTTGCTCTGTTCAGCCACCGTCTCAGGGAGGTGGTGGTCAGGGTAGGGGTGGTGCTCCGCATGGCAGAGCAGGTGGTAGGGATGGTGGTCGGGCAGGTGAAGGTCGTCGTCAGTTTTATGCGGTCCTGGGGAGACCGGAGGCAGAGGCCTTAAATGCTGTGATCACAAGTACAATTTCTGTATGTCGTCAACCAGCTTATGCTTTGTTTGATCCTGGATCCACTTGTTCATATATATCTGCCTACTTTCTGCCTTGTGTAGGGTTGGCTAGTGAGCCATTGTCTGTACCTGTTTCTATTTCAACCCCAATAGGAGATTCATTAGTAGTGGATCGGATTGTGAGATCCTGTGTGATATCTGTTGGTGATTTGGATACTTGGGCTGACTTGATGATACTTGATATGCTGGATTTTGATGTGATACTGGGCATGGACTGGTTATCCCCTCACCGTGCGGTTTTAGATTGCTATGCCAAGACCGTTACCATGGCCGTTCCCGGTGTATCCCCGGTGGTGTGGCAGGGTTCGATTAGCCATGCACCATCTGGGATAATTTCTTGTCTTCGAGCTAGCAAGATGATATTCCATGGGTGTTTAGCCTATCTAGCATATGTCTGAGATGCTAGTGCTGACCCTACGTCTCCTGAGTCTGTTCGTGTGGTTAGAGACTTCATATATGTATTTCCTACCGACCTGCCAGGCCTTCCACCTGAGAGGGATATTGATTTCACTATCGAGTTAGAGCCAGGCACCAGGCCTATTTCTATACCTCCCTACCGTATGGCTCCTGCTGAGTTGAGAGAGCTTAAGGAGCAGCTCCAGGATTTGTTAGCTAAGGGGTTTATTAGACCGAGTGTATCTCCTTGGGGTGCTCCTGTCCTCTTCGTGAAGAATAAGGATGGGTCGATGCGGATGTGTATTGACTATCGACAGCTGAATAAGGTGACAGTGAAGAATTGGTATCCGATGCCCAGGATCGATGACTTATTTGATTAGCTTCAGGGTTCCGCCGTGTTTTCTAAGATTGATTTAAGGTCTGGCTACAATCAGTTGAGGATTAGGGTGGAGGACATCCCTAAGACAGCATTCAGGACACGTTATGGCCATTATGAGTTCCTGGTTATGTCTTTTGGGTTGACTAATCCCCCCACAACCTTTATGGATTTGATGCATAGGGTGCTTAGCCCATACCTAGATATGATCGTGATCGTCTTCATTGATGACATTATGATATACTCAAGGAGTAGGGACGAGCATGAGCAACATTTGAGGATAATACTTCAGACTTTGAGAGCTCACCGGCTTTATGCCAAGTTCTCAAAGTGTGAGTTTTGGCTTGATTCAGTTGCATTCCTAGGACACGTGGTGTCTAAGGATGGGATTAGAGTGGATCCGGGTAAGATTTCTACGGTTCGTGATTGGCCTAGACCTACCACTCCTACTGAGGTCCGTAGCTTTGTTGGGCTAGCCGAGTACTACAGGCGGTTTGTTGAGGGATTTTCTTTCATAGCAGCACCCTTGACTATGTTGACTAGAAAGGATGTTCCATTCCAGTGGTCTGAGAAGTGCGAGGATAGCTTCCAGAAGCTTAAGGCCTTATTGACTTCAGCTCCAGTTCTGACTTTGCCGGTTGAGGGTCAGGGTTTCTCCGTGTATTATGATGCTTTAGGGGTCGGTCTTGGTTGTGTGTTGATGCAACAGGATAGAGTGATAGCATATGCGTCGAGGCAGCTGAAGGTTCACGAGCGCAACTACCCCACTCACGATTTAGAGTTGGTGGTGGTAGTCTTTGAGCTCAAGATCTAGAGGCACTACCTATATCGAGTTCATTGTGAGATATTCACCGATCATCGTAGTCTTCAGTACATTACAAGTCAATGTGAGATGAACTCGAGGCAGAGGAGATGGGTTGAGTTGCTGAAGGACTACGATTTCACTATTCTATACCATCCGGGCAAGGCAAACGTGGTAGCGGATGCCTTGAGTCGGAAGGCGGTGAGTATGGGCAGTCTAGCTTCACTTTTAGTTTCTGAGTGACCGTTGGCCTTGGACATCCAGTCCTTGGCTAACCATTTGGTTAGGCTTGACTTATCGGATCCCAGCAGAGTTCTTGCCAGTGTTGAGGTTCGCTCTACTCTAGTTGATCAGATTTAGAGCCAGCAGTTTGAGGATCAGAGTTTGTGTGACTTTCGTGATCAGGTGGTTCGGGGTGAGGCTAGGCGGGCTACCTTGGGTTCTGAGGTTTGAGGGTCAACTTTGTGTTATGAGAGTTTGTGATTTGATACAGTTGATACTCCGTGAGGCACATTGTTCCAAATACTCTATTCATCCTGGCGCAGCGAAGATATATAGAGATCTGAGGAAGCTTTACTAGTGGGGTGGTATGAAGAGGGACATGGCAGAGTTTGTATCTCGGTGCTTGAACTATCAGCAGGTGAAGTTTGAGCACATGAGACCAGGTGGCTTGATGCAGAGACTTCCCATTCCTGAGTGGAGGTGGAAAGGTATTACCATGGACTTTGTTGTTGGTTTACGTCGTACTACTCGGAGGTTTGATTCCATTTAGGTGATCGTGGATAGGATGACTAAGTCTGCGCATTTCTTGCCGGTTCAGACTTTCTACCGGGCAGAGAGGTTAGCTCAGATCTACATTCATGAGATTGTACGGTTGCATGGGGTCCCAGCTTCTATCATTTTAGTTTGTGGCACTCAGTTCACATCTCAGTTCTGGAGAGCTATACAGAGGGATTTGGGTATGGAGGTTCAACTTAGTACTGCTTTCCACCCTCAGACAGATGGCCAGTCTGAGAGGACCATTCAGGTCCTGGAGGACATGCTTCAGGCCTGTGTACTTGACTTTGGAGGTTCATGGGATCAGTTTGTGCTATTGGCTGAGTTTGCGTATAATAATAGCTTTCATTTGAGCATTGGCATGGCACCTTCCGAGGCTTTGTATGGTAGGCATTTAGATCGCCCATTGGTTAGTTTGATGGGGTAGAGTCCAGACCGCAGAGTACAGATTTGCTTAGAGACTCCTTGGACCAAGTCCGTTTGATCCAGGATAGACTTAGAGCGGCCCAGAGTAGGCAGAAGAGTTATGCTGATCGTAGACTTCATGCCTTGGAGTTTAGTTTTGGTGATTGGGTTTTCCTTTGTGTATCGCCCGTGAAGGGCGTGATGAGATTTGGTCGGAGGGGCAAGCTTAGCCCCAGGTTCATTGGACCGTTTGAGATTCTGCAGAGGGTTGGTAGTGTTGCCTATATGTTAGCATTACCTCCGATGTTTTCAGCTATTCACCTAGTGTTTCATATCTCGATGTTGCGCCAGTATGTACCAGGTGAGTCTCATGTGTTGCATTGGGATTTGGTTCAGTTGGATGAGAGGTTATCATTTGTTGAGGAGCAGATAGCTATTTTGGCCAGAGATATCAGAAGGTTGAGATCTAGGGAGATTCTGGTTGTGAAATTTCAGTGGAGGCATCGTCCGGTCGAGGAGGCTACTTGGGAGACCGAGCGTGAGTTGTGTGCTCAGTATCTGCAGTTGTTCGAGCCTTTAGGTACTCCCTTCTTCTTGACTTTCGAGGATGAAAGTCATTTTAGTAGTGGATGTTATGATGACCCTTCCGGTCATCTTCATGTTTATGCATTTATTGCACTGTTAGAGCTTTTCTGTAGCGGCCCCAAGTCATTTATGGCTTACTTGGACCGGTGGTTTGGTGCCTTGGCCGTTCATTTGGTCGTTTTGACCATTTGCCTGTTTTAGAGCTTAAACTTAGAATATCATTGACTTTGGCCAACATATTTAGCTAACATGCTCGGAATTGAATTCTGATAATTTCGATAGCTCCGGAGCGATGAGTTTGGTCTAGTCGGACCTTTAGTTGAGGCCTGAGAACTTCCGGCGTGGGTTTTGTGTGGTTTTCTCAGTTTTCAGGCCATTTAGAGTTGAAAGTGTAACTTTGGGTGACTTTCGATGACCGGAGTGTCGGATTTGAAATCTGACGATTCTATCAGCTCCAGAATGTTGAATTTGGGCTAGAAAGGTGGTTGGTTCGGGTTTCGGGTGAGCCGGACTCATTTTGAGCCATTGAGTTCCTTTTTGTTAGTGTTGACTTGGGTCAACAATTCTTTGAAACGACCTTGTATGGAAGTTTCGTCAATTTTGTTGAGTCCGGAGCATCGTTTCCACTCTGTTAGCATTATTGGTTTTCAAATATCGGTTTCCGATTATGCCTGAAATGCCCCACTGAGCTTTGTAAAAATTGTAGATTTTTCCAAGTTGTAGGTGCAGGCATCAGCCTCTATCGCGACTGCGAGCTCGACCTCCATGATCGCGATGAAGTGACTGGGTCCCTGTTCTTCGCGACCGCATGGCTAGCCTCTGCGATCACGGTGGTCTAGCCAGCGTGGTCCTCGCGACAGCGAGGGGTCCTTCGCGATCGCGATGAAGGATCCTGAACAGTATATAAACTCCCAACTTCATCTCTTTCACTATAAAACTCGAATTCCTCCATTGTTACTGCTCCAAACTTGTCCCAGCTCAGTAGTTGGTCACTTGTGGGTGTTGGGTGCTATTTTTCCTTAGTCCTAACCATTTCCCCATCATAATTGGTAAATTTTTCCTCTTCTCCTTTGTTGTCTTCTCCAACTACCCAAATCTCCATTGTTGTAAATTCTTGAAGCTTGGTCTTGCTTGTAGGTTCTGCCCCTTTTTGTGGCTGCATATTCGTGGGCTAGTTTAATTCACATTCTTGGCTAAATTCTCTTACGTGGTAAGTGATTCTTGCCTATTTCCGATTTTCTTTCCCAAAAATTCCCTAATTGGGCCCTTGGCTACTAAGGGCTGTTTGAGCTCAAAACTGCCACCCTATTCCTTTGATTTTCTGGGTATGCACTCCCATGATCTTGAGGAGCATAATGTGAGTTTTCATTTTTGGTTTCAGATTGCGAGGCCCACGGACCCGCCGGTGACCCAAATTTTAGCCCAACTATTATTATAGTGATATAGGTATTATTAGACCCGTCTTGATGTACTTGCCATGATCTTGAAAGCTTGATTCTCATTCGGAGCTTCTCGGAGCAGCTCAACCTCGGATAACGTTGTTCCTGTAGCTTGTCATCGAACGACAGGTAGGTTACGGTTTAACTCCCTAGACTCCGCATATATCGGGTAAAATTGTACTAGTTGGCATCCTTGGGTGGGGTTATTAGGTTGGTACCATAGACCTTGACCACTCTTCCATGATCCAACCCATTTCTTTCCTCCATTGTGTGTAGTATTCTTGTTAATTGATATTACTACCCTTGTGGTCCTGTGAGGCCTTGTTGACTCTGGAACATAGACGGTGGGGATCATTGGGAATGTCCGCGAGTCCCGGACATAGAATTATCCTTCTAGGCTGGTTATGCTTGCTGAGTAGCTTTGGAGCCTGTGCAGGGACGATAGGTTGATTGTGAGCTGCGGGGTGGCATTGTGTGTTTGATCATGCCATTTCCATGCATATAGAGAAGATTTCCCACGTTTTACTATGGTTTTGGCTTCAGGCCTTCTGGAACTATTTTTCTAAACTTTGCATGGCCTGGGGGGCCCATTTTTGATGGAATTGGTTTGGAAATGGTTTTGACTTGTCTTGTGGATTTTCGTGGGGTAAGGAAAGTTTTAAAAGACATTTTATCAATAGTTCCACTTTTCTTGGGCTCGATGGGGTCGGGTGCCCCACTTTTATACTACAGCATCCGGGGTATTGCTGGACTAGGCGGGGCCAAGTACTAGAGCTTTTGGGCTTACTGTTTTAGACCTGGATACCCTCTAGGCAGCTTTACTTTGGAATTGTCTTGAGGATGCGGGGCATCTAGTATGTTGGTCGGGGGCCTCCATGGACCTTGCTGTTTCAAACCAGAAGCTGCGAGCTGCGGGTGCCAGAGGAAGGGTATACGGTGTAGTAGTGGTATACGGGTGGGATCTTTCATGGATCCCGTCTTCCGGGCCTTATAGGTCACCGAAAGCGGGTGACATACGGTACTTTGATCATTTTTACTTAGCATGGCATCTTGTCATTCATGTGCGTGAGGTACCACCCTTGTCTGTTGATTATTGATTGTATGCTCCGGTAGTATGGGATGCCGGAGGGTTTGTTTTCACTTGTTTGCATTCCTCAATTGTATGGGCGGCCGAAGGACTGTAGATAGAGTCTTATCATTATTACTTCTATCTTGAGTGTGAGATTGGTTACATCGGGGCTGTTGGTTTCTGGATTGAGATGATCGTGATTAGTGCAGTCAGAGTTTGGTTACAACAGGGCTGTTGGTTTCTGGAATGAGACTGTTGTGATTAGTTTGGTTATTGTTTACTATTTTTGAGCATGTCTACTTTACATTCCTCTCCCATTCCTTATACTTGAGGTTACCGGTATACCATCCATTTCTAGACTTATGCATATATACTGTTGTTGCGAGGATCCCAACTGCGTCGCTACTACTTTCACCTGTGTTTGCCATGTATATATATTTGATTTGCTAGCCTTGCTTGTTGCTTTCTGTTGTCTTCCCTCTGGGCTAGTTCCTGTGTACTTTACAGTTGATTGCCATGACTGTTTACTTCTATTCTGTCTGCTATTGCTCTTTTACGTTATATGTGTCCAGTAGGCCTATGATACCTACTGGGTACCTTATGCTTTGCATTTGGTGCTCACCCTACCCTCTGCATCTTCTGGTGCAGATCCTAGTGTGGGCCATCGCCGTTAGAGCATAGAAGACTCGTGCGGGGTGCCATTTTGGGATCATCCAGGCTGAAGGTGAGCTCTTGGCGTTCAGAGCTTGACTTTAGTTTATCCTTGATGTATTTTGTACTCTTGTAGTTTCGGAGACATCATGTATATATTACTTTTGGACCTTTGTACTCCTGACGTAGTTTGGCTCTTATACACTATGATACCAGGTTTGGGGTTGGTTTTGCTTACGCTTTGTATTTACATTACTTCGGTTATCCAGTTTATTCATCTTGTTCCTTTGCTTCCGCTTATTTATTTGTTCTTCCGCTTAACTGTTAGAAGGTAGCCTATTACTAACCATTCCGGGCTACGGGGATTGGTTCTCCTATTGGGGGGTTGTAGGTGCCATCATGACCGAGAAATCAAGTCGTGACACGATGGGTACTTTGTCATTAGATTCAATAGTACCAAAGAGAGGGATGAGGTTTTGTGCTCTGGTCCGTATACTTTGTTCAATAGACCAATGATCATCAAAGCCCGGACAGCTGAGTTTAATTTCAATGAAGAGGTCTTGAAGACTATACTTCTTTGGGTGAAGATACCTAACCTTCCGTTGAATTGTTGGAGTAAGGCTGGGTTGAGTAGGATAGGCGGTGGACTAGGGAAATCCCTATGTGCTGATGATTGTACTACGAAAGCTGAAAGGATATTCTATGCAAGGATTTTGGTGGAAATGGATGTGACACGACCACTACCTAACAAGATACGAATTTGTGACCCAACGGGCAGGGCAATTAATCAAATTGTTGAGTATGATTGGATGCCACTGTATTTCCCTACCTGCTGCAAAATTGGGCACTCTTGCACGGCTAGAAAGGTGGCAAGGGAGGCCACACAGAAGCCTGAGAAACAGGCAATCAAAACCATGAAGGAATGGAAGATGAGTAAGCTACTGGACCCTTTTGTTAATAATGCCATTGATGCCCAGGGTAGATACAAGGATCAGCTTTGTCCTGATCAAACAACGTGGGTCGAGGTAAGGACAATAGGAGCAAGTCCGGGGTAGATCAACAACCAAGCCTCTTAATATGGGTCCTCCAGGACATGTGAAGAGTCCCAATGCATTCACTCTTCTTACTAGTGAACTCCATGAAATAAGCACTATGTTTCAGAGGCAAGGAGATGTAAGGGCAAGTACTAGCTGGAACACCCCCAACTTTATACTTTGAATGATAGTCACTTGGAATGTTAGGGGAATAAATAAGGTATATAAGCATGCTGAGTTTAAAAATTTCTGTCACACCAATAAAGTCTCATTAATTGCAGTTATTGAGAATAGAGTTAAGGAGGAGAAGGCATCCAGAATAATAAGGAAGTTGGTAGGGACTTGGCACTGGGTTGGTAACTATACAGAAGCTCCGGGAGGGAGGATATGGATTCTCTAGAACCAAGCTAAGGTTGATTTTACTATGCTGGAATGTCATAGGCAATTTATTTCTGGCCAAGTGACTATGCTGCAATCCAATATTTTTATTACTTTATTTGCTATCTATGGATTACACACTGTTCAGGACAGGAAATAATTATGGAATAGACTTTCTCTAGTTTTGAATAGCACAGCTGGACCTGCTTTGATAATGGGGGATTTTAGCACCGTTCTATTGGCTGATGATCGAATCCATGGTAATCATGTGCTGGACATGGAGGTTAAAGACTTTGTTGAGTTTGTGCAAGATAATGGTTTGTGTGAGATGAAAACTATTGGAAGGCACTACACATGGTCTAATAATCATATTCTAAATAAGATTGATAGAATTTTGGTTAATGACTACTGGATGCAACATTGGTCACACATCGAAGGTCTGATTATGGAACCACTATTCTCAGATCATTGCCCTCTTAGTGTGAAGATGGAAGAACCTAGTGCAAGGAAGTCGAGGCAGTTCAAATTCTACAACTATCTTGCAGACCATAAGAATTTAATAGTATTGTTGTTGATTAGTGGAGAAAACCAGTGCAGGGCACTGGGATGTGGAAAGTATGGAACAAACTATAACAAGTAAATATTGTCCTCAAGAACCTTGCAACCAAGGAGTTCAATGCAGTGGAAGATCGGATCATGGAGGCCAGAACAGAACTACTAGGTATTCAAGAGCAAATGAGAGATCATACTCAATATCATGCACTGGTTCAAGGAGAAAAAATAGCACAACAATAATTAGAGAAGTGGACTCTAGTTGAGGAGAGCATTGCTCATCAAAAGTCTAGAGTTAAGTGGTTGCAAATTGGAGACACAAACACTGCTTATTTTCATGCTTGCCTGAAAAATAGACAAGCTCAGAACTTCATTAGGAGGCTAGTTAGTAGGGATGGGACCTTGCTACACTCTGAAGGGGATATTGAATCTGAGGTGGTTAGTTTTTATAAAGAGTTACTTGGTACTTCTGCCCATCAACTCCCTGTGGTTCAACCTGAGGTGATGAAGAATGGCCCTAGTTTGTCTAGATCTCAACAACTTGAACTCATCAAGCCTGTCACTAGAGAAGAGATTAAGAGTGCACTCTAAGGAATCAATGATAACAAAGCTCTAGGGAATGATGGGTTTAATGCATTGTTCTTCAAGAAAACATGGCCAATTATTAGAACTTTAGTGGATAATGCGGTACTGGAATTCTTTGCCACTGGGAGGATGTTTCCAGTTATCAATTGTGCCTCCATTACCTTAATCCCAAAGGTAAAATATCCTTCCTCAATCTGAGAATATAGACCAATATCTTGTTGTACTGTGCTATACAAAATTATTTCCAAGGTATTGACAACTAGACTGCAGCCTGTTATGAGTGACTTAGTGGATGATAGCCAAAATGCATTTGTTCCAGGAAGACTAATTAGTGACAATATCATCATGAGTCACGAGTTAGTTAAAGGATATGGGAGAAAGGCTATTTCTCCATGATGTATGATGAAGATAGATATGCAGAAGGCTTATGATTCAGTTGAATGGCCCTTTATTAAGCAGATACTGATTATGCTTGGTTTCCCTGAAATTTTCACTGGGTGGATATTAGAATGCATGACCACAGTAACTTACTCGATTAACCTCAATGGAGTGGCTTCGACACCAATTGTAGAAAAAAGGGGTTAAGACAAGGGGACCCTTTATCCCCTTTCCTCTTTGTGCTAGCCATGAAATATCTCAGTAGACTTCTAAAACCATTGGATCATATACAGGGGTTCAAGTACCATCCTAAATGTGCAAAGATCAAGTTGTTCCAGTTAGGTTTTGCAGATGATCTGCTTCTATTTTGTAGAGGTGATGTCCAATCTGTCTCCCTAATGCATGATAGATTTCACATATTTTCAGCTGCATCAGGCCTGATAGTGAATGCACAAAAGAGTGACATTTATTTAGGAGGAGTAGGAAGGGACATTCAACAACAAATCTTGGAAACCACTGGGTACACTAAAGGATAATTAACCTTTAGATACTTAGGTGTCCCTCACAGTACTAAAAAGTTAACAATTATCCAGTGTGAGCCTCTTCTGGAAAAAATGTTGGGGAGAATAAGATCATGGACAGCTAGATTCTTATCATATGCTGGTAGGACTGAATTATTGAAGAGTGTTCTCTTTGCTATACAAACCTTTTGGTCACAAGTTTTCACTCTACCACAACAGGTTCTTCAGATGATTACCACTCTATGTAGGCGATTCTTGTGGACAGGATCCATAGATGTCTCCAAGAAATCCCCAGTAGCTTGGGAGAAGTTATGTGTCCCACTAGTAGCTGGTGAGTTGAATTTACTCAATGTGGAAGTTTGGAACAAAGCTGCTATTTGTAAGCTACTATGGAATTTATGCAAGGCTAAAGAGACGCTATGAGTTCGTTGGGTGCATGCTTATTATATAAAAGGCCAGTTGATGAGGACTATAAATCCTAAGACTGCTTCTTGGATGATTCAAAATATTTTTAAGGTGAAGAAGTATATTGAAGCTTCTGGAATTACGATAGCTCTATTTCAACAGTCCTCATCCTTTTCTATTAAGCAAATGTATCACAGGTTGCTAGGAGAAATGCCTAAGGTAGCATGGAGGAAACTTGTGTGCAATAATAGGGGTTGTCCTAAATGGACCTTTCTGCTTAGGCTTGCAATACTGGGTAGATTAGCCACTAAAGATAGACTAGCGCGATGGGGAATAAACACTAACCCTCAGTGTGTAATGTGCAAGATTGAGCTAGAAACTCTGCAGCATCTGTTCTTTCAATGTTCAGTTACAAGAGCAATATGGAACAAGTTGCTAGCTTGGCAGGGAATTCGAAGGGTGATCATGGAATGGGAACGAGAAATCTCATGGGCTATACAATATGGAAAAGGTAACAACAAAGGGGCCGATGTCTTTAGAATGCTTTTAGCTTCAGCAGTTTACCACATCTGGATCGCAAGAAACCAAACTATTTTTCAGGCCAAGAGTAGAACACCATCAGCTATTATCAGGTTGATTATTCAGGAGGTGCATATCAGGTCTAGTCTTGTACCTAGGTTGACAGATTACATGACAAAGTTGGACTTCTATCCATTAAATTGATAAAGTTCAGGATAGAAAGTAGGTGAATAGAGGTAAAGGTGTTCTATGCTCCCTTGGGACAATTGTCCAGGAGCTGTTCCTTTGTAGTCACTGCTTGTAAATAGCACTTTGGTATAAATAAAGAGTTTATTTTACCAAAAAAAAGAAAATATTTTTTTGCAAAAAGTATAACTAAACACAACTATATAAAGTAAAAACAATATTTGAAATATATGACCAAACACCTACTTAAAAGATGAGAGAGTCATTTTAAAATATCAGAATTGTGAATGGACTTTACACTTTTAAATTTAAAATTTCACCAAAAACCAAAAAAAAAACATGAAAAAGCTCTCTACGTCTACCTTACTTTCCCGTCCACACCAATCAAATTCTCAGTTTTCTTCCTCCAATCTCTCATGCAAAATCTTTGTTCTTCTGCAAAATTACAAAATGAATTAATTAGATCTTTTTATATTCTCGATAATTACAAAGAATTAAATAATCAAAAAGAAAAAAAATATTGGAGTGAGATCAAACATGCACATGATCAAAAGAAATAAAAAAAATCAGAATCATACCCAAAGAAAAATCAGAGTAATGTTGAATAAATTGAAAACATAAATTCATAATTAAGATAACTAAAAACAAGAACTACATAAATAAAGAGCTTTCAAGAATGACAAAAAAAAATGGCAGCTTCCAAATGTTCAATGTAATAGCCTTTGGGAATTGGAGAATTTCAATATAATTTTCAAGTATTGTTTGCTTATTTTTGGGCTTTTAAGTACAAGTGAGGTGACTTTTGGATTTTTGAATTAATAACGAATGTAATTATGTAGAGAATGATACTAATGAGAAAAGATCAATATAGCCTTTAATTTTCGGATGGTGGTGCAATTATAGGCTTAACTTTTTGAAATGGTACTGTGTTCTCTTTCATTTTTAATATTCAATTAGATCTTCTTTTTAAAATTATTTAATAGTGTGACAGATTAGTGAATTAAAATGCAAGGAAAAACTCAAGAAATAAATTAGATAAATAATTTTTCTGGTCTTTAAGAAAAATGAGAGAGAATGTCAAAAAAAGGAGAAAAAGATTAATAGAATCGTTAACCAAAGAAAGTGTCACGTCACTTCTCTAATGCCGAGCAAACTTTATTAATTTATCACGTATTTAACTTTTAAAACTGTAAAAATAAAGTTTTAAATTTAGTTTTCTTATATTTTAATTAGTGTAAGATAATTAATAAATATTTTAAAATTTATATTTTTTCTCTTTAATACAAGAAATTAAAAAGACAAAAAAAGGACAAAATAAAAAATAATTTCCTTTAATAAAGTACCCCATTTCCATCGCCTCACGTACTCAACTATTCCTATTCCCATGCCCCCCACGTTCACAGTGCATGCACTAAGTATTAACTATTAAAATTGAATAATTGCTTTTTTAACTTGAAAAATGAATTAAAAAGTTCAAAAATTTAAGAAAAAAATATAAATGAGAATCCAGCTCTCAGAGAGCGCCACGTCATCGAATTCATAATCCTCCTATATATATATATATTGATTATTGGATTGATAAAGATGGTAACAAAATATGCAGCCATGAAGAGAGAGGAGGAAGAGGAAAACGAGAGAGATTTGGCAGATTTTTTTTTTCAAATTTTCTATATATAAAAATAAATATTTCTTGTAAAATATAGATATAAAATTAAAAATAAATTTATCAAAAGATTACAAAATCAAATCTATTGTGAGTTTGGGTCTCAATATTAGTCGAGTTATATTATGTCAATTAAATTGAGAGTTTAATAAGATAGTTACATTATTGCTTATATTAAGTCAATTATATTGTTGGATTTAATTGGTATCGATATTCTCTATCCGGTGCCACCAAGTCCGGAAAAGGAGGGGCTTGATTCTTCGCTCTCAATGTATGGACCTCTTTTATTTATATTACAATAAAGCATGACTTGATTCTTTGCTCTCATTGAACCTTTTTTATTTATATTATAAAAAATAAAGCATGAATTACATAAAGATGACGAAAAGCTAAGTTAGAGCATTATCATGCTTATGACAATTTTTAGAAATTAATATATTAAAACTAAGCGTAGAGTAGGTGTTGTAACACTTCTCTTTGACCAAGAATTTACGAGTTATCTTTTTTCTCTTTTTTTTTGTTATTTCTCGCTCACTTTTTGATTTACCTTAAGTAAAATAAAGTCCCTAGTTAAGTTACTCAACTTTCCGCCTCCCTCATAACTTGATGTGTGAAACGGCTAAACTTAAAAAGGTCTATCACATTATACCACCTCTTAAATCTTGCTGAAATAATGATAATGAAGGTGCTAATTTCATATTCATTAGTTAGTGTATATATATATATATATATTTTATGTATGAAGTAAGAAAAATATCACTATACCATGGTGTCTGTTATTGGTAATTTAGCTTGGGAGACTCAAAGGAGATTATGACTCACAAATGATGTTGATGTAAGAATATCACGTCTCTTTTAGAGACATTAATGTGGCTCACATACTTGATAATTAAGTATTACCTTGTCTCCCAAGTAAAGTAATAAATCAGTCAATTAATTTTTCTCCAAGTTATACATATATGGTATTTCTTTGATGACAAAAAATAATTATGAGAAGCCCATAGGGTTAAAGTTATTTGCCTAAGAGTCCCTAAGCTACCTATAAATACGTCTATGACTCCATCAGTCTTGCATACACTTACTTTGATAGACATAGGCTAGAAGATTCTTAGGGTTATTCTTTATACTTTCTTGTTAAAGTTTCTTGAAAGAAAAACACGATTTTCCACAATACTTGAACAATAAAGGCTGAAGGTACGTTCCTATTTATTTTTTCACTGCGTTTGGCTTTGTGATATGTGTTGAAATTCAACATTGGTATCAGAGCTTTTCTTTAGCCGTGTTGTTTGGTGTGAAGATGGGTTTGTTAGAAAATAGTACACGCAGCGGAAACATTCCAGGAACTTACTGCTTACATGAATTATAGACAACAAATACCAATATATAGCACACACAAAGCGTGCTGTAAATTAACCAAGAATTACCTCTTGAAGCGTGAGCAGATATCTTGAAGCTAGCCCAACTTCAGTTCTACGATCTTCTCCAGTGATCCCAAATTCACAACCGAATTCTCTCAATACTTGGGTGGGCAAGTATTGTGTAGAAAACTAATTGTGATTTCTAGGTTGGAAGAACCCCTATTTATAGAGGAGCTTTCCCAGTCCAAAAGGGAGAACAAAAAATACGGTTGTTTTCTTGGAACAAGAAACACACGTTGTTTCTTTTCTTTTCCCATAGAAAATAGGATTCCGAGTTTTAGTTAAATATGGGCACCGTAGGGACTACATAATTAATTACTGAGGCTTCCTATTATGAAAAATAATTCAAAATATTAATTTGAATTATTCTTACCATAATAAATTACAAATTATTCCACTAGAAATTCGTAATTGCACTCCTCTATTTATATTTAAAAATTTTCTATTAAACACTTATGTAATTTCCCATGTTAAGATTACAGATGCTAATCAATAAATTAAATTACTGACGAATTTAATTCAATAATTAATTTTCTTTAGAGCAATACTTAACTTATTTCATATGTCGGATTCATAAATCCACTGGCCGGGTTTACACATGAAAACTTATAAGCTTCTCATAAAAGGCGTATCATCAATCTCTATATCGAGACATGAATTCTATCAACTAACTTATTATTTCACCAATATATATTATTATCATCCAATCTATCAGGCATATTGACCCATCTCAGGATCTCACCTTTTAATAAATCAAAACGATAATTAATATATACAACTCATAATAGTTATATCAAGATTGAGAATATAAGTACATTTAATAGTTTAGAGAATATGTTTTTATCAGTCAGTCCAAAACATCTATCTCTACTTGGTCCTGTTCAATACATACAAAATGCACTAGCACGAGAAGTTAGAACTATACCATTCTCGTAATCAAGATAAATTACTTTTAATCTTGTGCTACAATCATTCTGATGGTTTATCCAAATTCCCATCTACAATTGTGAACTATTACTTTAACTTATAAGAATCGAAGATTTAATCTTCTGTGCATAAGCTTAAAGTCTATACATCAAATCATCTACTATATAAGTTGAGGACACATAAATGACAAAATAATCTATTTAATGTAACACTTTATTGATTAAAATAAATGAATAAATAATTATTCAATAAATAATACTATATCAAAATGCATGGTTAATAGTATATCCTAAGAATCTCCTACTTAGACTCATAACCATGCACCTACAAATCTAACACCCATTCCTTCTACATGCCTATCAAAAGGCTTTTGGGGCAAAACTTTTGTGAACGGGTCTGCCAGGTTGTTTTCTGATGTAATCTTCGCAACCATCACATCTCCTCTCCGCACTATGTCTCGAATCAAATGGTACTTATGCTCAATGTGTTTTTCCTTCTTATGACTTTGTGGTTCCTTCGAATTTGCAACCACACCACTATTGTCACAATAAATAGTAAGTGAGGCTTCTATCGCAGGGACTACCTCCATGTCTTTTAGAAAGTTTCTGATCCATACTGTCTCCTTAGATGCCTCAGAGGCTGCTACATACTCGGCTTCCTTGGTAGAATTTGCAACACAAGTTTGCTTTATGCTCCTCCAAATAACAACTGCACCTCCCAAAGTAAACACATTTCCAGAGGTCGACTTTCTGGAGTCCTTGTCAGACTGAAAATCTGAGTCTGTGTACCCTATTGACACCAACTCATCTGAATGGTAGACAAACATGTAATCCCTAGTCCTTTTCAAGTACTTGATTATTGTCGCGCCCCATTTTTCTCGCGAAAAGATGGGCCATCGACGTGACAACTCCTTTTGGATAGAAAAGAGTGAAGAGTCGCCACCTAACAAATTTAAGGTGCGTTAGGGAACCATTCTAACTAACTACGACTAAATTAATTTAAGGTCTACGTCACCAGAAATCGGGTAAGGGTTCAAGTTACCTCAAAAGGAAGGTGTTAAGCACCTTTCGAGGTCCACAAATGTGGGTCCCTGCCGGATTCATTATTTATGTGGGAATTAAGTGACAAAGGGTCAATAGTCTTATTAGCCTATTATTAACTAAATAATTAAACAAATAAACCTTTATTTTAAGCAAGTAGATAAATTAGTTACTAATAGTCTAAGTGAGAAAAAAGATCATGCATATAAATCGCAATTAAAATAAATAATGAAACGAAAAGGAGATCAGCGAGAAGACAGAATTAACACAAGAATCTAGAAAAAAAAACCTAATTACTAAGTGATTTAGATAACTACCCCAAACATATAATAAAACAAGAACTAAACTTAGGTTAGTTTTAACCTATTCGGATCAGCGCCCGGCTTATTTACCGAAGACAATTTCAAAGACATTGTTGTATTTTGCTCGGGTCAATTTCCATCATGTCCATCTATCTACCCACCTAAGTTGGTTATTAAGATTATTTTACCTAAGTGCGTACTAAAGAAATGAGAAAAGTCTATCGTACCCTAGTATGCCTACTCGTCCCACTTAATCTCCAAGAGGCATTGGACTACTATTTTGGATATGGGTCTAGACAATAAGATTCCAAGGCTACTTAATTAGACTCGGGATTAACGTCAATCAAAACATACATGGACTGGAAAACAAGTAGCACATAAATGATCTCACATAGCCTCAAAATTCGTACAATTAACACATTATGTAGCATGATATCTAGGGATGGAGAACATGCAAAACCACTTATTAGTTAGTCCTATCAACAAAGTTTCTAATTATTTAACATGCTGTAAATAAATCTAATCCTACAAACAGGATGATTAATTATTATAACTTGCTGAAACTGTTTTAAAGTTTATAAGCATGAGAGCTAATTAAATTAATGTGCTGAAGCTAAATTGAACGTATAGGCAGAATCTTTAACTTAACATGCTGAGCCTGAATTAATCCTATAGATGTGGTATCTGAATGTTCTAAAAAAAAAGGCTGAAACAGTCATACTGAACCGTTTAACATTCTGAAACAATTTCTAACATGATGAAACGATTTTAACGTGCTGAATCCTATAGGCATGATTTCTAGTCGTATTATATGAAGAACAGATTCAATACTATAGGCATGATTTCTAACATCATTATGCAGAAACGGATCCTAACTTTAACATGCTGAAACTTTATTCCTATAAACGGAATGATCGTTTTAACAATCTGAAGATTTCATCCTATAAACAGACTGGTTATTTAGCATGCTGAAAATTAACAAGTCCTATAGGCATGATATCTACGTATTATTGTTATAAGCAAACAAATTATGAGGTTATTTAATCCGACAAACATGGTAACTATTTTTTTTTTAAAATGCTGAAACGGTTTGACATACTAAACTGAATTTGATAAACTGAAACAGTGGCTAACTAATTTGGACTACCGAAACGATTTGACTTTTAAGCATGACAACTAAAAGAATTGAAAATAGGTTTTAAGCCATGGTGATTAATTTTAAAGCTGAAACGAATTTAAACTATAGGTATGTTTTCTAGGCATTTTCAAACAACTAGGGCAAATAGCACGTAGTTTGCCCCTCCCCCATAACAGTCCCTTAAGTTATTTCATTTATCGGCAGAGTTTATACAAAATATTACAGACCCAATGAATGAATATAAATATAAAAGAACAGAATCAATTAAATCTAATGGTCTTTTAAAGACTCCCCGAATCCTAGGCAACTCTTCACCGCGTAACCCATCTTCTAACAAAACCTGTCAAATATGCGAAACAAATATACGAAATCCAGAGGGACTTATAGCAACCTTGATACTTATCCCTGACATTGCAAAGTTTCATGAGAACCTCAAGGGTTCTAGGCATTGTCTATGTCAAGGGGTATAGGATGCATAAAGGCCCTCTTTTCATACAACATATACCAGAACAGTACCAAGAAAGAATCATGACAGTAATATATATAACTAATACATGATCTATAAGTAGTGAAAGTTTGGATCACATAATCAAGTAGGCAACAAGTTATTAGCTTTAAACTCCTATAGTCATGCTTTCTATCATATACATAATTTATACACACGAATTAGGATACATACCAGTTTGCAGTAAATAATAAAAGAGATTCGAGACCCAAGACTTAGCAATCAACAGTTTGTCTAAAAAGAAAAGAGCCTTCTTTTAACAATATGAGAGTAATAGTGAATGTGTAAAGTCTCCCCAACTAATGAAAAATGAGGTTGTTTATATAATGACCAGTTTCCAATAGAATAGGAAGAAAGAATCAATTAATGAAATCTTTTTCCTTAAACAGCCAGATAAAATCCATTATTAGCAGAAAATCATGCCCAGTTACCATATTTATACTAGTACTAAATCTATTTCGTAATAAAATAGACAAAGAACATTACCAGTCCTAATTTATTGCAAAGTAAATTTGAATTTACCACAAACTTTCCTAGAGCCCAGCAAGTAAATCAATTAGGTGAAGATCCGGTCAACATTATACCATAATTGGCTAAGTACGACACGATTCAAATTTATATAAGGAAGAAAAATCAATTGAAGGATGAGAGATTTAATGAGTAGCCAATTGCATATCAAAACTTACCAAAAGTAACCCAATATCAAAGCTATTCCGATCCCAATAAGGAGGAAAATAAATCAGCGGGATGAGGACATACTGTGGTCAATCAACGGGATGAGGACATACTTTAGACATATCAAAATTTAACAAGAATAATCAAGTATCAAGTTGTCCACAATTTGAACTTGAAGGAAAAAAGGGTAAACAGACCAATTTCACAGAAATAGATAGGTACAATAGCTGTCTTAGACATACAAGGAGCAAGGATACCAAATAATACTTGACTGAGTTAGTTACGACCTGAAATAAGCAAATCATGAGCATAAAGTGATTACAAAGTTAATCAAAGAGGAGAAATAGCAAGACTTTTGAGATTCGGCACTAAGTATAAGTTCCTCACTCATGAATATAGACTATATTTCCCAACCAACAACTGGTCATAACATGATATAGAACCGAATGGAATACTAGACAAATCATCTATTGTTTTCACACTTGCAATACGACATGGTAATTAAGCATGCTTTGACCCCCACTGTAACAACAAGGCATACACATATTCGACATTTCGGAGCTAGACTAGGGGTAACAGCTCATAAGAATTAGGGGTTTTCACTTACGATAGTCCACAATGAATAATTAACACAAAAAATACAAATCAACACAAATTCCCAGTCAAACTTTACACCTAAAATCAGATAACAGTAAGCAAGAAAAGAGAATGAAATTCAGTCATGAGAAGGATCAAACCCGAAATGGATTTGTAACAATCCGTAGGTATTCTACGCTTTAATAGAAACCAAGATGAAGCATAATTTTGGGGAACTCAACACATACTCCATCGACGGACTGCTCCAGTTACCAGTTGTCGGAAATATTGAAGTTCGTCGGAGAGAAGCGAACAATAAGCATGACAGTGATTTCATTGGTGCTTACTGTGGGGTTTTTTGGCTTACCGATCGGTAGTGGGAACGACTATTTATGGGGGCTTTTATCGGAGCTGGCGGGGTTTTGGATGGAGGGAGTTTGCTGGTGGAGAACGAGGGGGCGGCGGAGTTGCATGGTGGTTTAGCGGTGGAGCTTCGTCGATCGGGCACCAGAAACGAAAGCGGTGCTCGCCGCTGTTTCGTCGACGGGTCCGACGGAGGAGAAAGAGGAGAAAGGGGAGGAAGAGAGAGGCAGTAAAGGGGGAGAGTGGTGCCGGCATTGTTGTTGACTGCCGAGGCTAACCGCTTGACAGCGGTGATAGTGGCGGCGGTGAGGAGGGAGAAAGAGAGGAGAGAGAGCTGAAGGGTGAGTGGGTGGCGGCTTTTGGGTTTAGTGAGAGTGAGTTTAGGGTTTAGGGGGTATATTTGTTTAAAAGGAGAGAATGATTGAGTTTTGATCTAGGCCGTTGATCACGTTAGATCAACGGCTGAGATTCAATCTCAACATGGGTCAGATTTGAAGTCAATTTTGGGCTAGGATTAAAATAAATTGGGTAGAAAGAGGCTAGAATTTAAATAAATTGGTAAGAGAATTACAAATTGGGCTGCCATTTAATTAATAACATAATTAATGAGATTAATAAATAAATATACTACGTACATAACAATTTACATATATTATTTAAAATTATAAATAAATTACGTATATATATATATATATTGTACGTAAAATCAATTCCATGTAATATTATACGAAATTTATGATGGAATAGTAATAATAAGAAATAAATTATATATTTATAAATTACATATAAATTTAAAAAGTGTCAAGACGACGATAAAATACATGATTTATTTAGTAAATGAAAGCAATACGCGAGGAAAATTAAGCTTAAAAAATAAGAATAGCTAGTAAAATAACAGCCCGTGAAGGTATACGAAGGTCAAAATTGGGTGTCAACAGTTGCCCCTTCCTTTCTCGGAAATGAAGGATGAATTGGCGGCCAAGGAATGTTGACTAATAGCCAATTTTTTCCGATCGGGGGGACGATTCTTTTGGGAATCAAAAAAAAACAAAAGGGGGTTGTGAAAATGATGTGGCCGAGAGTTCAGTTTCAAGTTGCCTACATATATCGGGTCTTACGAGAATCAGGCCGTGTGTAGTTCTAGAATGATATCCCCTAAAGAAGATTGACAGATATGAGTTTCGAATGAGGATAACACGAGTTGACAAGATTATAGTAATGTAAAAGAATGGAACATGAGTGTGATTTTGGCCAAGTCGCAGAATGTAAGGATAAAGAAGTATGTTTCGAAAAATGAGAATGGACATTGCTATCAGTCACTTTTTATTTTTTGAAGTTTCGATACCTACAGTTTCTGACATAACTAGATAAAATAATTAGCCAATAAACACAGGAAATTACAAAATAGTGCATTAAAACATAGTAATTCTAGCAAACAATAATGATGAGAAAAGGAAAGAAAGCGTATCTGTTTGACGTTGTCGCAGTATTTTTGAGGAACCTCAAAAATTCTGCCCCAGTTTAAATCTTTTAAGAGGAATGATCACTTGTTGATAAACCTGCAAAACTTAAAACTCATCACGGAGTTCACCAGTGACTTATTTTAAGGATCGTTGTGAATTTCAGTAATGGCTTATTTTAAGGCTCATCAAGAAGCCCAATGGCAGCTTATTCTAAGGCTCGTCAAGAAGCCCAACAATAGCATATTTTAAGGCTCGTCGAGAAGCCCAATAGTCGATTAGTAGATTATTTTAAGGCTCATCGAGAAGCCCAATAGTAGCTTATTTTAAGGCTCACCGAGAAGCCCAATAGTAGCTTATTTTAAGGTTCATCGAGAAACCCAATAGTAGCTTATTTTAAGGCTCGTCGAGATCCCAATAGTAGCTTATTTTAAGGCTCATCGGAAAGCCCAATAGTAGCTTATTCTAAGGTTCGTCGAGAAACCCAATAGTAGATTATTTTAAGACTCGTTGAGAAGCCCAATAGTAGATTATTTTAAAGTTTGGCAAGAAACCTAATGGTAGATTATTTTAAGGCTCGTAGAGAAGCCCTATAGTAGCTTAGTAGATTATTTTAAGGCTCATTGAGAAGCCCAATAGAAGCTTATTATAAGGCTCATCGAGAAGCCCAATAGTAGCTTAATAAAATAAAATATAGCACGAATAGGTTTCAATATATCAAAAAGTAGCATGATTAAGTTTCAGTAGCTCAAAAGTAGCATAAGTAAATTCTAGTAGCTCAACAAGTAGCATAACTCAATAAGAACTGATAAGGGTGGAGTAACTTAGCCTTGCATTGAAATCGAGAGAGCGAAGCATTGTTCCTGTACTCAAAGAAAAAGTATAAGTTTTAAAGAGCAAGTTTGATGCGTACCTTATCAACTTGTCCTTGATTTGAGGTGCTAGATTCGAGGTTGCACTTTATCTTGGTGAAATTTTTGAGATTTCTCAAAAATTTCTGCCCCAGTTTAAAATAACATACTTTTCGCATGTTCTTGCAAATTGAAAGATTGCTAGGCAAAATTTCAAACTCTGTTTCTATGTAAGGAGGCATGTATTTCTGCTTTACTCAAAGAAAGATTTTAGCATAAAAGAAATGATTGTCTAATATTTGAGCATCAATGGCTAAATTTTGAATCTGCATTTGACATTATTGATCCTGCATAGGGCTGAAATGATTTTGGATTGTTGGACGGAGAGCCTAGTCAAAAGTTATTTGAATAGGTGGAAAAGAAAAAGTTTATTAGATTAAGACCGAACTCAATAATGAGTTGCCTACGTATCCAAATGGAAATCAGGTCAATCGTAGTTCATGAGTACAAAGGAAACCAAATAAAAGTAGAAAAATTTATTAGCTAGAACGCGAACGAGTAGAGGACAATGGTACTTTGCTTGTGCTGATCTTGTTTTTTATCAATTCCTTTGGTGAATTTTGCGCTTCTTTCTCCCATGTCTTCGGATTACCTTTGTCGGGTCACCTTGAACAATGATTTCACCCATAGTGGTGGGATCATAGATGTTGCTTAGTTGTCTTTGTCGCACTTTTATCTCTCCCTTTTCAATCAAATTCTGAATCTTGTACCTTAGTGTAGGACATTCTTCGGTATCATGACCTTGGATGTTTGAGTGATAAGCACAATTCTTGAATAAATCAAAATTAGAAGGTGGGTACTTAGGGATCCATCCCCTTTTTGATTGCACAACACCTTGGGTTCGTAATCTTTCAAATATACCTGTCAAAGATTCTGTCAAAGGTGTAAAGGTACGAGGCCTTATTCTTTTTGATTGATGATAGCTTGATTGTACTGGATAAGCCTTATGTTGAGAACTAGATTGTGTTCGATAAATTTCATGTTGAGAACCTTGGGAATTATACAACCTAGAATGCGCATTGTAGGAATCGAAGATAGCATGAACCTCTTCATCTTGATGATATTGTGTCTGAGCTATAGGGGTTGATACCCTTTTCACCTTTTCATCCTGTGAATTCTTTGACGTTTGAAGGACGGAAACATCAATGATTCTTCCTGTCTGAATGCCATACTCCAATTCTTTTCCAATTCGAATTAAACTTTCAAAACTTTGAATACATGTGAAGAATAATGTTTTGTAGTATATACCATCTAATGATCTGATGAAAGTTTGTATCAACTCTTCTTCAGGTATTGGAGGATGTATTTTAGAAGCTTCTAACCTCCATCGTCTTACATATTCCTCAAAAGACTCGTGATTCAATTTTCTTAATCCGAGCAAATTTAGCATAGTTGCATCGGCCTTAATGTTGAACTTATATTGTTCTACAAAGTCTCGAGCCATATTTTCCCACGAATACCATTTGTCAAAGTCTTGTTTAACATACCATATGAGTGCTATTCCCGATAAACTCTGAATAAATAACCTCATAAGAAGGGCCTCGTTATGTCCTGTTCCAACCAATCTGCTGCAATAATCCTTAAGATGTGTGATTGGATCTCCATGCCCATCAAACACATTGAATCTTGTAACTTTGTACCCTAGCGGCAATTCAATTCCTGGATGTAGACATAATTTCTTATACCTCAGGTCATAAACATTTTCAGAGCGTAATTTTTCATCCACCCTCTCCTCTAAATCATGAATCCTTTTTTGCAATGCACCTAGCTTGTTGTTCTCATTTTTGCCAAATATAATCATGATCGGTAAAGTACCACGATCAATGTGCGCTGAAGATATTTGTTCAGGGAGTGTATGAGTAGGGACAGAGAGAGGAGATATAGTCCAAAAAGTATTTTGCCTGGAGCTAGCAGGAAGAAGGCTAGATTTCTTTCGAATACTGAGCATATTTGTCATATTGCAGATTCTTAGTCGAATCGATGTTCAACGCTAGACAACCTTTGAGCAAAAATAAATTAAACACAAATAAAATTATCATGTAGCATACATAAGCTTGAAATATTGAATAATAATAATGATAATGATACTAAAAATAAAGGACGCCCAAACGGATGAGAATTAAAATTTAAAGAGTGATTTAAACGCAGAGATTTGAGCTTTGCACAAAATTTATGATAGTAACAAAACTTAGGATTTCGCAGGTTCGGCACGATAATAGGATGCAAACTTAAGAGACAAGGGAGTCGTAGGATGAACAAGGTCGATTATTGTTGAACACTAGAGCTCTCTCCGCATTATTCTTTTTCATCTAACGTTCAACTTTAGTCAACCTTAGGAGAAGTAGATTCATGATTAACAAAGGAGGAATGCACGAAAGAGAACAATATTATGGAGTCATAGAGCGGAATGCCTTATTTATCTAAGTAACAGATTACGATTTATTCAGAATTGAATTAAGGTTATGCGGGATCTATACAACTCAAAAGTTGCGAGAGTTGAAAGATGACACAAACATCGAATGTTGACGATTGAAAGTCAAACTTACGATGAAATATGGACCCAAATAAATAGGATTTTGACAGAGAAAATAATATGTCCATGTAGAACGCGATGAGTCAAGGATATTCTAAAGGTAACAAATTACCCTAAGAGGTTAGAAAGGGGTCTAGGATATCCTATCAAGGAATAGATCAAATCAAGACATGATTTGTATGTCAAAAGAAGATTTCTAGAGGACAAGCTCAAATCATAACGTTAGAATAAAGGAGGATTTGACTAGGCCCTAAGATTGTATGATTTGGGCCTAAAGGAAAAAGGTAAGGTACTATAAAATTACTTGAACACGATTTTCCACAATACTTGAACAATAATGGCTGAAGGTACGTTCCTATTTATTTTTTCACTGTGTTTGGCTTTGTGATATGTGTTGAAATTCAACATTGGTATCAAAGCTTTTCTTTAGCCGTGTTGTTTGGTGTGAAGATGGGTTTGTTAGAAAATAGTACACGCAGTGGAAGCATTCCAGGACCTTACTGCTTACATGAATTATAGACAACAAATACCAACATATAGTACACACAAAGCGTGCTGTAAATTAACCAAGAATTACCTCTTGAAGCGTGAGCAGATATCTTGAAGCTAGCCCAACTTCAGTTCTACGATCTTCTCCAGTGATCCCAAATTCACAACTGAATTCTCTCAATACTTGGGTGGGCAAGTATTGTGTAGAAAACTAATTGTGATTTCTAGGTTGGAAGAACCCCTATTTATAGAGGAGCTTTCCCAGTCCAAAAGGGAGAACAAAAAATACGGTTGTTTTCTTGGAACAAGAAACACACGTTGTTTCTTTTCTTTTCCCATAGAAAATAGGATTTCGAGTTTTAGTTAAATATGAGCACCGTAGGGACTACATAATTAATTACTGAAGCTTCCTATTATGAAAAATAATTCAAAATATTAATTTGAATTATTCTTACCATAATAAATTATAAATTATTCCACTAGAAATTCGTAATTGCACTCCTCTATTTATATTTAAAAATTTTCTATTAAACACTTATGTAATTTCCCATGTTAATATTACAGATGCTAATCAATAAATTAAATTACTGACGAATTTAATTCAATAATTAATTTTCTTTAGAGCAACACTTAACTTATTTCATATGTCGGATTCATAAATCCACCGGCCGGGTTTACACATGAAAACCTATAAGCTTCTCATAAAAGGCGTATCATCAATCTCTATATCGAGACATGGATTCTATCAACTAACTTATTATTTCACCAATATATATTATTATCATCCAATCAATCAGGCATATTGACCCATCTCAGGATCTCACCTTTTAATAAATCAAAACGATAATTAATATATACAACTCATAATAGTTATATCAAGATTGAGAATATAAGTACATTTAATAGTTTAGAGAATATCTTTTTATCAGTCAGTCCAAAACATCTATCTCTACTTGATCCTGTTCAATACATACAAAATGCACTAGCACGAGAAGTTAGAACTATACCATTCTCGTAATCAAGATAAATTACTTTTAATCTTGTGCTACAATCATTCTGATGGTTTATCCAAATTCCCATCTACAATTGTGAACTATTACTTTAACTTATAAGAATCGATGATTTAATCTTCTGTGCATAAGCTTAAACTCTATACATCAAATCATCTACTATATAAGTTGAGGACATATAAATGACAAAATAATCTATTTAATGTAACACTTTATTGAATTAAATAAATGAATAAATAATTATTCAATAAATAATACTATATCAAAATGCATGGTTAATAGTATATCCTAAGAATCTCCTACTTAGACTCATAACCATGCACCTACAACTCTAACACCCATTCCTTCTACATGCCTATCAAAAGGCTTTTGGGGCAAAGCTTTTGTGAAAGGGTCTGCCAGGTTGTTTTCTGATGTAATCCTCGCAACCATCACATCTCCTCTCTGCACTATGTCTTGAATCAAATGGTACTTATGCTCAATGTGTTTTGCCTTCTTATGACTTCGTGGTTCCTTCGAATTTGCAACCACACCACTATTGTCACAATAAATAGTAAGTGGGGCTTCTATCGCAGGGACTACCGCCAAGACTTTTAGAAAGTTTTTGAGCCATACTGTCTCCTTAGATGCCTCAGAGGCTGCTACATACTCGGCTTCCTTGGTAGAATTTGCAACACAAGTTTGCTTGATGCTCCTCCAAATAACGGCTGCACCTCCCAAAGTAAACACATTTCCAGAGGTCGACTTTCTGGAGTCTTTGTCAGACTGAAAATCTGAGTCTGTGTACCCTATTGACACCAACTCATCTGAATGGTAGACTAACATGTAATCCCTAGTCCTTTTCAAGTACTTGATTATTGTCGCGCCCCATTTTTCTCGCGAAAAGATGGGCCATCGACGTGGCAATGACTAAATTAATTTAAGGTCTACATCACCATAAATCAGGTATGGGTTCAAGTTACCTCAAAAGGAAGGTGTTAAGCACCTTTCGAGGTCCACAAATGTGGGTCCCTGCCGAATTCATTATTTATGTGGGAATTAAGTGACAAAGGGTCAACAGTCTTATTAGCCTATTATTAACTAAGTAATTAAACAAATAAACCTTTATTTTAAGCAAGTAGATAAATTAGTTACTAATAGTCTAAGTGAGAAAAAAGATCATGCATATAAACCACAATTAAAATAAATAATGAAATGAAAAGGAGATCAGCGAGAAGACAGAATTAACACAAGAATCTAGAAAAAGAAACCTAATTACTAAGTGATTTAGATAACTACCCCAAACATATAATAAAATAAGAACTAAACTTAGGTTAGTTTTAACCTATTCGGATCAGCGCCCAGCTTATTTACCGAAGACAATTTCAAAGACATTGTTGTATTTTGCTCGGGTCAATTTCCATCATGTCCATCTATCTACCCACCTAAGTTAGTTATTAAGATTATTTTACCTAAGTGCGTACTAAAGAAATGAGAAAAGTCTATCGTACCCTAGTATGCCTACTCGTCCCACTTAATCTCCAAGAGGCATTGGACTACTATTTTGGATATGGGTCTAGACAATAAGATTCCAAAGCTACTTAATTAGACTCGGGATTAACGTCAATCAAAACATACATGGACTGGAAAACAAGTAGCACATAAATGATCTCACATAGCCTCAAAATTCGTACAATTAACACTTTATGTAGCATGATATCTAGGGATGGAGAACATGCAAAACCACTTATTAGTTAGTCCTATCAACAAAGTTTCTAATTATTTAACATGCTGTAAATAAATCTAATCCTACAAACAGGATGATTAATTATTATAACTTGCTGAAACTGTTTTAAAGTTTATAAGCATGAGAGCTAATTAAATTAATGTGCTGAAGCTAAATTGAACGTATAGGCAGAATCTTTAACTTAACATGCTGAGCCTGAATTAATCCTATAGATGTGGTTTCTGAATGTTCTAAAAAAAAGGCTGAAACAGTCATACTGAACCGTTTAACATTCTGAAACAATTTCTAACATGCTGAAACGATTTTAACGTGTTGAATCTTATAGGCATGATTTCTAGTCGTATTATATGCAGAACAGATTCAATACTATAGGCATGATTTCTAACATCATTATGCAGAAACGGATCCTAACTTTAACATGCTGAAACTTTATTCCTATAAACAGAATGATCGTTTTAACAATCTGAAGTTTTCATCCTATAAACAGACTGGTTATTTAGCATGCTGAAAATTAACAAGTCCTACAGGCATGATATCTACGTATTATTGTTATATGCAAACAAACTATGAGGTTATTTAATCCGACAAACATGGTAACTAATTTTTTTTTTTTAAAAATGCTGAAACGGTTTGACATACTAAACTGAATTTGATAAACTGAAACAGTGGCTAACTAATTTGGACTGCCGAAATGATTTGACTTTTAAGCATGACAACTAAAAGAATTGAAAATAGGTTTTAATCCATGGTGATTAATTTTAAAGCTGAAACGAATTTAAACCTATAGGCATGTTTTCTAGGCGTTTTCAAACAACTAGGGCAAATAGCACGTAGTTTGCCCCTCCCCCATAACAGTCCCTTAAGTTATTTCATTTATCGGCAGAGTTTATACAAAATATTACAGACCCAAGGAATGAATATAAATATAAAAGAACAGAATTAATTAAATCTAATGGTCTTTTAAAGACTCCCCGAATCCTAGGTAACTCTTCACCGCGTAACCCATCTTTTAACAAAACCTGTCAAATATGCGAAACAAATATACGAAATCCAGAGGGACTTATAGCAACCTTGATACTTATCCCTGACATTGCAAAGTTTCATGAGAACCTCAAGGGTTCTAGGCATTGTCTATGTCAAGGGGTATAGGATGCATAAAGGCCCTCTTTTCATACAACATATACCAGAACAGTACCAAGAAAGAATCATGGCAGTAATATATATAACTAATACATGATCGATAAGTAGTGAAAGTTTGGATCACATAATCAAGTAGGCAACAAGTTATTAGCTTTAAACTCCTATAGTCATGCTTTCTATCATATACATAATTTATACACACGAATTAGGATACATACCAGTTTGCAGTAAATAATAAAAGAGATTCGAGACCCAACACTTAGCAATCAACAGTTTGTCTAAAAAGAAAAGAGCTTTCTTTTAACAATATGAGAGTAATAGTGAATGTGTAAAGTCTCCCCAACTAATGAAAAAGGAGGTTGTTTATATAATGACCAGTTTCCAATAGAATAGGAAGAAAGAATCAATTAATGAAATCTTTTTCCTTAAACAGCCAGGTAAAATCCATTATTAGCAGAAAATCATGCCCAGTTACCATATTTATACTAGTACTAAATCTTTTTCGTAATAAAATAGGCAAAGAACATTACCAGTCCTAATTTATTGCAAAGTAAATTTGAATTTACCACAAACTTTCCTAGAGCCCAGCAAGTAAATCAATTAGGTGAAGATCCGGTCAATATTATACCATAATTGGCTAAGTACGACACAATTCGAATTTATATAAGGAAGAACAATCAATTGAAGGATGAGAGATTTAATGAGTAGCCAATTGCATATCAAGACTTACCAAAGGTAACCCAATACCAAAGCTATTCCGATCCCAATAAGGAGGAAAATAAATCAACGGGATGAGGACATACTGTGGTCAATCAACGGGATGAGGACATACTTTGGACATATCAAAATTTAACAAGAATAATTAAGTATCAAGTTGTCCACAATTTGAACTTGAAGGAAAAAAAAGGGTAAACAGACCAATTTCACAGAAATAGATAGGTACAATAACTGTCTTAGACATACAAGGAGCAAGGATACCAAATCATACTTGAATGAGTTAGTTACGACCCAAAATGAGCAAATCATGAGCATAAAGTGATTACAAAGTTAATCAAAGAGGAGAAATAGCAAGACTTTTGAGATTCGACACTAAGTATAAGTTCCTCACTCATGAATATATACTATATTTCCCAACCAACAACTGGTCATAACATGATATAGAACTGAATGGAATACTAGACAAATCATCTATTATTTTCACACTTGCAATACGACATGGTAATTAAGCATGCTTTGACCCCCACTGTAACAACAAGGCATACACATATTCGACATTTCGGAGCTAGACTAGGGGTAACAGCTCATAATAATTAGGGGGTTTCACTTACGATAGTCCACAATGAATAATTAACACAAAAAATACAAATCAACACAAATTCCCAGTCAAACTTTACACCTAAAATCAGATAACAGTAAGCAAGTAAAGAGAATGAAATTCAGTCATGAGAAGGATCAAACCCAGAATGGATTTGTAACAATCCGTAGGTATTCTACGCTTTAATAGAAACCAAGATGAAGCATAATTTTGGGGAACCGTTAACTCAACACATACTCCATCGACGGACTGCTCCAGTTACCAGTTGTCAGAAAATATTGAAGTTCGTCGGAGAGAAGCGAACAATAAGCACGACAGCGATTCCATTGGTGCTTACTGTGGGGTTTTCCGGCTTACCGATCGGTAGTGGCAACGACTGTTTATGGGGGATTTTATCGGAGCTGGCAGGGTTTTGGATGGAGGGAGTTTTCTGGTGGAGAATGAGGGACGGTGGAGTTGTATGGTGGTTTGGCGGTGGAGCTTCATCGATCGGGCGCCAGAAACGGAAGCGGTGCTCGCCACTGTTTCATCAGCGGGTCCGACAGAGGAGAAAGAGGAAAAAGAGGAGGAAGAGAGAGGCAGTAAAGGGGGAAAGTGGTGCCGGCATTGTTGTTGACCACCGAGGGTAACCGCTTGCCAACGGCGATAGTGGCGGCGGTGAGGAGGGAGAAAGAGAGGAGAGAGAGCTGAAGGGTGAGTGGGTGGCGGCTGTTGGGTTTAGTGAGAGTGAGTTTAGGGTTTAGGGGGGTATATTTGTTTAAAAGGAGAGAATGATTGAGTTTTGATCTAGGCCGTTGATCACGTTAGATCAACGTCTGAGATTCAATCTCAAAATGGGTCAGATTTGAAGTCATTTTTGGGCTAGGATTAAAATAAATTGGGTAGAAAGAGGCTAGAATTTAAATAAATTGGTAAGAGAACAAATTGCGCTGCCATTTAATTAATAACATAATTAACGAGATTAATAAATAAATATACTACGTACATTACAATTTACATATATTATTTAAAATTATAAATAAATTACGTATATATATATTGTACGTAAAATCAATTTCATGTAATATTATACGAAATTTATGATAGAATAGTAATAATAAGAAATAAATTATATATTTATAAATTACATATAAATTTAAAAAGTGTCAAGACGACGATAAAATACATGATTTATTTAGTAAATAAAAGCAATACGCGAGGAAAATTAAGCTTAAAAAATAAGAATAACTAGTAAAATAACAGGCCGTGAAGGTATACGGAGGTCAAAATTGGGTGTCAACAATTATATGCTTAACTGCCGCTCAATGTTCTCATCCAGGGTTATACCAAAATCTTCTAACCATGCCTACAACAAAACAGATATCAAGTCTAGTACACAACATTGCATATATGAGGCTTCCTACAGCCGATGCATAAGGAACGACCTTCATGTTTTTTGTTTCCTCATCTGTCTTAGGATATTAATCCTTTGTGTCACGACCCAACCTACCGAGTCATGCAGGCGCCTACTCTATGCACCTAGATAAATGAACCCTTACCACCTGTCCAATAGGTAAATGCGGAAAAACTCAAGTATAACCATCAACCTCCATTTTTAATACATGAAAACCTTACAACCTTTTATTCAGGAAGACTCCTTTATGAAGAAATACAATACACCATTTTACAAATTTAAAACACCCTCCCTAGGACCTAGTCTAAACAGGTACAAGAGCTACTACAGGATTTATGTAGAAAATGTAAAAGGGACACAACTTTCGTCATGGGATCGAAGGACAGAAGCTGCTGGAGATCACCATCGTCATGTGCCTAAGAGACATCACCAACCCTGCAACCAGACTATACCCAAAAAGGGTATAGCAAGAGTAGAATCAATACAAACACACGTACTGATAGGCATCATTGGCCAACCCGAATCCAGTCCTATCATCATATAAGAAAAATAGGGAAAGCATGAAAATAACCAATGAAATTTTCTCCTTCAACATCCACTCCTATACGAACCCGCGGTCAGCAACCATATACTATAATTCGTACCTCAATCCTTCCCCTTCCTTCCGCTGCCAACTCCCTCATTCTCAAGACTTCCGAGTCACACTAACCTTAGACTTCCCAAGTCACCTAACCTTAGACTTCCCAAGTCACCTAACGTTAGACTTCCTAAGTCACCTTACCTTAGACTTCCCAAGTCACCTAACCTTAGACTTCCCAAGTCACCTTACCTTATACTTCCCAAGTCACCTAACCTTAGACTTCCCAAGTCACCTTAGCCTTAACTCAGCCACTAAGTCCAACCCCCCCTATGACTATGCATCCAGAACAACCCAATCACTGTTAATCCAGACCCACTACCCTCATGATGCTACTCAAAAGTATCTGAACCCCGCTAGGGTCCCTAGACAATTCCCCTAAGGTGATAATACTAGCTAGTAATGCAATGCCAGAACCACAGTCGTTCCCTTAGCTTATCAACCACATGAGATCCACCTTTATAACTGTGACCGACAATCAATGATGCAAGAAACATTCCTTTATTATACAGCCCAGACCCTCCCTGGGATCCCCCTAAACAACACCTAAGTGTTAAACATGCAAGATGGTCTACACTAAGACCAACTCACAGATCAATAATAATAACCCAGCCAGGACCATAAGCAAATGTCACAATTCAACAGCACAACCCGGTCCACTCATGGAACCAATATCAAAATGCAATATTACAATAAAATAAACCCGTACCAGGCATGGTACCCGAGCCAACCGTTAGTATATCCCGTACCAGGCGTGGTACCCAACCAGCCATTAGTATATCCCATACCAGGTGTTGTACCCGAGCCAATCATTAGTATATTTCGTACCAGGGGTGGTACCCAAGCCAACCGTTAGTATATCCCGTACCAGGCGTGGTACCTGAGCCAACCAAATATTAACCAATCCACAGTCACAAACAATGAACAATCAAATTTTAAACCAATCAAGCAAAATACACATTTCAATTCACCTGACTGTTAAACACGACCATTAGACATTATTAAATCATTCCTTAAGCAATGCAAACATAATACAATTACTTAGATAAGAGTACACAATTATACAAGGTATACATGAATCAATAACCATCACCTATCCTTTTTCCCGGGCACATAACTTAGTCTTGACTCCCTTCCGAAGACTATATCTCGTCCACCCTTTATTAGCATATCTTAGTAACTACATTAATTCTGAACCCTTTCCAAGACAGTCACAATGTGGACAACCACCCCCTTAACCTTGGTGATTCGGCCACTCCCTAACTCTTTCTACTCATGTGCCCGAACCTTATCTAGGAATTCTCTATTTTTATTACCCATTTAGTTACCTAATATTTTCCGGCTCCCCGAGCCTTCTCGACATCCCAGTCCCTGAAATCCTATCATTTCACCATACCGAGACAGCATGAACAACCCAACAATATATTATCAACCCATAATTTAACCCAACCAACTCCTAGTTCACACATAACCAATACAGAATACGCCAGACTCCGTGCCCGGAGGCCTAATCATGGATCCTGCTTTTTAACTATACAAGGTACGAAATGTAAATAGGTCTATCTACTCAAAAGAAAAAACATAGCCTACCTGGACGCCAAGCAGCTGCAATGATGCATTTCTGGCTCCGTGAAGGCATTCTCGGCTGGATGAAGATCCTGGAATTCATTATTTCGTGTCCCTTCAGCCTTATCTCTCCTCCTCATGGATCCCAAGCCTTGGGGAAGCTTAGGAGGGTTTTTTTGGAGAAACCCTCGTATGTTTCCCAACTGAGGAGGAGAAATATTTTATTAAAATCCCATTATGAGGCTACTGCCTCCCGTCATTCCGTTATAGCGGATAGCCTTTCACTATAGCAGATAAAATACCACTATAGCGAAGTGACATCAGCCCGGATAATTTCCTTAAATCTAAAATTTTCTATCACATCACCCCACTTAATACCAAAAAATATTTTAAATCGTTCTCGAAATTTCACGATGTCGCGGTTCCCAAAATAAAAATGGATCTGGTCATTACAATAGATACCAATTTACCCATCGTTCATCCTCGAATGATCCCAAAATCAAGAAAATGAAAGGAACCAGCCCGGGACCCTTATTGTCCCAGATGACCGCGTAACTTACGAACCTATGCAAAACATCGATCTTCCCCCTAATTAGTCACACCGACTAAAAGGAAAATAATATTATGCCGCTCTGACAATGAATCCCTGATTCACCCAAAGAAAATCTACACGTGACCTCTCTCGAGTACCTAAGGAATCCGGGGTCTCGGATAATGTCAGAGCAAATGAATTTGAAAATACCCGGGAGAACTTTTCCTTTCCAAGAATTGATTTCCGTCCGCTATAGAGGACATTATACCGCCATAGCTCTTCTACTATAGTGGACTGCCAACCACTATAACGGTTGACAACAGGTTGAAATAGGGAGAAATGGATTTCACCCCTCATTCTCCCCATATTCCTTTCGAAAATACCATATTCTCTCCCGATCACCTCGCTCATGAAGTCAAAATTTTTAGGTAAGAATCATTTCTACTTGTTTACTTACTTCCTTGCACGAATTTAGACATGATTTTGGTAGGAAACAAGGAATTGGGGTATACATTGTAGTGGGTTTTGAACTTGAACTTTAGGTTGGATTTTTGCTGGATTCCCGAAGCATGGATGCTTCTCTTATGCTTACAATACCTCCGAAGCATTCTAGGTGTAAGGATTATGCAACTTTTGGCCAAAAACGGGCCAAAAATGCGGTAGGAGGTGAAGGGTTGTTCTTGAATAAACTTGCGATTTGGACGGAATTTAGGGGTTATAATGCCCAAAGTTTTGCAGAAAATAGTAATAGAATACTTTAGAAACATTGATATGAACTTGGATTGTTATAAACAGAGTTTTGGATCAAGGGGCGCCATTGTTGCATCCCTTGAAGCTTTTGGGATGATGAATATTGCTATAGCAGTTGGGCTCCGCTATTGCGATTCTGCCATGGCTGATATTTTTCTGCTATGGCAGTTCCTCTACGGTGGACGATCATCTGCTATAGTGGAAGTCCGTGAACTAGTAGCTCCCCAAGCTGACACTTAGAAAGATTTTCCCCCTTTTTCTCAATCCCTTATGCTTTATCGAATTCTAATCCAGTTCCCTTGCTACATTACAGGTTATACTTCCAATGGCTGAAGAAGGACAATTGCCCGTGTATTCCTACGAGTATTTCCCTTATGAAGCTATCCGGGAGAGGTTCATGGATTACCGGAGACTTGGCTTTTGCTATGAGAGGGGGTGCAAGATGACATGTGTGGACAGAAAGGCATTCGCCTTCTATCGAGAAGTTCAAGAGCTTAAATGGGATTCATTGCTAGTGGCTCCCCCTCCCACATGAACAGGCTGTGTGTGGGAGTTCTATGCTAGCCTTCCTACCATCCGTTGGGATGAACCCAACCCAACTATCCAGATTCGAGGGGTAGACGTTTCGGTGGAAGCCTGTACTCTCAATGACGTGCTATGAGTGCCTCATGTTTCGAATGCTACATACAAGGCCAAGGCTAGACTTTGGGATATGACATGGTTGAGAGATACCTTGGTAGATTCAGAGTTCAGAGATCAGGTCTACTGGGCCAGTCCTGAGGGTATCACTAGTGATTACTTCTCTGCTGATGCTAGAAGGTGGTTAAACTTGGTATCCAAAAGAATCTGCCCATCGGGTAACAACACTGATGTGACTTATGCCCGGGACCTGGTTATTGCTTGTGCTGTGCAGGGGATCATCATGAATGTGGGGGAACAAATCATCTCCGAGTGGAAGGAATTCTACCGGGGTCATAGGAAGGGCCCCTATCTTCCGAGCTTGGTTTCTGAATTGTGCAGGTGGTTTGGAGTACCTGAGGACCATACTGACTTGGAGGTGTCTATGGATGACTCCTTTGACCCTGTTCGAGTGAAGGTAGTCTCTAATAATAAGAGAAAGGTGGACGGAGCAGGAAGCAGTCAGCCGGTCGAAGTTGCCAACGATGATGATGATGATAACACTCCTGCCTCTTCCCAGCCTCAGCCCACGATCACTAGCACCCAGCTAGAGGAGACCTTAGCCGTGGTCCGAAGGTTCACAGAGGGCACCGCCGCTAGAGGTACAGCTCCACCCCCTTCTGCTAAGGAGTTTGCAGCACTGCGCAAGGAGTTAGAGGAGTAGAAGAAGAAAAGGCGCTCCCAAGACCGCATGTTTGCCCAGATGTGGAACACTATCAAGGTCATGTTCTCTTGCACTACCCCAGGTCAGGAGATGCCCACACTCGATCCTGAGGACAGGCAGGAGTTTCCCTTCCCTAGCGATAATGAGGCTTAGGACCTCCCCCCCTCCCCTCATTATTAAGACCATTTACTACTTTTTTTTGTATTTGTCCCCGCTTTGGGGCTTGTGTTAGACAATATTTCCCTTCCCTTTTCCCTTCATTTTAGCCCTTGGATGCTAGTTCAGACATTATTTTCCTTTTTATGCAATACTAGATTAGTTCTTTAGCTAATTTCCTTGCAATTCATTGCTTACTATTGCGTTTTTGAAGCCTCAGGATTGAATGAAAAACAAGGGAAAATAGGGCAGGTGTTCTGCCCCGCGACCCTCCGCTATAGAGGTTGCCACTCTGCTATATCGAAACCGCTATTGTGGAGAAACTACTGCTATAATGGGATCAGCGTAGATGTGCCATCCTCTATGGCGGTCCTGACGGTAACAGTCCAAAAATTCAACTTTTCAGCAAAGTGTGCTCGTTCTCCTTCCCGGTTATCATTGTCTAGTCCTGTCGATCCTGCCATGGTCTTAGACTACCCCCAAGACCATTCATGGCAATGCACATATAAACACTCAGCATTAGAAAGTCACCAATAACAAAAGATTTGCAAAGGACAATCGTTCCCAACAATACCTTCCCGCTATTACACACGAATAACTCCCTTGTTCCCATGGTTCCAAACCAAGTCCTGACCGTCCTGAAACTGAAGTTTCCCCACAGTCATAATTTCCATCCCCTTATCATCTTAACCAATGATAAATCCTCTTTAAGACATGATACAAAATTTTCAATCAATACATTTAGCAGTTATGCACAGACCCAAGACACACTACTTTCAACTTATGACCCTCTGCAGACTCAACATTCATATCAAGGTAACCAAGTACATGCAATTCAAGTAGGTTCTACAACACAGTAATACACAACATTTCCACTTCAGGCTACAACAAAATCAAGTCACATAAATTTACCTTCTATTCGTATTCGTGGATGACCATCAACCGGTTATCCATGTTTCACCACAGCTTCTCAAGCTAGATACCAATTGGAACCTTCCCGGTTCCAACCTCTTTGCTTGTCTTATCGCAGCCAGAGTATAATGACCTCCTTCACTTTGTTGTTAGGATCAAGAAATACCAATTGGACTCAACCCATGCAAGCAAGTAAACAATCTGCACGAAAGAATGAAAGAGGGGAGATGTTTCCTAGAATGCCTCATAGTTTCCCAAGGATTAGATGTGGACGTCAACACACCAATCCGTAGGACTCTATTCAATATTTTGCTCTTGTACTGGGAGACCGGTAACCTAGGCTCTTATACCATCTGTCATGACCCAACCTATTGGGCCGTGCGGGCGCCTACTCTATGCACCTAGATAGACAAACCCTTACCACCCGTACAACAGGTAAATGTGGAAAAACTCAAGTATAACCATCAACTTCCATTTTTAATACATGAAAACCTTACAGCCTTTTATTCAGGAAGACTCCTTTATGAAGAAATACAATACACCATTTTACAACTTTAAAACACCCTCCCTAGGACCTAGTCTAAACAGGTACAAGAGGTACTACACGATTTATGCAAAAAATGTAAAAGAGACACAACTTCCGCTATGGGATCGAAGGACAGAAGCTGCTGGAGATCACCATCGTCATGTTCCTAAGAGACATCACCAACCCTGCAACCAGACTATACCTAAAAAGGGTACAGTAAAATTAGAATGAGTACAAATACATGTACTGGTAGGCATCATCGATCGACCCGAATCCACTCCTACCATCATATAAGAAAAATAGGGAAAGCATGAAAATAACCAATGAAAGTTTCTCCTCCAACATCGACTCCTATACGAACCCACGGTTAGCAACCATATACTATAATTCGTACCTCAATCCTTCCCATTCCTTTCGCTGCCAACTCCCTCATTCTCAAGACTTTTGAGTCACAGTATCCTTAGACTTCCCAAGTCACCTAACCTTATACTTCCCAAGTCACCTAACCTTAGACTTCCCAAGTCACCTTACCATAGACTTCCCAAGTTACCTAACCTTAGACTTCCCAAGTCACCTTACCTTAGACTTCCCAAGTCACCTAACCTTAGACTTCCCAAGTCATCTTAGCCTTAACTCAGCCACTAAGTCCAACCCCCCCATGACTATGCATATAGAACAACCCAGTCACTCTACATCAAGACTCACGACCCTCATGATGCTACTCAAAGTATCAGAACCCTGCTAGGGTCCCTAGACAATTCCCCCAAGGTGACAATACCAGCTAGTAATGCAATGCTAGACCCGCAGTCATTCCCCTAACTTATCAACCACATGAGATCCACCTTTATAATCGTGACCAACAATCAATGACGCAAGAAACATTCCTTTGTTATATAGCCCAGAACCTCCCTGGGATCCCCCTAAACAACACCTAAGTGTTAAACATGAAACCCGATCTACACTAAGACCAACTCACAGATAAATAATAATAACCCGGCCTCTCAAGGACTATAAGAAAATGTGACAATTCAACAGCACAACCCGGTCCACTCATGGAACCAATATCAAAATACAATATTGCAATAAAATAAACCTGTACCAGGTGTGGTACCCGAGTCAACTATTAGTATATCCCATACCAGGCGTGGTACCCGAGCCAGCCGTTAGTATATCCCATACCAGGCGTGATACCCAAGCCAACCGTTAGTATATACTGTACCAGTCATGGTACCCGAGCCAACTGTTAGCAGATAAAATACCACTATAGCGAAGTGACGCCAGCCAGGATAATTTTCTTAAATCTGAAATTTTCTATCACATCACCCCACTTAATACCAAAAAATATTTTAAATCGTTCTCGAAATTTCATGTTATCACAGTTCCCAAAATAACAATGGATCTGGTCATTACAATATATACCAATTTATCCATTGTTCATCCTCGAATGATCCCAAAATCAAGAAAATAAAAGGAACCAGCCCGGGACCCTTATTGTCCTAAATGACCACGTAACTTATGAACCTATGCAAAACATCAATCTTCCCCCTAATTAGTCGCACCGACTAAAAGGAACATAATATTATGCCGCTCTGACAATGAATCCCTGAGTCACCCAAAGAAAATCTACATGTGACCTCTCTCGAGTACTTAAGGAATCCAGGGTCTCGGATAATGTCAGAGCAAAAGAATTTGAAAATACTCACGAGAACTTTTCCTTTCCAAGAATTGATTTCCGTCTGCTATAACAGACATTATACTTCCATAGCGCTTCTGCTATAGTAGACAGCCAACCGCTATAGCGGTGACAGCAGGTTGAAATAGGGAGAAATGGATTTCACCCCTCATTCTCCCCATATTCCTTCCGAAAATACCATATTCTCTCCCGCTTACCCCGCTCCCGATGTCGAAATTTTTAGGTAAGAATCATTTCTACTTGTTTTCTTACTTCCTTGCATGAATTTAGACTTGATTTTGGTAGGAAACAAGGAATTGGGGTATACATTGTAGTGGGTTTTGAACTTGAACTTTAGGTTGGATTTTTGTTGGATTCCCAAAGCATGGATGCTTCTCTTATGTTTACAATGCCTCCGAGGCATTCTAGGTGTAAGGATTATGCAACTTTTGGCCAAAAATGGGCCAAATATGCGGTAGGAGGTGAAGGGTTGTTCTTGAATAAACTTGCAATTTGGACGGAATTTAGGGGTTATAATGCCCAAAATTTTGCAGAAAACAGTAATAGAATACTTTAGAAACACTGATCTGAACTTGGATTGTTAAAAACGGAGTTTTGGATCAAGGGGCGCCATTGTTGCATCCCTTGAAGCTTTTGGGATAATGAATACTGCTATAGCGGTTGGGCTCCGCTATTGCGGTTCTGCCATGGAGAATATTTTTCCGCTATGGAGGTTCTGCTACGGCGGACGATCATCTGCTATAGTTGAAGTCCATGAACCAGTAGCTCCCCAAGTTGACACTTAGAAAGATTTTCCCCCTTTTTCTCAATCCCTTATGCCTTATCGAATTGTAATCCAGTTCCCCTGCTACATTACAGGTTATACTTCCAATGGCTGAAGAAGGACAATTGCCCGTGTATTCCTATGAGCATTTCCCCGACAAAGCTAGCCGAGAGAGGTTCATGGATTACCAGAGACTTAGCTTTTGCTATGAGAGGGGGTGCAACCTGACAGCTGTGGATGAAAAGGCAGCCGCCTTCCATCAAGAAGTTTGAGAGCTTAACTGGGATTCATTTCTAGTTGCTCCCCTTCCCACATGAATAGGCTGTGTATGGGAGTTCTATGCTATCCTTCCTACCATCCGTTGGGATGAACCCAACCCAACTATCCGAATTCGAGGGGTCAATTTTTTGGTGGACGCTTGTACTCTCAATGACGTGCTAGGAGTGCCTCATGTTTCGAATGCTGCATACAAGGCCAAGGCTAGAATTTGGGATATGACATGGTTGGGAGATACCTTGGTAGATACAGAGTTCAGAGATCAGGTCTACTGGGCCAGTCCTGAGGGTATCACTAGTGATTACTTCTCTGCTGATGGTAGGAGGTGGTTAAACTTGGTATCCCAAAGAATCCGCCCGTCGGGTAACAACACTGATGTGACTTATGCCCGGGCCCTGGTGATTGCTTGTGCTATGCAGGGGATCATCATGAATATAGGGGAACAAATCATCTCCGAGTGGAAGGAATTCTAATGGGGTTATTGGAAGGGCCCCTATCTTCCGAGCTTGGTGTCTGAATTGTGCAGGTGGTTTGGAGTGCCTGAGGACCATACTGACTTGGAGGTGGCTATGGATGACTCCTTCGACCCTGTTCGAGTGAAGGTAGTCTCTTATAAGAAGAGAAAGGTGGACGAAGCAGGAAGTAGTCAGCCGGTCGAAGATACCGACGACGATGATGATGATGACACTCCTGCCCATTCCCAGCCTCAGCCCCCGATCACTGGCACCCAGCTAGAGGAGACCTTGGCTGTGGTCCAAAGGTTCATGGAGGTCACCGCCGCTAGAGGTACAGCTCCGCCCCCTTCTACTCAGGATTTTACAGCACTGCGCAAGGAGTTAGAGGAGTAGAAGAAGAAAAGGCGCTCCCAAGACCGCATGTTTACCCAGATGTGGAACACCATCAAGGTCATCTTCTCTTGCGCTACCCTGGGTCAGGAGATGCCCATACTCGATCCTGAGGACAGGCAGGAGTTTCCCTTCCTGAGCGATGATGAGGCTTAGGACCTCCCCCCCTCCCCTCATCATTAAGACCATTTAATGTTTTTTTTGGATTTGCCCCCGCTTTGGGGCTTGTGTTAGACAATATTTCCCTTCCCTTTTCCCTTCATTTTAGCCTGTGGATGCTAGTTCAGACACTATTTCCCTTTTTATGCAATACTAGATTTGCCAGATAAAATATATCCTATACCAGGCATGGTACCCGAGCCAACCATTAGTATATCCTGTACCAGGCGTGGTACCTGAGCCAATCGAATGTCAACCAATCCACAGTCACAAACAATGAACAATCAAGTTGTAAACCAATCAAGCAAAATACACAGTTCAATTCACCAGACTGTTAAACAGGACCATTATACATTATTAAATCATTCCCTAAGAAATGCAAACATCATACAATTACTTAGATAAGAGTACACAATCATACAAGGTATACAAGAATCAATAACCATCACCTACTCTTTTTCCCGGGCACATAACTTAGTCCTGACTCCCGTCCGAAGACTATATCCCATTCACCCTTTATTAACATATCTTAGTAACTACATTGATTCCGAACCCTTTCCTAGATAGTCATAATGTGGACAACCACTCCCTTAAACTTGGTGATTCGGCCACTCCCTACCTCTTTCTACTCATGTGCCCGAACCTTATCTAGGAATTCTCCATTTTTATTACTCATTTAGTTACCCAACATTTTCTGCCTCCCCGAGCCTTCTCGACATCCCAGTCCCTAAAATCCTGTCATTGCACTATACAGAGATAGCATGAACAACCCAACAATATATTATCAACCCACAATTCAACCCAACCAACTCTTAGTTCACATATAACCAATACCAAATCCGCTAGACTCCGTGCCCGGAGGCCTAATCGTGGAGTCTTCTTTTTAAATATACAAGGTACGAAATATAAACATGTCTATCTACTCAAAAGAGAAAATCTAGCCTACCTGCAAGGATGAATTTCTGGATCCGTGAAGGCGTTCCCGGCTGGATGATGGTCCTGGAATCTGTTGTTCCATGTCCCTTCAGCCATAATCCCTCCTCCTCATGGCTCCCAAGCCTTGGGGCAGCGTAGGAGGTTTTTTTTAGAGAAACCCTCGTATGTTTCCCAACTGAGGAGGAGAAATCTTTTATTAAAATCCCATTCTGAGGCTACTGCCTCTCGTCATTCCACTATAGCGGGTGGCCTTCCGCTATAGCAGTTCCGCTATAGCGGATAAAATACCGCTATAACAGAGTGACGTCAGCCTGGATGATTTCTTAAAATCTAAAATTTTCCATCACGTCACCCCACTTAATACCAAAAAATATTTTAAATCATTCCCAAAATTTTGCAACGTCGTGGTTCCTAAAATAATGATGGATACGGTCATTATATTTTGATAGAGAAATTCCATGTCGAAAAGGAAGAAACCCTTTCTTGGAATCATGCATGCTGAACCTGGTAAGAATTATATCAATTTAAAGAGCTTGAGATAAGCCTAACATCCTTTTCTTGCGATCACATAGAACCTTGATCCCAAGGATGTGAGCAGCTTCTCCCAAATCTTTCATATCAAAATTACCGGACAACCATTCCTTAACTGAATTCAACAAGCCCACATTATTTCCTATGAGAAAGATATCATCTACGTACAATATCAAATACACCACCTTATCCCCAATCCACTTTTTGTACACACAAGATTCATCAAGACATTGCTCAAAGCCAAAAGTTTTAACCGCATTGTCAAAACAAGTGTTTCATGCCCTAGAACTTGCTTTAATCCATAAATAGATATTTTAAGCTTGCAAAACATGTGTTCTTGACCTTCTTGAATGAAACCGTCTGGTTGTCGCATAAAAATGCTTTCATCAAGTCTTCCATTAAGGAAAGTTGTCTTGACATCCATTTGCCAAATATCATAATCATAATGCGCAGCAATGGATAAGAGAATTCTAATAGACTTTAGCATGGCTACTGGCGAAAAAGTTTCCTCATAATCGATCCCTTCTTTTTGAGTAAACCCTTTTGCAATAAGCCTAGCTTTATAAGTTTGCACTTTTCCTTCTACTTCTCTTTTTTTCTTATTGATCCACTTGCATCCAATGGGTTTGACTCAATCTACAGGTGGGTCTACAAGATTTCAGACTTTATTAGAATACATGGACTCCATTTCTGATTTCATAGCAACAATCTATTTTTCTGCATCTTTATCCTGTAGTGCTTTATCATAATTCACGTGTTCGGTATTCAACTCTTCAGGGATTCTATCAAATGGCTCTCCTAAGAGTGCATACCAAAGTGGTTTTCTTATCTCTCTCCCACTACGACGAGGCACTATAAGTACACGTGGAGGGGAAGGAATTGAAAAGGATGCACTAGTATTATCTTGTGGTTGAACCACATCATTTATAGGATCTTGAGTTTCTATGTTATCCTCAGCACCTTGCGGTGTGGAAATATCAACAACTTCTTTCTTTAGTGCAATCTCCTCAATACTACTCCCACTACTTTGATGCAATGAATTTTCTGAAACTTGTACTCGTGGAACAATGTATTTATTAACATCTGTCCCACTACTAAAGTGTAAAAGTATGTTAATTCTAACATCTGCAGTTTGAATTTGGTTTTCATTATTGTTAGTAGATTAATTTGATATCTCTTTGCTTAATTCCCGTAAAACTAGTTTACTTCTAGGAATGTGATTTGTTAAAAAATCCCTTTCTAGAAACTTGACATTTGTACTTACAATGACCTTTTTTTTAGGATTATAAAAAAAACCACCTTTAATTCCTTTACGGTACCCAATAAAAACACAAACTTCTGTTCTTGATTCTAATTTTTCTTCCTTCCCTTTCAGCACATGTGCTGGATATCCCCAAATTTGAACATGTTTTATACTAGGTTTGTGCCCAGTCCACAGTTCTATGGGTGTCACAGGTATAGACTTAGAAGGAACTAAGTTCAAAATATAGTTTGCAGTTTCTAGTGCATATCCCTAAAACAAAAAAAGGCAAATCAGAGTAACTCATCATAGATCTAACCATTTCTAAAAGAATTTAATTTCTTCTTTCTGCTACATCATTCTGTTGTAGCATTCTAGGTGCAAACATTTGAGACGTAATTTCTTATTCTGATAAGTAACTAATGAACTCTGTGGAGAGATATTTGCCACCACGATAAGATCGCAATGACTTGATATATTTTCCATGTCGTTTCTCTATTTCTACTTTACACTCTTTGAATTTCTCAAAACATTCAGACTTACGGTGTAACAAATAAATATATCCATATTTTGAGTAGTCATCAATGAAAGTCACGAAATACTCATAACCACCTCTCTCCTTAACGTTCATCGGGCCACACAAATCAGTATGAATTAACTCTAATTTATTATTGGCTCTATTTTCTTTTGAAGGAAAAGGTCTCTTCGTCATTTTTCCTTCTAAACAAGATTCACATGTTGGTAAATTTGATAACGCCCAAACTACACCTCCAATTAGGAAGCGTAAGCGGTCGTAGTCAAATATAGAACCCAACAGAGGTTGGGGTCGATCCCACAGGGAATAAGGTGAAAGTTAAGTCTTTAGTGAATTAGATGACTAGTCGTCAATAATTTCCGGTAAATAGGGGGGGTTTGCGTGATCAAAACGTGAACAAAAGCAAATAATAACGTACGAGTGAAATCAATATGAGAGAGAACTAGGGAAGTGTTCACCATGGCGTTGTAACAATGTCGATTCAAGCTTAACCGGGTTCTTTCCTATATGCGTGTCACGATGTGATTGAATTAATGGTATCATCTAAACGTTTCTCAACCAAATAGACAAATTTTCTTTTCAATTCTCTCGAACTTGAAAAGGTGAGCTTTTATATTTCAATCCTAAACATCAAGTAGATTAATCTAGTTACAACATTAATCATAAGACGAGAGTTGGTAGTCTCGAATCCTCGTAGTTAATCAAATTTCCCCATTTTAATTTCTTTACTCAAGCAAATTAAACCTAGGCATGTTCTAATGTTTGCAACCACTAGAAAACGTGAAGAATGAATGATTAACAATGTGACACTCATAAATATTGAACCCGACGCTACCCGGAATCTATATCGCTACTTTAGCCATGGCTCCCACAACCCTAGTTGTGGGAAGTTAGTTAATCATGCTATTAAGAAAAGAGAAGAGAATCGTATTCATAATAAAGAGAAAAGAGATTCTTACAATATAATGAAAACAATCTTCAATTATCCAAGAACAAGAAACCAAGATCCCAAGAATAATTCAAGAACACGATTTCAAGAAGAAGAAAACGTGTTTCTTGCTCAAAACTCTCCTAAAACTATTTGGTAATCAATTGGTAATGAATAATAATAAAATAAACCTAACAAAGGGTATTTATAGGAGTCCAGGAAATAAACCCAAAAACGTTCGGAATCCGTGTCGCGTTCTGCCTTAACTTGACGGTTTGGGTGACGGACCGTCACAAGCTTGACGGACCGTCACTTGAACCGTCACTGCTAAACAGTGAGTTTCCAAGAGAATTCTCAGGTAAGTCGTCCACCAGGTGACGACTTACAACTTTGTATGCGTTTTATGATAATTTTTCAGGTAAGTCGTCACCTGCTCGACGACTTACATGTATATAGGGTAAAAAATGCATTTGAGGAGTGCGTTTCATCTTGGTGGCTTGGGTGACGGTCCGTCAGGTCAGCGACGGGCCGTCAGATGGGCCGTCACTCCTAGGCAGTGGTGCTGCCTCACTTGACGGCCAAGATGACGGACCGTCACCTTGGTGACTGGCCATCGCGGCGGCCGTCACTCTTATCCAGAAGCGCTCTTTTGATCGGATTTCCTTCCTTTTCTACGTTTGTCTCCCTTTCCTGCAAATATAACATAAAAACATCAAAAACGACGACGGTTGCTTGAACACTTACGATTGTTCTTAGTTTAGAGGCGTCGAAAATGCCGTAAAATGGCGGCACATCAACACCCTCAACTTAAAACGTTCGCTTGTCCTCAAGCAACATGACATAAAAAAAAACAATAAGACGACTCAACTAAGAAAACAAACACGTGTCACTAGCAAATCATGGCCATTCAATGCTTATTTAATTTTAAATCAAGCTCCCTAGTAGCACAACAATGTATGAAACTTTAACTTGCAAGGATCCAAACATGTCATTCCGGTATGATAGAATATTATACATACACACGCGCAGCTATCCTAACAGTTAATAGACAATACAGAAATCTTGGTGCCCTCACCGCAAAGAAGTCCCACACACAAGATTTAGGACTAGGTAAGGCGCTCACACTCACAAACGAGTTCAAACAATGCACATACGATGCCATAAGCTTGCCCTTACTATTCTATTTCAGTTTTTCAGAAAGCCGCTCAGGATCACTACAGGACTTGTTTTGGCTTGTAATGAGGCTTCGGGTGCAGGTAGGATACGTTTGGGGAATAGTGACTAAACCTTCCTTGGATTCACCGACCTACTATTTACACATAACTTTACTTTGTCCATCCTTATTTACCTCTTTATTCCCTTCTTTCTAGCTACAGGTGCGGCCTCTTTATTTTGACACTTCTTTTTATTTCTTTTTCGTTCTTTTTCATCTGTTTTTTTTTTCGTTTCTTTATCTTTCTTTTCTAAGACACGCACCCGGAATTTTCATTCTATCCACAATCAATCTTATACATCCTATTTTTCTTATCACCTCTATAGTAGCCACCCTCAACTTAGGCTGATTGCCTGAGTTGAGGTGCACGATGTCCAAGGAAGGACCAGGGCCAAAACAGGGATTCAAAGTTAAACAAGAACGGTGACCGGTTATAGAAAGAACATGGTCAATTATGGCTCAAACAGGGTTCAAAGGGATTATTTGCATTTGGACGGTCTTATAGGCTAAGTGGACTGCATACAAAAAGGGCCTGTGATCCTTTCCTAAGCAACCAACTTCAAACTTAACAAAATAGACCGGGCAAGTTCTAGATGCATGCACAGAGTAAGAATTTATAACAATACGCTCACACACACTTGGCACCAAGAAACCATACCACTATCAACTTATCAAAACAACAGCTCGGCTTAAGCATAATTATTTCAATCATAACCACACAATGACATTCAAGGATCCAGAACAGTCAATCGTTTCAAACATAAGTACAAAATCAACTTTTTCAGAGGGGGCTCCTTTTAGTCCATTTTTTCAAAAAAAAACGCCATGCCTTGCTATAGACACTAGAAAATAACTAAAATTTAAACGACAACCTAAACATGCCGGTTCTACTAGATAGCACACCGGAGGGAAAAGAAACACGACAACAAAAACCCTCGGTGGTGAAAGACTCACAGGTATCCCAACACCCTCAACTTAGACTCATGCATTGTCCCCAATGCATACATGTGAAAGCTAAAACTGTGTGAGAAAGGAATACCTGTGAAGTCCATCGGACTCAGATTCTGGCATGATGTTGGAGACCGCCAGGGTCTCCAAAGCAGGAGAAGTCGATGGAGTATGTGCACGCGACAACATCAGTTGCGCTCCAACTTCCTCTTTTATTGGCTCCGCAGCTAGTCGTGACAACTTATTCACTCTTTCTTTGCAGGTTCTCTTGCGGTGTTTTCGTTTCCTTGATCTATTTTCACCGCCTTCCTCTACAGGTTTCTCTTCTTGCGATCCCAACTTCATTCTCATAATAGCTCGGGTCTCAACAAAACCCTTCTCCTCAAGATGCACATCCGCAGGAGCTTCCTCAATAACATTGACGACCGCGACCACCCTCATGTCACTTGGTTGCTTCATCAATTTTGACACATCGAACTTGAAAACTTCATTGTTTAGCCTGAAGGTCAGTTCGTTTCTTTCCATGTCAACCATACTCTTGCCGTGGCTAGCAATGGTCGTCCCAAGATTATGGGAACTTCAAAATCCACTTCGCAATCCAAGATCACAAAGTCAGCTGGGAAGATAAGCTTACCGATCTTTACTAGCACATCAGACAATATTCCCACGGGTCGCTTTACCGAACGGTCAGCCATCAACACTCTCATGGACGTTGGTTTAGGAGCTCCCAAACCCAATTGTTTATAGACTTCTAGCGGCATCAGGTTGATGCTAGCACCAAAATCACACAAGGCTCTTCCGAAGCTGAGTTTCCCAATAGTACAGGGAACAGTAAACGCACCTGGATCTTCCTTTTTGTCTACTAACAATCTTGAGGAAATAGCACTGCAGTGGTGGAGGTTGTCTTCCGGTTTAAAACTTACCGACCTCTTCTTTGTAATCAAGTCCTTCATGAACTTGGCATAACCGGGCATTTGTTCAAGCGCTTCCACCAATGGGATGTTTATTGATATTTGCTTGAGCATGGTCAGGAAATTCAGGAACTTACCATCTTCCGCTTTCTTCTTCAGGCGTTGTGGGAAAGGAGGTGGTGGTCGAGGCATCATAGTTGGAAGCTTTTCGGCTTCCTTGCTTTCCTCCGCGGGCTTTTGGGTAGCCTCCTCTACATCGTCATCCGCTACATCAACTTGGGTTTGAATTACCGGATGTGATTCCGGTAATATTCTACCACTTCTTGTAGTGATCGCCATACAGCTCGCGTCATTCCTCGGGTTTTGAATAGTGTCACTTGGCAGGGTACCTGTCCTCCTTTGATTTAGAGATGCCGAGATCTGACCCACTTGCTGTTCCAATTGCTTGATCGAGGTGGAATGTGAATCCACTAACTTGCTCAATGCTGATAACTCAGTCCTCATCTCCTTTACCCCAGAGTCAGTCGATTCCACCTTCAGCAGCATCTTCGCCATCATGTTCTCTAGTTTGGACGTCCCTGCCTCGTTGCTAGCTTTGTCCCGATTACCAGGTGGTACATACAACCCACCTCTATCAGTGTTATTCCTCCAGTTTCCCTGGTCGCGATCTCTGTAGCCAGCTTTCTCATAGTAGTTGTCTCTCTGATAGTTCCGACCTTGGTTTCCCTGGCCATTGGCCTAGAAACCCCCCAAATAGTTCGCCTCCTCATCAGATTCAACCTCTGCTGCTCTACCTTGGGACCCCACAACTTTCACCTTCTCAATACCTCCTGACATCAAATGCTTGGTCAGCAGGTCCATTTGCATTTTTAGATGGGCCATGTCTTGGTCCCGTTCTTCCTCTTTTCTGCGCTGCTCTGCTGACATGCCAACTGCATAGGTGCTAGCTGCTACTTCTGTATCACGTGTATGCCAGGCCCTGTTGGTTTTTGTGAGCCTGTCCAAAATAGCTGTGGCATCGGCGAACGTGCGACCCATAAACGCTCCACCCACTACGTTATCCAATGTCGGCTTGGTAGCCGAATTCAGTGCCCTGTAGAATGTCTGCATCAAAAATTCGTCGTTCAATTGATGGTTAGGGCATTGTGTCAGCTTCTTCTTGAACGGCAACCAAGTCTCATGTAAAGCTTCGTGAGGTTGCTGTCTGAAGTTGCTAATTTCATCCCTCAACTGTATCATCCTAGAGGGAGGAAAGAACCTTTCTAGGAAAGCTCCTTTCAACTCTCCCCAAGTTGCGATAGAGTCGGGGGTCAGCTCTGTCAACCATAGCGCTGCCTCATCAGACAGAGACAACGGAAACAACCTGAGTCTAATCGCGGTCTGTCTTACTCCAGGCAGTTCAAACGACTTGCAGATACCCACGAAATTCATCAAGTGTCGGTTTGCATCGTCACTAGCAACACCGCGGAACACTCCTCTCAAGTTCAACAGCTGAATCATTGTGCTAGTAATGTTGAACTTGGCCCCGGGCGCTAGCGGAGGAAGAACAATGGCGCCCGTAGCACCAACTCCATCCAACTCGTTTTCCTCATCATTCAAGTGATGCTGAGCCAGTTGTTCTGCAGCGAGCCTTGCTGCCTCCTCCTGTTGTACATTCATGTTTTGCCTTAGCGTTCTTGCGAGCTCGGGGTCGTAGGGTAATATTGGTTCACCCGAGCGTCGAGTATTTGGCATGCACAATAATGTACCTTGTAACGAACAAAAACAACAAATAAACATAAAAGCAGAAAATATGACTAAGAGTCAAATAAACACACCGGACTTAATAAACAATCGTATTCCCCGGCAACGGCACCAAAATTTGATAACGCCCAAACTACACCTCCAATTAGGAAGCGTAAGCGATCGTAGTCAAATATAGAACCCAACAGAGGTTGGGGTCGATCCCACAGGGAATAAGGTGAAAGTTAAGTCTTTAGTGAATTAGATGACTAGTCGTCAATAATTTCCGGTAAATAGGGGGGGTTTGCGTGATCAAAACGTGAACAAAAGCAAATAATAACGTACGAGTGAAATCAATATGAGAGAGAACTAGGGAAGTGTTCACCATGGCGTTGTAACAATGTCGATTCAAGCTTAACCGGGTTCTTTCCTATATGCGTGTCACGATGTGATTGAATTAATGGTATCATCTAAACGTTTCTCAACCAAATAGACAAATTTTCTTTTCAATTCTCTCGAACTTGAAAAGGTGAGCTTTTATATTTCAATCCTAAACATCAAGTAGATTAATCTAGTTACAACATTAATCATAAGACGAGAGTTGGTAGTCTCGAATCCTCGTAGTTAATCAAATTTCCCCATTTTAATTTCTTTACTCAAGCAAATTAAACCTAGGCATGTTCTAATGTTTGCAACCACTAGAAAACGTGAAGAATGAATGATTAACAATGTGACACTCATAAATATTGAACCCGACGCTACCCGGAATCTATATCGCTACTTTAGCCATGGCTCCCACAACCCTAGTTGTGGGAAGTTAGTTAATCATGCTATTAAGAAAAGAGAAGAGAATCGTATTCATAATAAAGAGAAAAGAGATTCTTACAATATAATGAAAACAATCTTCAATTATCCAAGAACAAGAAACCAAGATCCCAAGAACAATTCAAGAACACGATTTCAAGAAGAAGAAAACGTGTTTCTTGCTCAAAACTCTCCTAAAACTATTTGGTAATCAATTGGTAATGAATAATAATAAAATAAACCTAACATAGGGTATTTATAGGAGTCCAGGAAATAAACCCAAAAACGTTCGGAATCCGTGTCGCGTTCTGCCTTAACTTGACGGTTTGGGTGACGGACCGTCACAAGCTTGACGGACCGTCACTTGAACCGTCACTGCTAAACAGTGAGTTTCCAAGAGAATTCTCAGGTAAGTCGTCCACCAGGTGACGACTTACAACTTTGTATGCGTTTTATGATAATTTTTCAGGTAAGTCATCACCTGCTCGACAACTTACATGTATATAGGGTAAAAAATGCATTTGAGGAGTGCGTTTCATCTTGGTGGCTTGGGTGACGGTCCGTCAGGTCAGCGACGGGCCGTCACTCCTAGGCAGTGGTGCTGCCTCACTTGACGGCCAAGGTGACGGACCGTCACCTTGGTGACTGGCCGTCGCGGCGGCCGTCACTCTTATCCAGAAGCGCTCTTTTGATCGTATTTCCTTTCTTTTCTACGTTTGTCTCCCTTTCCTGCAAATATAACATAAAAACATCAAAAACGACGACGGTTGCTTGAACACTTACGATTGTTCTTAGTTTAGAGGCGTCGAAAATGCCGTAAAATGGCGGCACATCAGTAATGCCTCCACTTTTTAATGAACCTAGAGGTCCATCTCGAACCAACTTTAAAATTCTGTCTAGATTTATATGACATAGAAACAAGTGCCATAAATAGGTCTCATTAAATTCAGAAGATCGTTTTCTTTTACTAGAAAGGTTAACATTATTCAGTTCAATAGTTTGTTGTAGTTCAGGAGAGACATTAATAATAAAAAGACCATAAATCAATGTACCAGCAGAGATAAAATATTTATTATAGCTAATAACACAACCATTATCAGAAAAATTAACATCATAACCATCTCTTAAAGCTCTAGAAACTGAAATCAAATTTCTTCTAACAGCAGGTACATATAATGCGTCTTTTAAAATTAAAACTCTACCACTACCAAACAAAATACTAATATTTCCTAATGCTAAAACTGGATATGCTGAGCCATCCACTTGAAAAAACAATAACTTCACCTTTATTCCGCTTGCATATTTTTTGAAACCTCTGCAAAGTAGTGCAGATGTGATCAGTGGCTCCTGAATCTATACACCATGTGTGGTAGAAACAACCGTTAAAAATGTTTCAACGATAAGTGAAAGTGAGTTACCTGGCTTATTTTTCTTCTTGGCTAAGAAAACTGGACAGTGTGCCTTCCAATGACCTGACATCTTGCAATGAAAATACTTGACCTTTGGATTTTTCATGCCTCAAGTTGGAGATGCAACTGCCTTAGCTTTGTGAGCCTTTTTCTTCTTATGTCCACCTTTTGGTTTAGAAGTAGAACCTTTCTCAACATAGAGTGCCACAGATGGTGCCTGTTTTCTGATAAATGTCTCTGCCACCTGCAGCTCATTCAACAATTGCGCCAAAGATAGACTCATCTTATTCATGTTATAGTTCAGGAGAAACTGTTGAAAACTATCTGGCAGAGATTGTAATATCATCTCAGCTTGGGAGTCATTGTCGATTTCAGCCCCCAAGACCTCTAGTTCATTCAGAAGACTCATCATCTTCAAAACATGATCTCTAACAGGGGTGCCTTCAACCATCTTAGTGTTCATAAGAGATCTCGTGGCAGTCTGCTTAGCTGAGCGACTCAGGTCACCAAACATTTGTTTGAGACTCTCCAGAATCTCAAAAGCAGAGTGCATATTCTGATGTTGATGTTGCAACACATTTGACATTGAAGCCATAATGTAGCACCACGCTATCTCATAAGCTTTTTGCCATTTCTGATGAGCTAACCTATCATCATCACTAGACTCCTCATCTGGTTTTAAGGGACACTCTTCTTGGAGTACAAATTTACACTCTTCAGCAATTAACACAGTGTCTAGATTTCTTCTCCAGTCAACATAGTTATGACCCTCAAGTTTTTTTTGACCCAAAATAATGCTTAGGGAGGAAAAGGAGACATATTGAATCTAAGATTTTTTTTTTTACAATATATCAATAAAATAGCCATATAAACATTGAATAATTAAATTCAAACTCATTACATACATATATATTCATGCATCTCAAATAGCCAATCGATGGGATTGGAGAACTACTCATGCAATACACATATATAATGACCGATTATTCACTCCATAAACTTTTACAGATCTAACTCAGATGGACAGTATACTGTTAGTTTAAGTCAAGTGAAAATCAAAACTCTAGTTACATTGATCCAATCATATATTACTCAGTTTAGGAGAGTTAATACAGATTATCAAACTAGCGATTAAATACGTAGTGACTTGTATTAAATTCATCCGATATGGAGGAAGGTCTAAGCCAACACATAAACTTAATACTTCATTACTATTTAATTTTAGTAATTATGGAGAAGAACCTTGTCACCTAATAAAATTTTTCGTTCATAATTCTTATCACATATTATGATTAAAATACTAAAATATGTGAATCAATAATTAATAATGAATAAATTTTAAAAAACAGTGTAGTTCTTCTCCCTTTTTTTTGTACCAATTTCATAAAAAAAAACTTACAGTTCACCATATAGACATTTTTGCCAAAAAATGGTAGTGCCAAAAAAAACACAAGCATTATAGGTTTTATTAATTAACATATAAACCAAAAGATTTCTTTAATAATTAATGTCACCTCACGTGAAACAAAGAAAACCCATTCAACACTTCTGCAAATAATTAATGTCTATTTCATCCTAAAGCAAGAATCTTTTAGGTGTTTATTTATGAACCAAGACAAAATCAATTACCAGACAAGAAGCAGCAGCTTTATTTTTGTTTCATCAAACTCTACTTTGTAGTTTTGACGCCACCGAACACTCAGCCACAAGGTATCTAAATTTAACCTCTCTCTTTTTTAAAAAACAAATACAACATGCGTGCAAAAAAAAATAGGAAAACTTCTTCACAATTGCATAGCATGCTGCCGCCACCAAGAAACCGTCTATTGTTATCTTTTGTCTCATTAATTTACTAATAAACAAATAACAAATTCTATGAAACTTAAAACTGTTTCGTCAAAAAAATTGATAACAGTTTATAAAGATTTCACGTATCCTTTGATTTTTTTCATGATAATTACAATTCATGAATCATATATAAGATCGCTCATGTACCTATCGTGTTTAGATTATCCATAAAGATGTAAGCAAGGCTCGTGATGCCAATTGTTAGAAAATAATACACGCAACGGAAGCATTCCAGAAACTTACTGCTTACATGAATTATAGACAATAAATACCAACACGTAGTACACACAAAGCGTGTTGTAAATTAACCAAGAATTACCTTTTGAAGCGTGAGCAGATATCTTGAAGCAAGACCGACTCCAGTTCTACGGTCTTCTCCAGTGATCTCAAATTCACAGCCGAACTCTCTCAATACTTGGGTGAGCAAGTATTATGTAGAAAACTAATTGTGATTTCTAGGTTGGAAGAACCACTATTTATAGAGGAGCTTTTCCAGTTCAAAAAGAAGAACAAAAAATCACGATTGTTTTCTTGGAACAAGAAACACACGTTGTTTCTTCCCTTTTCTCATAGAAAATAAAATTCTGAGTTCTAGTTAAATATGGGCACCATAGGGACCACAAAATTAATTACTGAGGCTTCCTATTATGAAAATAATTTAAAATATTAATTTAAATTATTTTTACCATAATAAATTATAAATTATTCCACTAGAAATTCGTAATTGCACTCCTCTATTTATATTTTGAAATTCCTTATTAAACACTTATGTAATTCCCCATGTTAAGCTAACAGATGCTAATCAATAAATTAAATTACTGACGAATTTAATTCAATGATTAATTTCCTTTAGAGCAATACTTAACTTATTTCATATGTCGGATTCATAAATCCACCGGCCGGGTTTACACATGAAAACTTATAAGCTTCTCATAAAAGGCGTATCATCAATCTCTATACCGAGACATGAATTCTATCAACTAACTTATTATTTCACCAATATATATTATTATCATCCAATCTATCAAGCATATTGACCCATCTCAGGATCTCACCTTTTAATAAATCAAAACGATAATTAATATACACAACTCATAATAGTTATATCATGATTGAGAATATAAGTACATTTAATAGTTTAGAGAATATGTTTTTATCAGTCAGTCCAAAACATCTATCTCTACTTGGTCATGTTCAATACATACAAAATGCACTAGCACGAGAAGTTAGAACTATACCATTCTCGTAATCAAAATAAATTACTTTTAATCTCGTGCTACAATCATTCTGATGTTTTGTCCAAATTCTCATCTATAATTGTGAACTATTACTTTAACTTATAAGAACCGATAATTTAATCTTCTGTGCATAAGCTTAAACTCTATATACCAAATCATTTACTATATAAGTTGAGAACACATATATGACAAAATGATCTATTTAATGTAACACTTTATTGAATTAAATAAATAAATAAATAATTATTCAATAAATAATACTATATCAAAACACATGGGTAATAGTATATCCTAACAGGGTTGTAAATTATTTTACTTTTGTGGTGGAATTTTGCTTGTCGAATCTGGTTTGGATGACTATGATTTGCTGATATTGGTTTGTTTTAATTGTTTTCCCTTTTCTTATTAACTGATTCTTAAGAACATGAAAAGTAATTACTAAAACAAGTATTGTAAAGCATATATGACAACCTATTAGAAGCCTTGGATATTCAAATCCTTTGCGACTTGTCCGTTTACTTAATGAGTTTTTCTTAAATACTCTTTTCGTTGAAGATGTATGATAGTGAATTAAAACTCTTTTCAGAATCTCGTATATAAATTCTAAAGAGTTTTATTATTATTTTTAATTCTTATAATATATTTTGATTATGAAAATCACCATTTTAATACGGGATATGTAGTCTCTGACTATTTTCTTGTTGTATGGTTTTCTCCTGTTAATACGAGATACTTTGTACATCGGATTGTCTTTGATGTAGACTTTGCTTATACAATATATTGTCGCACTTTAATAATTAACATTAAGTTTAAGATAATTATTATAGTTAACTATTATGAGATGTTATTTTTAGTTCTTTTTGTCATATGTTTGGGATTAGCCACAACATCCTAGGTATATGACATAAAGGAAATTAAGTTTTTTAATCACATAAAATTAAGTGATTAAGATATAATAACAACATCTAATAAAGTCCAATTATCTTATCAAAATAGTAACCTTACCCCACAGGGAGGTAACTATTTTGGTTAGATTAATTGAAATAAGATAGTAAACCTTTCAGTTGAAAATAATCTTATGCCCACAGGTATGAATTATTTTCTAGATTTATTTGGTTTACTAGTCTAATAAATTTAATTAATATTATGTATGGGTTACAACCTCTACCCACAAAAAAGTTTAGAATTTACTTAGATTCAGTATTTACGCGATTCACTTTTGATGGTTATGTATTTCATAGCTTATGTATGTGTATTCTTGTTTTGCAGTTCACACAACTTTTTCTACTACAATATTTAACGAAAATGCTCAAATTCTAATATTGTATGGTGACAACTTTAATGAATGGAAGGAGAAAGTTCTTCTCATATTAGGGTGCTCGAATTTGGATCTGGCCCTTCGTGTGAAAGAACCACCTAAACCCACATAATCAAGTACGCCAAAGGCTAAGGCTTTTTATGAACGATGGGAGCGATTCAATCTCTTGAGATCAATGCTCATAAAAACTCATATAAGCCAAAGCATTAGGGGTTCTATCCCCAACGTCGACAAGGTCAAAGCTTACAGAAGGCAATTGATGAACAATTTGTAAGCTCTGACAAGGCATTGGCCAGTGCCCTTATGAAGAGGCTCTCAGTTATGACATTTGATAGAAGTCGTACCGTGTGTGGGCACATTATGGAGATGAGATGTATTGCTGCCAAACTCAAGTCCCTTAAGGTTGATATGTCTGCACCATTTCTTGTGCATTTTATTCTCGATTCTCTTTCTGCGGAATATGATCCATTCAAGATATCTTATAACACACATAAAGATAAATGGTCAATCAATGAACTCTTGACTATGTGTGTTCAAAAAGAGGAGAGGTTGAAACATGAGATACCTGAAAGTGTTAATTTGGTGACTCATGATAAGAGAAATGCAAGAAGGGAAAAAGTGTTCCTATGAAAAAGAAAGGTAGTCTTGATAAAAATACTTTTCGTTTCTGCAGAAAGAAGGGACACTGAAAGATAGATTGCCTGAAATACAAGAAATGACTTGAGAAAAAAAAGGTAATTTTACCTTTGTATGTTATGAGTCTAATTTCATTGAAGTTTTTGATAATACATGGTGGATCGATTCAGATTCCACAAACTCATATTGCCAAAACCATGCATGATTTTCTAACTCTAAGGAAGCCAATGAGAAGTGAACAAAATATTCATTCTAGTAATAGGACGACATCAAATGTGGAAGGCGTGGAAACTTATAGGCTCATTTTAAAAGATGATTTTCAATTAGATTTAGAAAACACTTTTTATGTTCCATCTTATTCTAGGAATTTAATTTCTCTTGAATTTCGCTTTCAAGACTATCTTTAGCTGGTTATGATTTCAATTTTCATTATTCTTCAATGAAACTTTTGAAAGGCAACAAAGTTATTGGTTTTGAAAATTTGTATGGAAAAATATTTAAATTTGAGCTAGCCCCCATGACTGAATGTAATGTCTTAACTCTGCATGATAAAGAAGTTGAAACTAAGCAATGTATTATCAATGAGAACTCTTGCCTTAAAAATTATTGTGTATATTTTAAATAGGATTCCATCCAAGGCTGTCCCCAAGATACCTTTTGAATTATTTAAAGGATGGAAACCTAGTTTATGCCATTTACACGTTTGGAGATGTCCAACTGAAGTGAGGGTTTACAACCCACATTTTAAAAAAGTTGTGATGACCCTTCCGGTCATCTTCGTATTTACGTATTCATTGTACTGTTAGAGTTTTCTTATAGTGTCCCTAAGTCATTTATGGCTTGCTGGGACCGGTAGTTTGGTGCCCTGGTCATTCGTTTGGTCATTTTGGCCGTTTGCCTGTTTTAGAGCTTTGACTTAGAATATCATTGACTTTAGTCAACCTTCTTAGCTAACGTGCTCGAAATTGAATTCTGACAGTTCCTTTAGCTCCGTAGCATTGATTTTGATCGAGTTGGACCTTTAGTTGAGGCCTGAGAACTTTCAGTGTGGGTTTTGTGTTGCTTTCTCTGTTTTCATGCCATTTGGAGTTAAAAGTGTAACTTTGGATAGCTTTCGATGATCGAAGCATCAGATTCAAAATCCAATGCTTCCATCAGCTCCAGAACATTGAGTTTGGGTTAGGTAGATGGTTGGTTCGGGTTTCGGGTGAGATGGGCTCATTTCGGGTGTTTGATTGCGTGTTGGTTAGTGTTGACTTCGGTCAACTTTTCTCCAAAACTACCTCGTATGGAAGTTTCATTGATTCCATTGAGTCCGGAGCATCGTTTCCACTCTTTTTATAATATTGGTTTATGAATATCGGTTTCCGATTGTGCCCGGAATGCCACATCAAGTTTTGGAAAGTTGCAGACTTTTGTTGTTGTAGGTGTATGCCTCAGGCCTTAATCGCGATCGCGAGCCTCGTCCCTCGCAACCGTGATGAAAAACCTGGAAACCTATTTTTCGCGATCGCATGATTGCCTTTTGCGATCGCGATGAAGGCCCTTCCCCTTTGTTCATCACGATCTCGTGGCTAGCCTTCGCGATCGCGATGGTCTAGCCAGCGTGGTCCTCATGACCTCGAGGGGTCCCATCGTGATCGTGATGAAGGACCGCTGGCAGTATAAAACTTTTTCATTTCATATTTCCAGCCATTCTCTCTTAATTCTTTCAACTCTAACTCACCCAAACCCTCTTTAAACTGCTCAAACCAGTACACCCTTGAAGAATTCTCGTACCCTCGATAAATTCTTGTTCCGTTAGTGTTTTGGTAAGTTTTCCGTCTTCTCCTTAGTTGTCTTCTCCAATTATCTAAATCTCCATTGTTGTGAATCCTTAGAGCTCGAAAGTTGGTTGTAGATTCTGTCGGGGAGAAGTGCATGCTTGGCAGGCTCGCCCTTATCCACATTCTTGGCTTGATTCTTCCATTTGGGTAGGTGATTCTTGCCAATTTCCGATTCTTCTTTCCAAAAATTCCATTGTTGGGTTCCTAGCAGTAGGGGCTATTTTAGCTCGAATTTGTAGCCTAATTTCCTTGATTTCTTGGGCATGTACTCCCATGGTCTGGGGGATAATAACGTGAGTTTTCATTTTTTGTTTTGGGTTATGGGCCTCGCAGGCCCGCTTTTGACCCAGAATTTGGCCCGGCTACAATTGTAGCATTATGGGTATCGTTAGACTCATTTTAATGTTTTATTCATGTTCTTGATAGTTTGATCATCATTCAGGATTTCTTAGAGAGATTCGGGCTTGGATTTTGTTGTCCTAGCAGCTTGTCGTCGGACGACAGGTAGGTGAGGATCTAAACTCCCTAGACTTAGCAGATATCGGATAAAATTATACTAGCTGGCATCCTTGGATTGGGTTGTTAGGTTGGCACCACAGACCTTGACCGTTTTCAATGCTTTGCCTCGTTTATTTCCTCCATTGTGTGTAGTATTTTCCGCAGTTTATATTATCACCCTTATGGTCCTGTGTGGCCTTGCTTTGACTCTGGACCATAGATGGTGGGTTATTCGGGTGTGCCCGTGAGTCCCGGGTATCGTTATCATGATATTATGCTGGCTATCTGTGTTGTAGAGCGATTGGAGCCTGTGTAGGGCCGATAGGTTGATTGTGAGCTACTGGGCGGCTATATGTGTTTAATCATATCATTTCCATGCATATAAAGAGGAATTATCCACGTTTTACTATGGTTTTGGCTTCGGCCCTACTGGAATTGTTTTTCTAAACTTTGCATGGCCCCGGGGGCCCATTTTCGACGAAAATGAATTGGAAATGGTTTGACTTAACTTGTGGATCTTCTTGGGGTAAAAGAAGTTAAATTATGATTTCTATCACTAGTTTTACTATTAATGCTAGACTCGACAGGGCCGGGTTTCTAGTTGAGTTTTCTTATTTATTTGAGATGACTTTAGCCTCGGTCAGATCGAGCATCTGAGTTGACTTTCTACTGTTTAGACTCGGATACGCTCGGGCACCCTTGGAGGGGTTTTTGAGACATCTTCCCACTACTTTAGTCCTGTACAGGGTCTGGGCATGCATATTCGAGACTGGATCTCTATCTTGAACCCGGACTTGCTTCGGAATAACATATTTTGATACTGAGTTTTAGTATGGGGTTCGAGACCTCCATAGACCTTGCCATTCTAGACATGGGTCCTAGGGCTGCGTGTGCCAGAGGGAGGGTATACGGTGGAGTAGAGGTATACGAGTAGTGTCCTTCCATAGAACCTACCTGTTGGGCCCGATCGGCACCATAGGGGGTACATACAGAGTTACCACTTCACCCTGAGATCTTCATACATCATATCATTCATTGTTTCAGGCTCCACCCTTGTTTTCTATTTGTTGAGTGTACGCTCCAGTTGTATAGGCGACCGGAGAGTTTGTCTTCACTTATTTGCATTCCTCGGTTGTTTGGGCGGGCGGGGACTGTAGGTAGACTCTTGTTACTTTTTTGCGGTGTTATCCGTTGTTACAGTTATACTTATAAGATTATATACGGCTAAGTTATTACTTGTTGGATTGAGATTTGTATGATTAGTTGGATTATTGATTCCTGTTTCCGAGCATGCCTATCTTTACTCTCCTCTTCCTCCCTTTGTACTTGAGGTTACCGGTATATTGTCCACTTCTAAAACTTATTATGTATATACTGTTATTGCAAGGATCCCAGGTGCGTTATTTCCTGCCTACACATGTGCCTGTTGTGTATATATTCTACTTGCTAGCCTTGTATGCTATTTCTGTTGTCTTCCCTCTAGGATAGTTCTTATGTACTTTTTCGATGATTTTCGTGACTACTTGCTTCTATTATGTCTATTACTAATCTTTTATCTTATATGTGCCCAGTCGGCCTATGATACCTACTGGGTACCTTATGCTTCACATTTGGTGCTCATACTACACTCTGCATCTTTTGGTGCAGATCCTAGTGTGAGCCATAACCGCTAGCTCGTGGGAGACTCGTGCTTGGAGATTTTGGACTGTCCCGGACTGAGGGTGAGCTCTTGGCCATCAGACCTTGACTTTAGTTATCTTTTGTATATATTGTACTCTCGTAGTTCGAAGACCTGATGTATATGTTATTTTGGACCCTTATACTCCTTATGTAGATCCGAATCTTATATGCTATGATACCAGGTTTTGGGTTTGGTTTAGTTTCTGCATTGTATATATATTACTCATGTTATCTATTTTCTTCATCTTGTTCCCTTGCTTCCGCTTATTAAACTATTCTTCTATTTAAGTTAATAGAATGTGACCCATTTCTAACCGTTACGGGCTACGGGGATTGGTTTGCCTACTGGGGGGTTGTAGGTGCCATCATGATCGATAAATTAGGTCGTGACAGCTTGGTATCAGAGCTCTAAGTTCATCGGTGTCATCGGTATAGGAGCCAATGTCTAGTAGAGTCCTACGGATCGGGGCAGAGACGTCCGTACTCAATATTCGGGAGGCTATAATGACATCTTAGGAAAATTGGACTTTTCTTGTTTCTGTCTCGTGCGTAGTACCCTTGAGAGTTTCTGGAAATCTTACTTATTCTGGTTCACTCTTTCGCAGATGATTCGTATGAGATCTTCAGCTTCTGGTGGAGGAGAGCCTCCTTCCCCTGCACCTCTGACTCCAGCTAGGGGCCGGGGTGGTCACAAGGGTAGAGGTAGGGGTCGATGTCATCCCAGAGAAGTGGAACCTGCTAGAGCTGCTAGAGTTGAGATAGGGCCTGAGTTTGACTACGAGCTAGAGTTTACTCCAAAGTAGCAACATGTGGGACCGGGGATAACCTAGGTACCACCATCTCCAGTGCTAGTTCCAGCACCAGTTTCTGTGCCAGCTTCAACCCCAACTCAGTCCTCAGATATTAAGGGTTTACTTAATCAGCTTCTGGGTATGATTGGGGAAAGACCTTCTGAGGTAGCACCTACACTCGCTCAGGGGGCATCCCTGGGTGTCCAGAGTTCAGGAGCGCAGCCTGCTACTGCGGCTCCTTGTGCTGAGGTTATTCTAATTCCAGCGGTTGCACAGCCTCTTCCTCCTTGCCCAACTATGAGAGATGGGGAGCAGAAGGCCTTGAGTAGATTTCTGAGATTGGCACCACCGAGATTCGCTGGTACATCAAGACAGGACCCACATGACTTCATTACTACCTGTGAAGAGATATTACACCATATGGGATTGCTAGAGACTTACGGGGTTGGCTATTCTATTTATTAGCTGGAGGGTCCAGTGAAGTTATGGTGGAGGGCACAGGCTGCTTGCAGACCTTCTACATCACCTCCTTTGACTTGGTCTGAGTTTTATGAGGCCTTTATGGACAAGTTCTTACCACAAAGCGACAGGGAGCATCGGAGGGAGGAGTTTACTAAACTTGCTCAGTATTCTATAACTGTCTTAGAGTACAAGACCCGTTTCCATCAGCTTGCTCTATTTGGGGCCATGATTATGCCTACTGAGGCTGATAGGGTCCGTAGATTTGTTTAAGGGCTACGGAGAGAGTTTAGAGAGCCTGCAGAGATATTGGTTGCTAATGGTCGGTCTTTCTAGGCTATTGCGTACTATGCCCATACTATAGAGGATTCGCATCATCATGATACCGGGGCCAGAGATAAGAGACCTCGACATCAGGGTGGCTACAGTGGTTCCCGATATGGTGGTAGAGGTTCAGGCCAGTGGGGCCGGGGTTATCAGCCACAGCAGTACCAAGGTCAGTCCAGCCGAGCGGTTCAAGCTTCATTTCAGACTTTCGATAGTACCCAGTTTAAGCAGGGTCAGAGCAGCCATAAGGGCAACAATGGTCAGTCTTCGAGGGGTACAACTTCTGGGGTGTTAGGCCATGATGTCCATACGGGTTTTGCTGGTTCATCCCGACTAAGTAGGTCATCAGGGGCTTATTTCACCTGTGGTATTGTTGGTCATTTTGCTAGAGATTGCCCCCAGCAGGGCGCAGTTTAGCCAACCGCTCTGCCGGCTCAGCCTATTCTCTCAATTCAGCCACCGGCTCGAGGAGGTGGTGGTCAAGGTAGAGGTGGTGCTCCACGTGGTAGAGCAGGTGGTAGGGATGGCGGTCGGGCAGATGGAGGTCGGCGTCAGTTCTATGTGGGACCTGGGAGACTAGAGGTAGAGGCCTCAAATGCTATGATTACTGGTATAATTTCTGAGTGCCATCAGTCTGCTACAGCTTAATTTGATCCTGGATTCACTTTTTCATATGTATATGCCTACTTTTTTCCTTGTTTGGGGTTGGCTAGTGAGCCATTATCTGTTCCTGTTTCTATTCGACCCCAGTAGGAGATTCTTTAGTAGTGGATCAGATTGTGAGATCTTGCATGATGTCTGTTGGTGATTTAGAGACTTGGGCTGATTTGATGATACTTGATATGCTTGATTTTAATATGATACTGGGCATGGAATGGTTATCCCCTCACCATGCGGTATTGTATTGTTATTCCAAGATCGTTACCATAGTCGTGCTGGGTGTATCCCTGGTTGTATGGCAGGGTTCTATCAGCCGTGCACCGTCTGGGATCATCTCTTATCTTCGAGCTAGGAAGTTGATTTCCCGTGGGTGTTTAGCTTATCTAGCATATGTCCGAGATGCTAGTGCTGAACCTTCATTTCCTGAGTCTGTTCCTGTGGTTAGAGACTTCCTAGATGTATTTCCTATCGACCTGCCAGGCCTTCCACCTGAGAGAGATGTTGATTTTTCCATTGAGTTAGAGCCGAGCACCAGACCCATTTCTATACCCCCTATTGTATGGCTCCTATTGAGTTGAGAGAGCTTAAGAAGCAGCTCCAGAATTTGTTAGCTAAGGGGTTCTTTAGACCGAGTGTGTCTCCTTGGGGTGCTCTTATTCTCTTTGCAAAGAAGAAGGATGGGTCAATGCGGATGTGTATTGACTATCGGCAGTTGAATAAGGTGACAGTGGAGAATAAGTATCTGATGCCGAGGACTGATGACTTGTTTGATCAGCTCCAGGGTTTACCCATGTTTTTGAAGATTGATTTGAGGTTCGGCTACCACCAGTTAAGGATTAGGGCGGAGGACATCCCTAAGACAAAATTCAGAACATGTTATGGCCACTATGAGTTGCTGGTGATGTCTTTTGGATTGACTAATGCCCCTGCAGCCTTTATGGATTTGATGCATAGGGTGCTTAGCCGTACATGGATATGTTCATAATAGTCTTCATTGATGACATTCTGATATACTCGAGGAGTAGGGACGAGCATGAGCATCACTTGAGGACTGTACTTCAGACTTTGAGAGATCATCAGCTTTATGTCAAGTTCTCAAAGTATGAGTTTTGGCTTCAGTCAGTTGCATTCCTAGGATACGTGGTGTCTAAGGATGGGATTAGGGTTGATCTGGGTAAGATTTCTCCGGTTTGTGATTGGCCTAGACCTACTACTCCTACCGAGGTTCGCAGCTTTGTTGGTTTAGACGGGTACTATAGACGGTTTGTTAAGGGATTTTCTTCTATAGAAGCACCCTTGACTATGCTGACTAGGAAGGATGTTCCATTCCAGTGGTCAGATCAGTGCGATGATAACTTTCAGAGGCTTAAGGCCTTATTGACTTTAGCTCCAGTTTTGACTTTGCAAGTTAAGGGTCATAGTTTCTCTGTGTATTGTGATGCTTTAGGGGTCAATCTTGGTTGTGTGTTGATACAACAGGGTCGAGTGATAGCATATGCATCGAGACAGCTAAAGGTTCATGAGCGCAACTACCCCACTAATTACTTAGAGTTGGTGGCGGTAGTCTTCGTGCTCAAGATCTGGAGGCGCTACTTATATGGAGTTCACTGTGAGATATTCACTGATCACCACAGTCTTCAGTACATTATGAGTTAGCGGGAGCTGAACTCGAGGCAGACATAGTAGCGGATGCCTTGAGTTGGAAGGCAGTGTGTATGGGCAGTCTAGCTTCACTTTCAGTTTTTGAGCTACCATTGGCCTTGGACATCCAGTCCTTGGCTAACCGATTGGTTAGGCTTGACTTGTCGTATCCTAGCAGAGTTCTTGCCAGTGTTGAGGTTCGTTCTGCTCTAGTTGATCAAATTCAGAGCTAACAGTTTGAGGATGAGAGTTTGTGCGACCTTGGTGATTAGGTAATTCGGGGTATGGCCAACCAGGTTACTTTGTGTTCTGATGGTATTCTGAGGTTTGATGGTCGACTTTGTGTTCCGAGGGTTGGTGATTTGATTCAGTTGATACTCTGTGAGGCACATTGTTCTAGATACTCTATTCATCCTGGCACGACAAAGATGTATAGAGATTTAAGACAGCTTTACTGGTGGTGTGGTATGAAGCAGGATGTAGCAGAGTTTGTATCTCGGTGCTTGAACTGTCAGCAGGTGAAGTTCGAGCCCATGAGACTGGGTGGCTTGATGCAGAAACTTCCTATTCCTGAGTGGAAGTGGAAAGGTGTTAATATGGACTTTGTTGTTGGTTTTCCTCATACTTCTCAGGGTTTTGATTCCATTTGGGTGATTATAGATCGGCTAACTAAGTTGACCCACTTCTTGTCGGTTCAAATTTCCTATGGTGCTGAGAGGTTAGCTCAGATTTACATTCATAAGGTTGTTCGGTTGCACGGGGTCCCAACTTCTATCATTTCAGACCGCGGCACGCAGTTCACATCTCAGTTTTGGAGGGATATTTAGCGAGAGGTATAGAGGTTCAACATAGTACCGCTTTTGACCCTCAGATAGATGGCCAGTCCAAGAGGACTATTCAGGTCCTGGAGGACATGCTTCGGGCTTGTGTACTTGACTTTGGAGGTTCATGGGATCAGTTTGTGCCCTTGGCTGAGTTTGTTTATAATAATAGCTTTCATTCGAGCATTGGCATGGCACCTTTTGAGGCCTTGTATGGTAGGCATTGCAGATCGCCGATTGGTTGGTTTGATGGGTTAGAGTCCAGGCCGCAGAGTACAAATTTGCTTAGAGATTCCTTGGACCGAGTCTATTTGATTCAGGACAGACTTAGAGCATCCCAGAGTAGGCAGAAGAGCTACACTGATCGTAGGCTTCGTGCCTTGGAGTTCAGTGTTCGTGACTTGGTTTTCCTTCGTGTATCACCCGTGAAGGGAGTGATGAGATTTGGTCGGCGGGGCAAGCTTAGCCCTAGGTTTATTGGGCCATTTGAGATTCTACAGAGGGTTGGTGGTGTTGCCTACATGTTAGCTCTGCCTCCGATGTTTTTAGCTGTTCACCTAGTTTTTCATGTCCTGATGTTACGCCGGTATGTGCCAGATGAGTCTCATGTGTTGCATTGGGATTCAGTTTAGTTGGATGAGAGTTTATCTTTTGTTGAGAAGCCGATAGCTATTCTGGCCAGAGATATCAGGATATTGAAATATAGGGAGATTCCAGTTGTGAAAGTTCAGTGGAGACATTGTCTGGTCGAGGAGGCTACTTAGGAGACCGAGAGTGAGTTACGTGCTCAGTACCCGCAGTTGTTCGAGCCTTCAGGTACTCCCTTCTTCTTGACTTTCAAGGACGAAAGTCTTTTTAGTAGTGGATGTTGTGATGACCCTTCCGATCATCTTCATATTTACGCATTTATTGTACTGTTAGATCTTTCCTAAAGTGGCCCCAAGTCATTTATGGCTTGCCAGGACCGGTAGTTCGGTGCCCTAGTCGTTCATTTGGTGGTTTTGACCGTTTGCCTATTTTAGAGCTTTAACTTAGAATATCATTGACTTTAGTCAACCTTCTTAGCTAACGTGCTCAAAATTGAATTTTGATAGTTCCGTTAGCTCCGTAGCATTGAGTTTGGTCTAGTTAGACCTTCATTTGGAGTTAAAAGTGTAACTTTAGGTAGCTTTCGATGATCGAAGCGTCAGATTCAAAATCCAATGCTTCCATCAGCTCTGGAATGTTGAGTTTGGGTTAGATAGGTGGTTGGTTTGGGTTTCGGGTGAGTCGGGCTCATTTTGGGTGTTTGGTTGCGTGTTTGGTTATTGTTGACTTGGGTCAACATTTCTCTGAAATGACCTCGTATGGAAGTTTCATCGATTCCTTTGAGTCTGAAGCGTCGTTTCCACTCTATTTGTAGTATTGGTTTTTGAATATCGGTTTCTGATTGTGCCTAGAATGCCCCATTGAGTTTGGGAAAGTTGCAGACTTTTGTTGTTGCAGGTGCAGGCCTTAGGCCTTAATCGCGATCGTGAGCCTCGTCCCTCGCGACCGTGATGAAGTACCTAGACTACTGTGATTTGCGATCGTGTGATCGCCTAACGCGATCGCGATGAAGTCCCTTCCCCTTTGTTCATCATGACTGCATGGCTAGCCTTCGCGATCGCGATGGTCTAGCCAGCGTGGTCCTTGCAACCGCGAGGGGTCCCGTCGCGATCGCGATGAAGGACCCCTGGCAGTATAAAACTTTTTCATTTCATATTTCCAGCCATTCTCTTTTAATTCTTCTAACTCTAACTCACCCAAACCCACTCTAAACTGCTCAAACCAGTACACCCTTGAAGAATTATCGTACCCTCGATAAATTCGTGTTCCGTTGGTGTTTTGGTAAGTTTTTCCTCTTCTCCTTAGTTGTCTTCTCCAATTATCTAAATCTCCATTGTTGTGAATCCTTGGAGATCAAAATTTGGTTGTAGATTCTGTCCGGGAGAAGTGCATGCTTGGCAGGCTCGCCCTTATCCACATTCATGGCTTGATTCTTCCATTTGGGTAGGTGATTCTTTCCAATTTCCAATTCTTCTTTCCGAAAATTCCATTGTTGGGTTCCTAGCGGTAAGGGATATTTTAGCTCAAATTTGTAGCCTAATTTCCTGGGCATGTCCTCCCATGGTCTTGGGGATCATAATGTGAATTTTTGTTTTATCGTTTGGGTTGTGGGCCCTACCGTCCCACTTTTGACCTGAATTTTGGCCCGGTTACAATTGTAGCATTATGAGTATCGTTAGACTTATTTTAATATTTTATTCATTTTCTTGATAGTTTGATCATCATTCGGGATTTCTCAGAGCGATTCAGGCTTGGATTTCGTTATCCTAGCAGCTTGTCGTCAGACGATAAGTAGGTTACGGTCTAAACTCTCTATACTTAGCGTATATCGGATAAAATTATACTAGCTGGCATCCTTGGATTGGGTTGTTAGGTTGGCACCACAGACCTTGACCGTTTTCAATGCTTTGCCTCCTTTATTTCCTCCGTTCTGTGTAGTATTTTCCGCAGTTTATATTATCACCCTTATGGTCCTGTGTGGCCTTGCTTTGACCCTGGACCATAGATGGTGGGTTATTCGGGTGTGCCCGTGAGTCCCGGGTATCGTTATCATGATATTATGCTGGCTATCTGTGTTGTAGAGCGATTGGAGCCTGTGCAGGGCCGATAAGTTGATTGTAAGCTGGTTGGCGGTATTTGTGTTTAATTATATCATTTCCATGCATATAAAGAGGAATTATCCGCGATTTACTACGGTTTTGGCTTTGGCCCTACTGGATTTTTTTTTCTAAACTTTGCATGGCCCCGGGGGCCTAGTTTCGACGGAAATGAATTGGAAATGGTTTGACTTAACTTGTGGATCTTCTTGGGGTAAAAGAAGTTAAATTATGATTTCTATTACCAGTTTTACTATTAATGCTAGACTCGGCAGGTCCGGGTGCTAGTTGAGTTTTCTTATTGATTTGAGATGACTTTAAACTCGGTCGGACCGAGCATCTGAGTTGACTTTCTTCTGTTTAGACCCGGATACTCCCGGGCACCCTTGGAGGGGTTTTTGAGACATTTTCCCACTACTTTAGTCCTGGACAGGGTCTGGGCATGCATATTCGAGATTGAGTCTCTATCTTGAACTCGAACTTTCTTCTGGATGACATGTTTTGATACTGAGTTTTAGTATGGGGTCCGGGACCTCCATGGACCTTACCATTCCGGACCTGAGGCTTAGGGATGCGTGTGCCAGAGGGAGGGTATACGGCGGAGTAAAGGTATATGGGCAGTGTCCTTCCATGGAATCTACCTGCTGAGCCCGATCGGCACCGGAAGGGGTATATACAGAGTTACCACTTCACCTTGAGATCTTCATGCATCATATCATTCATTGTTTAAGGCTCCACCCTTGTTTACTGTTTGTTGAGTTTATGCTCCTGTTGTATGGGCGGATGGAGGGTTTGTCTTCACTTCTTTGCGTTCCTCATTTGTATGGGAGGCCAGGGGACTGTAGGTAGACTCTTGTTACTTTATTGCGGTGTTATCCCCTGTTACGGTTATACTTATACGATTATATACGACTAAGTTGTTACTTGTTGGATTGAGATTGGTATGATTAGTTGGGTTATTGATTCCTGTTTCCGAGCATGCCTATCTTTACTCTCCTCTTCCTCCCTTTGTACTTGAGGTTATCGGTATACCGTCCACTTCTAAAACTTATTATGTATATATTGTTATTGCAAGGATCCCAGGTGCGTTATTTCCTGCTTACACATGTGCCTGTCGTGTATATATTCTACTTGCTAGCCTTGTATGTTGTTTCTTTTGTCTTCCCTCTAGGCTAGTTCTTGTGTACTTTTTTGTTGATTTCCGTGACTACTTGCTTCTATTTTGTCTGTTACTGTGCTTTTATCTTATATGTGCCCAGTCGGCCTATGATACTTACTGGGTACCTTATGCTTCACATTTGGTGCTCATACTACACTCTGCATCTTCTGGTGCAGATCCTAGTGTGAGCAATTGCCGCTAGCTCGTGGGAAACTCGTGCTTGGAGAATTTGGACTATCCCTGACTGAGGGTGAGATTTTGGCGATCAGAGCTTGACTTTAGTTGTCTTTTGTATATATTGTACACTCGTAGTTCGGAGACATGCTGTATATGTTATTTTGGACCCTTGTACTCCTTATGTAGATCCGGCTCTTAAACGCTATGATACCAGGTTTTGGGTTTGGTTTAGTTTTGGCATTGTATATATATTACTCCTGTTATCTATTTTCTTCATCTTGTTCCCTTGCTTCCGCTTATTAAACTATTCTTCCATTTAAGTTGATAGAATGTGGCCCATTAGTAACCGTTCCGGGCTACGGGGATTGGTTCGCCTATTGGGGGGTTGTAGGAGCCATCATGACCGAGAAATTGGGTCGTGACAAAAATGGATGAAAGAACTAGAAGCGGTTTCTTTATAGGCTATGCGGTTAACTGTAAAGGATTTAGATTTTATTGTCCGTCTCATTCTCCTATAATTGTTGAGGCTAGAAGTTCTAAGTTTCTTGAGGAACATGAAGTAAGTGGGAGTAGTTCAACTCAAGTGGTGAAACTAGAAGAAATAAGAGAACCACCATTAGGAGCTTGAATGCAAATCAGACAAATTCTCATGAATTACCTGAAGAGCAACAAGTTCAAGAGCCACCACCACTTGATGAGCCACATGAAGAACAACTCGTTTTACCTGAACGCATTGTTAAAGGAGCACTTGAACAAGAGGAAGTAAGAAAATCCTCAAGAGTTCGTACGCCAACAATTTCTAGTGACTATATTGTATACCTCCAAGAGTCTTATTATGATATTGGACTAAAAGATGATCCATGTTTTTTTTTCACAAGCCATGAGTGGAGAAAAATCCACACTTTGGTATGATACTATAAAAGAAGAGTTGAAATCTATGGTAAAAAATAAAGTCTGTAATCTCGTTGAATTACCAAAAGGAGTCTCTACTATAGGATCTAAATGGGTTTATAAAACCTAAAGAGACTCTTGTGGCAATATTGAACGATATAAAGCTAGACTTGTAGTCAAGGTTTTACTCAAAAGGAAGTTATTAATTATTGTTATGATCCTATTTTTTACGATAGGACACAACTTTGAGACTCACAAAAAATAATAAATAATTAATTTAAAAAATAATATATTAGAGAGTCGCCACCTAATTTTAGAAAAAAATTCGGAAACCTTTTAATTAAAGAATAAATTTTAGTCTACGAAATCAGTTAGATTCTAGGTAAGGTTCAAGTTATTCCGAAGGGAAGGGGTTAGGCATCCTTCAGAATCCACAACGGTGGTTCCCAACTGAATTTATTTTTTCAATTGAGGAGATAAAATAAATATTTTGATTCTTCAGAGTTAGAGAAAATGACTCTCCAAAACTCGAAGAATCCAAGGAAATTTTTTTACGAGACGACCTAATATTTGCCTGGTTGTGCGTTCCGATGTTGTGGAGTTCACAGGAAAAATGAGGAGGGACAGAGGTGAGGGAGCTGTGGTGGTGTGACTGTGGGGGAAAAAGGGCTGGTGATGGGAGGTTTATGGGTTGTTGGGTGGTGGACGGTGGTTGAGCTCCGATGGTCGGAGAAGAAGGCAATGGGAAAAGGCTGCCACTGTTTAAGGAAGGAAACGGAGGAGAAAAAATTATTTTCTTTTGAAATTGTTGCCAATTTTAGAAATTTCCACCACTAAAGAATGTGTTGAGTGTATGAGACACTTTATATAAAATTTTAAAAACCTAAACCATCTAGGTGGAAAAACAAAATCATGAACTATCAAAACTGTGTGCTCAAAACTATGGTTTACCTAAAATTATGGGCTATTTATTTATCTGTGTAAAAAATATCTCCTTCAACTTATGTATTAACAAACCGTGTTAAAAAAATAAAATATATATTTAATAACATTAAAAAAATATGATTTGAACAAAGACAACTGTGATTTAAAAAAACATAATAATATTTGTTTACATTCAAATGATTGCGATAAAAATTAATGATAATTAAAATTAACTAAAATAGATAAAAAATTCTATATTTTCAAAAATGAAAATAATTATAAATTGTGTTAACATTAAAAAAAATTGTGAAAAAATTATATTCTGTGCAATTTAATGAATAAAAGATCTAAAAATATTAACTTGAAAAATATCATGCCAAAATTTAGTATCAACAACTGCCCCTCTTTTCTAAGAGATGATGAAAGAATCTCTGAGCAAAGACGTTGACATGTAGTCAATTTTAGCTCGACAAAGAAAAAGAATGATGATCTTAGGCGTATTTATACACCTAAGTGTCATTATCTATGCACGTTTAGCTTAGTTTTGAGGATAACTTGGTGTGATGTTGAGGTATATATTATATATGTGTGTATTTGGTTGCTAAATTACATGTTTAAGGTGTTTAAGGTGCATTTGAAACAAGTTAAGAGTCAAAATGATCAAATAGAGTTTAGATGAGAAAACTAGCTTTGCTAGCTTGAGCTATGCGTATTCTAGTGTACTTTGATGAGCTCTATTGTGTTGTATGGACTAATGTGTGTTATGAATTATTGTAGGAGACCATTCGAGGATCTATGGAAGCTAAATGAAGCCTACAAACAAGCCACAAGAAGTGGAAAATCAAGGAACAAGTGTACGAGGAGAAGAGTGCAAAAAGCGGACGAACCTTCACGTTTGGAGGGGCCATGCACCGCACCCCTCAAGGATGAGGTGGAGGCCATGCATTGCGACACCCAAGGCTGAGATGGAGGGTCAGCCTCGCACACCCCATCATGGAGGTCCACTAGTTTGGCCCCGCAGCCAGCCACGCGATGCGACCCCTCCCTAAAACGTCCAAAATCGGGTTTTAACTTGGTTTAAGTTGGAGGCAAAGTTATAAATGCATATATTTCTTATGGGACAGCCTATGGATGACCTAAAATACTACAAAAGGAGTACTTAACCACATTTACATACATCTTGGGAAGAGGACACGAATTGGAGAGCAAAGGAGACATCAAGGAGCTCAAACTAGGGTTCTTTGTTCTTTAACTTTTCTTTCTTGTAGTTTTGCTTTATGAACTCATCTATGGTGATTCTTTGTATGACTATGAGTGTATAAACACCCTCATTCTAGGGTTGAGGCTACAACATGATTGCTTAATTATGATTTTAAAGTTGGTTTAATTGTTTATCATGTCATGTGACTGTTCTTGCGTTCTTGTTTTACTATTCTAAAGCGTCATAAACTTTAGGATAAATCTAAGTCTCAAAAAAAATTGACCATAGGAGTTGAGGGACAGAATGAAGAATGTAGGTAGTGTGGATCATCTCTTTTGTTGTTAGTTAGCAATTGTAAGGAATGACTTGCGGTTAGGATAGAAATATACCTAAATGCCCCATTTGGTTAGTAAAACAAAAATATAATTGAATGTATCCGAATTAAAGACTCACATCCCCACTCAATGATGTAATTGTGAGATTAATTTAGGTATATGACTTAGAGGATGACCATTCATGGGTTATAATATCAACCCCGTAGACCAACGATCACGATAAACACTAACGCCGGCTATAAACCATGGTTATGCATGAATGTGTAGTAAATGCCTCAACCCTGGATCTCTCCATATATTGTTTTCAATACAAATTTCATATCATTATTATCTGTAGTATTTAGTTTACAAAAAACAAAGCTCAAACTCTTGGTTACGAATCACACTTGTTCAATTCAAATAGCAATACTTAGGTTGGATTGTTTGCTAAGCACCAAGTCCTTGTGGGATCGACATTCGGCTCACAAGAGCGACTATATTAATTGCACGACCTCATACACTTGCGTGTGCATTAGGATGTAACAAGTTTTTGGTGTCGTTGCTGGAGACTTAAAAATTAGCAACCGTTTGATTTTTGTTTTTACTATTTTATTTTATTTTGTAAGTGCTAACAACTTGATCTTAGCTACTAAACTTGCAGGTACAAGTTCTAATCTTGAGCAAGCTGGCAAGGGATAAGGAACTGGTTGACCCACTTCCTAAACCTGAGCAACACTTGCACCAAGCATTGAGAGAAGCAACACTTCTCGATCAAAACTGGCAAGTTCAACCGGCTGAGACTATTCCTGCAGTTATGGCAGAGGAACCATCACCAGCTCGCAGGATAGTGCGTGAAGTGGAAATCCTACTCACAACTAATGTGACCTTCTGCATTCAGAAGCCAGCCGCAGGAGGAAGATTTGAACTGAAAAAGAATATTGTGCAATTATTACACACAAATGGGCAATTCACAGGCTTGTTCCATGAGGATCCACAGGTTCATCTCCAGAACTTTTTAGAGATCAGTGACATATTCATTCTCGCATGAATCTCCACAGACTACGTGGGGCTCACACTTTTCTGTGATGACCTTTTTGGTCATCTTTGCATTTAGACATTCATTGTACTGTTAGAGCTTACCTGTAGCAGCCCCAAGTCATTTGTGGCTTAGTGGGATAGGTAGTTTGGTGCCCTGGTTTTTCGTTTGGTTGTTTTGGCTATTTGCCTGTTTTAGAGCTTTAACTTAGAATATCATTGACTTTAGTCAATATTCTTAGCTAACGTTCTCAAAATTGAATTTTGATAGTACCGTTAACTCCAGAACGTTGAGTTTGGTCTAGTTAAACCTTCAGTTTAGGCTTGAGAACTTTTGGTGTGGGTATTATGTTATTTTCTCTGTTTTCAGGCCATTTGGAGTTGAAAGAATAACTTTGGGTGGCTTTCGATGATTGAAGTGTCGGATTTGAAATCCGATAATTCCATCAGATCTGGAATGATGAGTTTGGGTTGGGAAGGTGGTTGGTTCAGGTTCTGGGTGAGCCGGGCTCATTTTGAGCCTTTGGGTTCTTATTCGTTAGTGTTGACTTAGGTCAATATTTCTCTGAAACGACCTCGTATAGAAGTTTCATTAATTCCGTTGAGTTCGGAACATCATTTACACTTTGTTAGCATTATTGTTTTTTGAATATCGGTTTCAGATTGCGCCTAGAATTCCCCGTCAAGTTTTGAAAAGTTGTAGATTTTGTTGTTGCAGGTGCAGGCCTCAGGACTTAATCGCGATCGCGAGCATCATTTCTCGCGATCGTAATAAAGCACCTGGCACCTTGTTCTTCATGATCGTGTGATTTCCTGTCGCAATCGCGTGATCGCCTATCTCAATGGCGATGAAGTCCTTCCCCTTTTATTTTTCGCAACCCCGTGGCTAGCCTTCGCGATCGCGATGGTCTAGCCAGCGTGGTCTTCGCGATCTCGAGGGATCCCTTCGCTATCGCGATAAAGGATCTCTGAGCAGTATATAAGTTTTCTAACTTCATTTCTTTCATTCAAAACTCATTTTCTCCATTGTTGACAGCTCCAAACTCGTACAAACTTGGTAATTGACCAATTCTGGGTGTTGGGTTGCTAATTCCTTGGCCTTGATCGTTCCTCCATCATAATTGGTAAGTTTTATCCACTTTAATCTGTCAAAATTATCTCCTTTGATTCCCAAATTGTTCCTTGTGTGGGCTGGCAGGTTTGAGCCAATTCCTTGGCCATTTTCCCTCTAAAATCTGAGCATGCACACCTTGGAGGGTGGTGATCATCGTGCTCCTTTTCATTTTTAGTTTTAGGTTATGGGCTTGCGGGCTCGCTTTTGACTTAGATTTTGACCCAACTATAATTGTAACGATATAGGTATCGTTAGACTAGTTTGAACATATTTTTTATGTTTGTAATTGTTTGATTATCATTCAGGATCTCTCGGAGCGATTCGGGCTTGGACGTTGTTATTTGGGTAGCTTGTTGTTGGACGACAGGTAGGTTACGGTTTAAAATCCCTAGACATAGCATATATCAGATAAAATTGTACTAGCTGGCATCCTTGGGTTGGGTTATTAGGTTGGTACCACAGACTTTGACTGCTTTTCCATGATTCGCTTTGTTTCTTTCCTCCGCTGTGTGTAGTATTATTCGTAGTTGATAGTATCACCCTTATGGTCCTGTGTGGCCTTGTTTGACTCTGGACCATAGATGGTGGGTTATTCAGTGGTGCCCGTGAGTCCCGGGCATCGTTATAGTGGGCTGGGGGCCACTGTTCTGATTATGTATGCCATTCACCATGCATATAGATAGAGGGGATTTCTTCTTGATTTTTACTATGGTTTTGGCTTCGGGCCTACTGGGATTGATTTTCTAAACCTTGCATGGCCTAAGGGTTTGGTAACGTTTTAATGGGTCTTCTTGGGGTATGGGAGTTTTAAAGGATATTTTAGCACTAGCTCCACTTATACTGGACTTGATGGGGTCGAGTGCTAGACTTATTTACTACAGCTTCTGGGGTGACGCTGGACTAAGCGGGGTCGTGTGCTAGAACTATTAGACTTACTGTTTTAGACCTTGATACCTTCTAGGCAGCTTTACTTGGGGATCGATTTGAGATTGCGTGGCATCTAGTATGTTGGTCGAGGGCCTCCATGGACCTTGCCATTCCGGACCAGAGGCTGCGGGCTGCGTGTGCTTGAGGGGGGTATACAGTGTAGTAGGGGTATACGGGTGTGACCTTCCATGGATCCTGTCTTTTGGGCCTTAGAGGTCACTGGAAGCGGGTAACATATGGTACTACTATAACTTTTGTCTTAGCATGGCATCATATCATTCATCTGTGTGAGGTACCACCCTTGTTTGCTGGTTGTTGATTGTACGCTCCGGTAGTATGGGATGCCGGAGGGTTTTGTTTTCATTTGTTTGCATTCCTAGATTGTATAGGCGGCCGGGGGACTATAGGTAGACCCTTGTTACTTTATCATGATACTACCCCCTGTCACAGTTATGGTTTTGAGATATTATATTGCAGCGTTGTTAGTTCTGGTTTTGAAAGTGATATGATTAGTTTGGTTATTGATTCCTAATTTCCGAGCATGTCTATCTTTACTCTTCTCTCCCATTCCTTATACTTGAGGTTACCGGTATACCATCCACTTCTTAAAACTTGTATACATATATACTATTTTTGCGAGGATCCCAGGTGTGTCGTCTCTTACTATGACCTGTGCCTGTTGTGTATATATTCTACTTGCTAGCCTTGCATGTTGTTTCTGTTTTCTTACCTCTGGGCTAGTTTCTGTGTACTTTTTCATTGATTTCCATGACTACTTGCTTTTATTCTGTCTGTTACTATGCTTTTATCTTATATGTGCCCAGTCGGCCTATGATACCTACTGGGTACCTTATGCTTTGCATTTGGTGCTCATACTACACTCTACATCTTTTGGTGCAGATCCTAGTGTGGGCCATCGCCGTTAGCTCATGGAGACTCATGCGAGGAGCTGCTTTTGTGATATTCCAGACTGAGGGTGAGCTCTTGGCGATCGGAGCTTGCCTTTAGTTTGTCTTTTGTATATTTGTACTCTCTTAGCTTTGGAGACATGATGTATATGTTATTTTGGACCCTTGTACTCCTTATGTAGATCCGGCTCTTACACACTATGATACTAGGTTTTTGGTTTAGTTTAGCTTTCACATTGTATATATTATTCCTGTTATCTATTTTTCTTCATATTGTTCTCTTGCTTCCGCTTATTAAATTGTTCTTCCACTTAGATTGTTAGATAGTAGCCCATTACTGACCGTTCTAGGCTACGGGGATTGGTTCGCCTACTGGGGGGTTGTAGTTGCCATCATGACCAAAAAATTCGATCGTGACATTTTCCCATTCTCATTATTGGGAGAAACAAAGAAATGGTTGAAGGCAGAACCTTCAAATTCAATCACAACATGGGATAATTTAGCAAAGAAGTTCCTCATCCGATTTTTTCCCTCAGGCAAAACTACAAAGTTGAGGAGTGAAATCTTGAGCTTCAAGCAGAAACCAGATGAGAATCTCTACCATGCATGGAAGATATTCAAGTCTTTTCTCAGGGATTGCCCACATCACCAGCAGACGAATGAGGTACCAGCTCACACTTTTGTATAAAGTCTTGACCATAATACAAAGATTTTGCTAGATTCAGCGGCACGTGGTCCAGCTTTGGAGAAGACCTATGATGAGTTGTATACTCTCCTCAATCGTATTGCACAAGGTAATCCAGAGTTGAATGGTGACATGTCCAAAAATATGGTGAAGAAGTCTGCAGGTATGATTGAGGTAGATGGTGTCACAACATTAGCGGCAGAGTTGACAAGTTTTCAGACTCAGGTTATGGCTTAGTTCAACAAGTTGAGTGCAGCTCAACCTCTGGCTCAGGTTAATACAGTGCAACAGGTTCAAACTTGGTGCAAAACTTGTGGTCTGAGTGGTCATTCGGCAGATTTATGTGGAGAGAATCTGGAATCGGTGAACTTTGTAGGCAATGCACAAAAAGGCAATCAAAATTATGGTAATTCCTACAATCAAAATTGGCAAACTCAGCCCAACTACTCTTGCGACAGTAATCAGACTCAACCGCAGCAGTTTCAATAGCAGAAAGGTACGCAGCCCAACACTCAGGCTAACAATATTGAGGAAATATTGAAGAAGACCATGGCTAATCAAGAACAGATTGCTGCTGACATAAAAAAATCAGCAATTATCCACAAAGACATTAGAAGTTCAAATGGGACAGCTAGCTCAGGCGCAGCATACAAAACCTCAAGGGGGTTTGCCTATTGATATAGAAAAGCCAAAGCAAGTGATGGCAATCACCTTAAGAAGTGGTAGAGATTTGATTGATGCACCCCCAAAGAAAAATCATGAGGTATAAGAAGAGTTGATCACTTCCAAACAGACAAAGAAGCAGGCTGAGTCAAAAGAAGCTGACAAAAAGGGGAAGTTTGAGTACCCTAATGAGAAGCCAATTGAGCAATCTCGCAACAGACCACCACCACCCTTCCCACAAAGGCTTGAGAAAGCAAAAGAAGATGCCTGTTTTAAGAATTCCTTTGACACATTCAGAGAACTTCATATTAACCTTTATTTGTTAGATGTTTTGCAGAGAATGCCCAAGTATGCTAAGTACTTGAAGGATGTGGTGGCGAACAAAAGAAGGCTAGCAAATATTGAGACTGTGGCACTTACTGAGGAGTGCAGTTCAGTGGTGATGAGCAAGATGCCCAAAAATCTCAAGGATCCTGGGAGCTTCACCCTCCCTATACAAATTGGTAAAAGTGATGTTGTTCAAGCCTTGAGTGACTTGGGGGCGAGCATCAATCTGATGCCTCTTTCTTTGTTTAAGACTCTTGGGTTGGGGAAGCCAAGGCCTTCCTCAGTTGTGCTACAGATGGTGGATAGAATAAGAGTGGTACCTGAAGGAATCATAGAGGATGTTCTCATCAAGGTTGGAAGTTCATTATTCCCGCTGACTTTATTGTTCTTGATTATGATGCAGATGAAAGGGTACCAATCATATTGGGACATCTATTCTTGGTGACTGGTGGAGCACTGATTGACGTGAGAGCGGACATACTCAAGATGATACTGAATAATGAAGAGGTGGTCTTCAGATTGTACACAACACTCAACACACCCTCACACTACAAAGATCTATGCATGATCACAACTATGGAAGTGGATGAGTGTGGGGTGGAGAAAAGTGTACCTTTAATTACCTCTTAGAACTCTCTCATCGAGTTGCCCAAGTTGACACACAAGCCCGACCCTCAAAGACTTAAATTGAATGTTAAAAAAAGTAGGTGTCAGAAAGGCCCCAGACCTCGAGCATGAACACCCAAGAGGTTAGAAAAGAATAAGAAGATGGGCCCCAAGTAGGAGGAAGAAGATGAGAGATTGGGAATAAAAGTTGTGATCTGAGTCGTGTCGAGACATTAAATCAGACGCTACTTGGGAGGCAACCCAAGTTAAGGTAGTATTTTTATTCTTTTTAGTTTGTCTTTAGTATCACTTTTGGTGTTGTTTTTGTATTGTGTCAACAGGTTGAAGGGAAGTCTGAGTACCTGATATCCTAGCTAAAGAGCATGGAAAACACTAAGTGTGGGGTCCTCCGGACCCCTTTGATGAACTTGATTCTACTAGCGAGGCGTAGAGGCCTCAGGGAGTATTTCTAACTTTGCATGTAATTTATACTTTGGGGACAAAGTATGGTTTTAAGTGTGGGGTGGGAATCTTCCAAATTTATTTAGGGTGAAGTGCGCTATAGGTTTTCTATTTTTATTTATTTGCAAGTTGTTAATTAAATTGAAAAAATTACAAAAAGATTTTTTGTTTTTGTTTGTTTTTAGTTTTTGTGTTTGGTCTATATAGTAGAAGCACACTTCACCCACCCCTCGGTTTTTCTTTTCGGTTCTTTTCCGGGGGGAAGCCCTTTGAACCCAGTATCTTTTTTTGATTTTTAGGAGTAAATTTAAATTTTTTGTAATTAGGAATAAATAGAGATGCTCTTGCTAGGTGCTACATATGATTACTGGAGGCAAGTTGGTGTTGAATTCTATGGCATGGTTTGAAAAGTTGAATGACTACTGTGAGACACCTAGGCTCTTTTATCTGACTCTTGTCTGATGTTGGCTTAAATGTGAATTTTTGCAATTGCTTGGTTGAGAGTCTATAAGTTACCTTCTTGATTTGAACATGTTCCATATGTGAGTGAGATTTTTGTCATTCCATGTTGCCTTTTTGGTGTCTAGAACTTGCCCCGTGTGTTTGCAAAGCAAAATAAAGAATGTGAAGTTTAGGAGATGATATAGACATTTCTTTGATATTCATGTTTTAGACCTTTATCTACCCCTTGTACATAACCTTAGCTAGCCCCATTGAGCCTTTAGCATGTTCTTTGGTAGCCTCATGAATAGATTTTCCATTTCTTTCAACTGCCCACAATATGATCTAAAACTCCTAATCGCTTTAGTTGAAAAATTAAGATGTAAGGAGTGTAAGATTGTTGAAGAAAGAAAAAGTGAAGTGAAGCCCCAAGAATATAGCTTTTGGTGTGTTGAAAATATTTATATGTTGTTGGTAGGGAGTAATGAAATGAAAAAGATAAATTGATCTAACAAAGTGATTCATGTGTTGATAGAAAATACTCTCTACTAAAGATGTGTAAGTTAACTTGAAAATAAGGGGCAAAAACAAAAGAGAGTTGGGAAGATAATTTGGTGTAATAATAGGTTGGTTGGAGATGAGTTGAACATAAAGTGTGATGTGTTAAAGGACTTAGGGAAGAGTCACTATTCTTCCAAATAATTCCTACCCATCTCTTAGCCGACATTACAACCCTGAAAGTCCTACTTGATCTTGAGCTTTGACATTCTGACATTATTGGAGTACTACACTATGGCCAAGCCTATGGCTCATCTTATGTGACATGTGAATTCTTTGTGAGAGTGAGCAAAATTTGATTCTTACACCCATTCTTATGATAAGTGTGAGTGTATGCATAACTCTCTTGTGGTGAGGGCGCATGTCTGATAATAGATAGGTGACTTATATGATCTCTTTGTTGAGTAATGTGCATGAGTTTTCCAACTGAGTAGAGTCCATTCTTGAGGCTAGTAAGTCTTGAAGTATTATTAATGTGATTCCAGTTGTAATATGGCATGCCGAATGTAGAACTTGCTATTCATGTAGTCGTTATAGTTCTAGCTTGAGTGTCTTAGTTTTAGTCGGGATGTTTGAGTCTTCCTTGAGTATGATTAGTGTAAAGAGTTATTCGAGGACGAACAAGGCTTTAAGTGTGGGGTGGTGATCTTAGGAGTATTTAAACACCTAAGTGTCATTATCTATGCACATTTAGCTTAGTGTGGACTATCTCTGTTGTTGTTAGTTAGCAATTGTAAAGAATGACTTGCAGTTAGGATAGAAATATACCAAATATCAGGACAAAATTTGGTGTCAACAACTGCCCCTCTTTGCTAAGAGATGATGAAAGAATCTCTGAGCGAAGACGTTGACATGTAGTCAATTTTGGCTCGACAAAGAAAAAGAATGACATATGCACAGAATGATGCCAGACTTTGATAGAGCTTTGAAAATACTCTTCATTTGCTGGCGAAGTTGAATTATTTTTAAAAGAAAGATGATAAACGAGGAAAAATGTTCTAGGATGAAAAATAATCACGTACCTTTGACATTATTTTCCAAAATCACTAGTGTCAAATTGTGAGACACTGGAGATACAAAGTTGTGTACCCGTCTTATTGAAAGGCGGATGACCCAACTTGTATCGTTGAAAGGCGGACAATCCAATCTTGTTCTTTGAATAGTGAACAACCTATTTTTGTCTCATTGAAAGGCGGACGACCCATTTTTGTCTCATTGAAAGGCGGACGACCCATTTTTGTCTCATTGAAAAGTGGACGACCCAATTTAAATTTGATAATATCACTTTGAACGAGGTGACAACCCAACATGTTTCATTAAAAGGCGGATGACCCAACTTGAATTTGATATGTCACTTTGAATGAGGTGACAACCCAATATTCCCCTTAAAAGATGGATGACCCAACTTGAATTTGATATATCACTTTGAACGAGGTGACAACCCAATGTGTCTCATTGAAAGGCGGACTAACCCACTTGAATTTGATATGTCACTTTGAACGAGGTGACAACCCAACATGTCCCATTGAAAGGTGGACGACCTAACTTGAATTGGATTTGTCACTTTGAACCAGGTGACAACCCAATGCGTATCATTGAAAGGCGGACGACCCAACTTGAATTTGATATGTCACTTTGAATGAGGTGACAACCCAACATGTCTGATTGAAAGGTGGACGACCCAACTTAAATTTGATATGTCACTTTGAACAAGGTGACAACCTAACATGTCTCATTGAAAGGTGGACGACCCAACTTGAATTTGATATGTCACTTTGAATAAGGTGACAACTCAACATGTCTGATTGAAAGGCGGACGACTCAACTTGAATTTGATATGTCACTTTGAATGAGGTGATAACCCAACATGTGTTACTGAAAGACGGATGACCCAAGTTGAATTTGATGTGTCACTTTGAATGAGGTGATAACCCAACATGTCTTATTGAAAGGCATACGACCCAACTTGAATTTGATATATCACTTTGAACGAGGTGACAACCCAACATGTCCCATTATAAAGTGGATGCCCCAACTTGAATTTTATATGTCACTTTGAACGAGGTGACAACCCAATGTGTCTCATTAAAAAGTGAATGACCCAACTAAAATTTGATATGTCACTTTTAACGAGGTGATAACCTAACATGTCTCATTGAAAGATGGATGACCCAACTAGAATTTAATATGTCACTTTGAATGAGGTGACAACCCAACATGTCTTATTGAAAGGCAGACGACTGTGATGACCCTTTCGATCATCTTCGCATTTAAAAATTCATTGTACTGTTAGAGATTTCCTATAGCGGCCCAAGTTATTTATGGCTTGCTGAGACTGGTAGTTCAGTTCCCTGGTCGTTCATTTGGTTATTTTTGCCATTTGCCTATTTTAGAGCCTTAACTTAGAATATCATTGACTTTAGTCAACATTCTTACCTAACATGCTCGGAATTGAATTTTGACAGTTCTGTTAGCTCTGGAGCATTTAGTTTGGTCTAGTTGGACCTTTAGTTGAGGCCTGAGAACTTTCGGTGTGGGTTTTGTGTTGCTTTCTCTATTTTCAGGACATTTAGAGTTAAAAGTGTAACTTTGGTCAACTTTCGATGATCGGAGCATCAAAATCAAAATCCGACTATTCCATCAACTCCGAAATGTTGAGTTTGGGTTAGGTAGGTGGTTGGTTTGAGTTTCGGGTGAGCCGGGCTCATTTCGAGTCTTTGGTTGCTTGTTAGTTAATGTTGACTTGGGTCAACATTTCTCCAAAATGATCTCGTATGGAAGTTTCATCAATTCTGTTGAGTCTGGAACGTCGTTTCCACTCTATTAGCACTATTGGTTTTTGAATATCGGTTTCTGATTGTGCCCGAAATGCCCCATTGAGTTTTCAAAAGTTGCAGATTTTTAGTGCAGGCCAGGCCTTCAGTGCCATTAGCACCGGCCTAGCGCGATCGCGCTCATGAGCGTTTCAGCTGGCCAGCGTGATTGTGCTGAGGTAGCGCTATTGGCGCTGGCCAATTTTCCAGCTCTATTTATTATCTATTTTTCATTTATCCAGCCTTCATTTCTTATTTCCCTCAACTCTAAAGCACCCAAAACACTATCTAAATTGCTCAAATCAGTGCACCCTTGGAGGATTCATTGTGCCCTCGTTAATTCTTGCTCCGGTGGCATTTTGGTGAGTTTTCTTCTTTCCCCAACTTGTCTTCTCCAATTGATTAAAATCACCATTGTTGCCATCTTCTCAAAGCTTGAAATTTGTTTTTAGAATTTGTTTCGTGTGAGGTTGCATGCTACGTGGACTCATTCAATTCATATCCTTGGAATAATTCTCTCGTTGTGGTAGGTGATTCTTGCCAATTTCCAGTTTTTATTCCTAATTTCCATAATTGGTTTCTTAACTTCTAGGGGCCGTTTTAGCCTGAATTCCTTGCCCATTTTCCTTAATTTTCTGGGCATGTACTCCCTTGGTCATGGTAATTATATTATGTGCTTTCATTTTTGGTTCCAGGTTATGGGGTCTGCGGGCCCGTCGGTGACCTAAATTTCATCCCGGCTATTATTATAGTGATAAGGGTATCATTAGACTCTTTTTGAAGTGTTATTTATGTTTTTGATAGTTTGACTATCATTCGGGGCCTCTCGGAGTGATTCGATCTTGGATATTATTTTCCCAACAGCTTGTCATTGGATGATAAGTAGGTTATGATTTAAATTCTTTAGACTTCGCATATATAGGATAAAATTGTATTAATGGGCATCTTTGGGTTGAGTTTACTAGTTGGTACCACAGACCTTGACCGCTTTATTCATGTCCGATTTCCTTTCTTCCTTCGATGGTTGTAGTATTTGCGATAGATGATATTATCACCCTTGTGGTTTTGTGAGGCCTTATATTAACTCTGGAACATAGATGGTGGGAAATTGGGAATGTACGTGAGTCCCGGACATCATTCTTATTATTATAGAGTTGGCTATTTTTTCTGTAGAATGATTGGAGCATGTGCAGGGCCAATAGGTTGATTGTGAGTCGTTGGGCTATTGATTGTGATTGATCATGCCATTACCATTCATATAAAATAATTTTCTTCATGATTTTACTACGGTTTTGGCATCGGGCCTTCTATTGATGATTTCTAAATCTTGCATGGCCTGTGGGGGCCATTTTCGATAAAATTGATTATGAAATGGTTTGGTATCATCTTAATGGATCTTCTTGGGGTAATAAAAGTTAAAAGAAAGATTTGTTACAGTTTTTCCTACTATATATTAGACCCAGTCGAACCGAGGTTCTAGATTGATCCTGTTATGGAAGAGAAATGATATTAAACTCGATAAACTCGAGCATCAAACTTGATTTACTACTATTTAGACCCGGATACACCTAGGCACCCTTGAAGGGGGTTTATGAGACTTGTTTCATTGATTTAGACCTGGATGGAATTCAGGCATGCATTTTTAGCATTTGAGTACTAGTTTGGATCTGGTGGCACTCCGGACTGATATTTTGAGGTTAGAGTGTAGTATGTGGTCTATGAGTAGACCTGCATGGACCCTGTCATTCAGGACCAAGTGCTACGGGAAAAAGTGTAATCAGGGTAGGGGTGTACGATGGAGTAGATGTACTCGGGATAAGTCCTTTCATAGATCTCGCCTTTATTGGACCTTTGAGGCACCAGATGGGGTAATATACGGACACTGCGGTTACACTTGGTTTGGCATATCATAGCATATCATTTATTTGTGTGAGGTTCCACCCTTGTTTGCTGTTTGTAGATTGTACACTTCGGTAGTATGGGCTGCCGGAGGGTTTGTCTTCACTTGCTTGTATTCCTTGGGTGTTAGGTGCCCGTGGGATTATACTTAGAATTGTTATTTTATATCGCGGTATTGGTTCCTGTTATGGCTTCTAGTGAGATTGGAGATTGTTAAGATTGCTTTTGGGCTTTTAACTGTTGGATTCTGACTTGAGATTAGTATGTCTACTTGGGGTTATCCTATCTTGTATTCAAGCATGATTATCGTTATCTTTTCTCTCCTTTTCTATCCATTTGAGGTTACCGGTATACCACCTACTTTTTAAACTTCTCTTTATATATTTGTTGTTGCGAGGATCCCTGGTACGTGTTTCTTTCTTTCGCCGGTGATGTGTATTCTTTTAGCTAGCCATATGTATTATTCCTGCTTGTATTCCCTCTGTGCTAGCTTTCGTGTACTTATTTGTTGCCTTCTGTGACTAATTGTTTTCTATTCCCCTTATTACTGCTCTTTATTCTTATATGTGCCCAGTCGGCCTATGATACCTACTTGGTACCGGCTGCTTTAAAATTGGTGCTCATACTACACTTTGCATCTTCTGGTGCAGATCCTAGTGTGGGCCATTGCCACTAGATCATGGGATTCGCGCTTGGAGATCTTTTGGACTATCCAGACTGAGGGTTAGCTCTTGGCGACTGGAGCTTAGCTTTAGTTTATCTTCTGTATCATGTACTATGTTACTACTCGGAGACAGTTGTGTATATATTATTTTGGGTGCTTCGTACTCCTTATATGTAGTTCTGGCTCTATACTATGATACCAGATTTTGGGGTTTGGTTTAGCTTTCGCATATGTATATATATTCATGTCATCTATCTTTTTATTTTATTCCTTTGGTTCTGCTTGATTATATCATTTCTTCCGCTTAACTGTTAGCTAGTAGCCCATTACTAACCGTTCTAGGCTACGGGGATTGGTTCGCCTATTAGGGGGTTGTAGGTGCCATCATGACCAAAAATTCAGGTCGTGACTTCTTGGTATTAGATCTCTAGGTTCACCGGTGTCATTAGTATTGGAGCCAATATCTAGTAAAGTCCTGCAGATCAGGGCGGAGACATCCGTACTCAATCTTTGGGAGGCTATGGTGACATCTTAGGAAAAATAAGCTTTTCTTGATTATATCTCGTGCATAGTATCCTTAGAAGTTTCTGGAAATCTCACTTGTTCTCGTTCACACTTCTGCAGATGGTTCGTACGAGATCATCAGCGTTGGGTAGAGACGAGCCTCTGACTCAAGAACTCACAACACCATTTAGGGGCTGGGGAGGTCATAGAGGTAGGGGTCGAGGACATCCCAGAGCAGCGGTACCTGCTAGAGTTGAGGTAGAGCCCGAGCATGATTATGAGCCAGAGTTTGTTCCTGAGCAGCAACATGTAGAACCGGGGATAGCCTAGGTGCCACCAGCTCCAGTACCAGTTCCAGCACCACTTTCTGTGTCAGCTTCAGCCCCATCTCAGTCTTCAGATATTCGGGTTTTACTACTTCAGCTATTGGGCATGATTGGAGAGCGATCTTCTGAGGTAGTATAGACATCCACTCAGGGGGCAGCCCTGGGTATTCAGAGTTCAAGAGCGCAGCCTGCTACTGTGGCTCCTCGTGCTGAGGTTATTCTGGTTCCAGCAGTTGCACAACCTCTTGCTCCTCGCCCAACTATGACAGATGGGGAGCATAAGGCCTTGAGTAGATTTCTGAGATTGGCACCACCGAGATTCGCTGGTACATCTGGTCAGGACCCACATGACTTCATTACTACTTGTGAGGAGATGTTACATCACCTGGGTTTGTTGGAGACTCACGGAGTCAATTATACTACGTATCAGCTGGAGGGTCCAGCAAAGTTATGGTGGAGTGCACAAGTTGCTTGCAGACCTTCTACATCACCTCTGATGCCTTGGTCTGAGTTTTATGAGTCCTTCATGGATAAGTTCTTACCTCAGAGTGATCGTGAGCATCGCAATATCAATTCACCAGGCTTATGCAGGGATCCATGTCTATATCTAAGTATGAGACTCGTTTCCATCAGCTTGCTCCATTTAGGGCTATGATCATTCCCACTGAGCCAGACAGGATTCATAGGTTTGTTTGGGAATTGAGGACAGAGCTTAGACAACCAACTAAGATATTGGTTTCTAGTGGTCGATTATTTTAGGCTATTGCAGACTATGTCCGTACCGTGGAGGACTTGCATTGACATGATCAGGGGGCTGGGGATAAGAGGCTTCGTTATGAGGGTAGCTACAGTGATTACAGATATGGTGGTAGAGGTTCAGGCCAGTGGGGCCGGGGTTATCATCCATAGCAGCACCAGGGTCAGTCTAGCCAACTGGTTCAGGCTTCGCTTCAGACTTTAGGTAGTTCTCAGTTCGAGCAGGGTCAGTCTTTGAGGGGTGTAGCTTCTGGGGCATCAGGCCGTGGTGGCCATACAGATTCTGCTGGTCCATCTCGACAGTTCAGGCTATCAGTGCCTTGTTATGAGTGTGGTGTTGTTAGCCATTATTCTAGAGATTACCCCTAATGGGGTACAATTTAGTCAGCCGCTCAGACGGATGAGCCTTTGCGAGCAGTTCAGCTACCGACTAGAGGGGTGGTGGTCAGTCCAGGGGTGATGCTTCGCATGGAAGAGCAGGTGGTAGGGATGGCGGTCAGGCAGGTGGAGGTCATCATCAGTTTTATGCAATTCCTGGGAGACCGAAGGTAGAGGCCTCGGATGCTGTGATTACAGGTATGATTTGTGTGTGCCATCAGTCTGCTATGGTTTTATTTGATCCTGTATCTACACGTTCATATGTATCTGCCTACTTTATGCCTTGTTTGGGGTTGGATAGGGAACTGTTATCTGTTCCTATTTCTTTTTCGACCCCAATAGGAAATTCTTTAGTAGTGGATCAGATTGTGAGATCTTGCATGATATTTGTTGGTGATTTGGAGACTTGGGGTGATTTTATGATACTTGATATGTTAGATTTTTATGTGATACTGGGCATGGACTGGTTATCCCCTCACCATGCGGTTTTGGATTGTTATGCCAAGACCATTACGATCACTGTGCCTGCTGTATCCCCAGTTGTGTGGAAGGGTTTTGTTAGCCGCCCAATGGCTGGGATTATCTCTTGTCTTTAAGATAGGAAGTTGATTTCTCGTGGGTGTTTAGATTATCTAGTATATGTCCGAGGTGCTAGTGCTGACCCTTCATCTCCTGAGTCTTTCCCTGTGGTTAGAGACTTCCTAGAGGTGTTTCCTACCGACCTATCAGGCCTTCCACCTGAGAGATATATTGATTATGCTATTGAGTTAGAGTCGAGCACCAGGCCCATTTTCATTTCTCCCTACCGTATGGCTCCTACTGAGTTGAGAGAGCTTAAGGAGCAGCTCCAGGATTTTTTAGCTAAGGGGTTCATTAGATCGAGTGTGTCTCCTTGGGGTGCTCCTGTTCTGTTTGTTAAGAAGAAGGATGGGTCGATGCGTATGTGTATTGATTATCGGTAGCTGAATAAGGTGACAGTGTCACACCCCGAGGCTACCCCTTTGACATAATACGGGACCTAGGACCACAAGAGCCCCAAGCTAGCCCTTGGTCATAGTATAACTCAGATAATTCAAATAGATAAGCGGAAGCATAATAGAAAGATCCGAAATCAAATGTATAGATAATCAAGTCAAATAGGAATACAAATCCAAAAGGAGACTCGTATACTTTCTATGTCTGAAAAGCCTCTAATTGTCATAAAAAGTTGCTGGGATAAGACCCCAGCTAACTCGAAATCTGAAATGAAAGCATAAAGATGGACAGTCTAACTCTAGTCCTCGAATAATGAGGACTCACCAATAATCAGCTGAATGTCTGGCATAGTCTAGCCACGAGTCTGAGGGAGGTTCCTGATTCTGCATCGTAAAAGGATGCAACACAAAATGTGCTTGTACTATAGGATGTACTGAATATATGAGTCTATGCAATAATAAATGTAAACGTGCTTGAATCATGCTTGAAAGACTGAAACCATGCATAATAAGAAAATTCATGAGTAAAATAATGGTTAAACATAAGACATGAAAATAGAAGATCAACTTCAAAAGCAGAGTATCATATAACTTAAACTGAAAAGATTTCATACGGGAGTTTCTTATAACCGATAATAGACCATGGTACTACATGGAATCTAACTATATAACCCTAGTTAGCAAAGCTGTTTCGAACCCTGCCAAGGTAAAGAACACCATAATTGAACTATATCACCCTAGTTGGCAAGGCTGCCCTATTCCCCACTAAGGCAAGGGCACCATGATAATAAAGAGTGGAACCACTTTCATAAGCCCATCGGGCAATACATAACCTATGCTAGCAACGTAGTTTTTGGACTTGGGTAATCAAACCCTTATCGTTCGGTGCTAAATACTACTCCCAAAACATATACATATAGCTCATAATATTTGTGACATGTCTGATGTCAAAACTGTTCATAACTTAGGTAGACATATCTAGATGCCAAACCTTTCATAAAACATAGGGAGATATCTAATATCCAAAACTGTTGGAAAAGCATAAGGACATATCTGATGCCATGCAATTCACAAATCATGAGTCTTAAAGCTTTGCATAACCATAATTTCAAATATACTTTCCTTTCTAAAATCACAGTTTAAAGAATTAGGCATGCAATTTTATGAAAATAGAGGTCATGTTATCTAAACATACCAATTTTACTTGAAGACATGCAATTCAATGAAATCATGCTAGAATTCATCATCAACATATGGTCTTTTAAAAACACTTAAGAAATCTCAATTAAAACATGGATAATGAATAAGATGTCATGAATTTATACTTTAAAATAAAGCCCATCAATTTCCCCCAATTTGGTAGGAACCCTAATTTAGAAATCCATAAATTCAATTTAGAAGATTGGGGTTTTGGGTATAAGAGTGAAGGGATTCCCTTATTGAATACCCACATACCTTGATTGAAGCTAACCCAACTGATATTGAAAAGAAAAGGAGGCTTGAACTTGGAGCTTGAAGGAGTCCTTTTCCCAATTTGGTAGATGAATAAGGGATAATGAGAGCCTTAGGCTAAATGGGGTAGAAACCTTACTAAAAGTGGTCAAAATGACCTCACTTAGGAGTTAAAAGGGTGAAAATTACAAAAATACCACTATGATTTAATTAGGAAAAAGCTGATAAAAGGCTCAGCTTCAAAGACCACGAGTCAGTCTACGGTCCATCATCCTAAATAAAGACCCGTCAACTAATCCATGGTTCAGAAAGCCACTTCTGGGGATCTATTGGAAATTTATTCCACGAGTCATACTACGGTCCATGATTTAGAACAATGGACTGTCCTATTGACTCATGGTTTGACTTAGGGAATTGGGATCCTCTGATCCTCAGGAACTACATATAGAAGGATAACTCATGGTTTAAAATGACAGGTCTACAACCAACTCGTCATATCCAGGACCCTTTATGGGGTCCTCTGGAACTATGAACTACGAGTCTACAAGACGAGCTGTGATTCCAAACCACGAACCATCGAATGACTCGTAGACTGAGGTAAGAACACTACAAACAAGCAGACCATGGGTCAGACTACAGATTATGGTCCAATACTACGGTCCGTGATCTGATCCGTGATCCCTGGGAATTTTATAGTTTTTCAGAAATTTTAAGTTTAAAAGCTGAATCGAATTCCAGGGTGTTACAGACAGTGAAGAATAGGCATCCGATGCTGAGTATTGATGACTTGTTTGATCAGCTTCAGGGTTCAATCGTGTTTTCAAAGATTCATTTGAGGTTTGGCTACCATCAGTTAAGGATTTAGGAGGAGGACATCCCTAAGATAGCATTCAGGACACGTTATGGCCATTATGAGTTCCTGGTGATGTCTTTTGGGTTGACTAATGCCCCCGCAACTTTCATGGTCTTGATGCATAGGGTGCTTAGCCCGTACTTGTATATGTTTGTGATAGTCTTCATAGATGACATTCTGGTATACTCTCGGAGTAGAGATGAGCATGAGCAGCACTTGATGACTGTACTTTAGACTTTGAGAGATCATCGGCTTTATGCCAAGTTCTCAAAGTATGAGTTTTGGCTTGAGTCAGTTGCATTCTTAGGGCACGTGGTGTCTAAGGATAGGATTAAAGTTAAGCGGTTTGTGATTGGCCCAGACATACTACTGCTATCGAGGTTCGCAGCTTTATTGAGTTAGCAAGTTACTACAGGCGGTTCATTCAGGGATTTTCTTCCATAGAAGCACCCTTGACTATGCTGACTAGGAAAGATGTTCCATTTCAGTGGATCAGTGCGAGGATTGCTTCCATAGGCTTAAGGACTTATTGACTTCAGCTCCAGTATTGAGGTTCATTCTACTCTAGTTGATCATATTTAGAGCTAACAGTTTGAGGATCAGAGTTTTTGTGACTTTCATGATCAGGTAGTTCGAAGCGAGGCCAACCGGGCTACTCTGGGTTCTGATGGTATTCAGAGGTTCGACAGTCGTCTTTGGGTTCCGAGTGTTGGAGACTTGATTTAGTTTATATTTCATGAGGTGAATTGTTCTAGATACTCCATTCATCCTGGCGTAGTGAAGATGTATAGAGATTTGAGATAGCCTAACTGGTGGAGCAGTATGAAATAGGACGTAGCCGAGTTCGTATCTCGGTGCTTGAACTATCAGCAGGTTAAGTTCGAGCACATGAGACCTGGTGGTTTGATGCAGCGACCTCCAATTTCTGAGTGGAAGTGGGAATGGATTACTATGGACTTCGTTATCGGTTTGCCTCGTACTTCTCATAGGTTTGATTCTATCTGGGTGATTGTTGATAGGCTGACTAAGTTAGCATATTTCTTACCAGTTCAGACTTTTTACAGTGCAGAGAGATTAGCTCAAATCTACCTTCGTGAGGTTGTTTGGTTTCACGGGGTCCCAACTTCTATCATTTCAAACCACGGCACTCAGTTCACATCTCAGTTTTGGAGGTCTATTCAGCGAGATTTGGGTATAGAGGTTCATCTTAGTACTGCTTTCTACCCTTAGACAGATGGCCAGTCTGAGAGGACTATTCGAGTCCTAGAGGATATGCTTCGGGCCTGTGTTCTTGACTTTGGAGGTTCATGGGATCAATTTGTGCCTTTGGCCAAGTTTGCTTATAATAATAGCTTTTGTTCGAGCATCGGCATGGCACCTTTCGAGACTTTGTATGGTAGGCATTGCAGATCATCGATTGGTTAGTTTGATGGGTTAGAGTCTAGACCGTAGAGTACAGATTTGCTTCTTGATTCCTTAGACCGATTTTGTGTGATTTAGGATAGACTTAAAGCAGCCCAGAGTAGATAGAAGAGCTACACTGATCGTAGACTTCATGCCTTACAGTTCAGTGTTGGTGACTTAGTATTCCTTCTAGTATCGCCTATAAAGGGCATGATGAGATTTGGTCAGCGGGGCAAGCTTAGCCCAAGGTTCATTGGGCCATTTGAGATTCTTCAGAGGGTTGGTGGTGTTGCCTACATGTTAGCTTTGCCTCTGATGTTTTCAGCTGTGCACCCAATTTTTCAAGTCTCGATGTTGCACCGGTATGTTCTAGATGAGTCTCATATGTTGCATTGGGATTCAGTTCAGTTTGATGAGAGTTTATCATTTGTTGAGGAGATGATAGCTATTCTGGCCAGAGATATCAGGAGATTGAGGTCTAGAAAGATTCTGGCTGTGAAAGTTCAGTGGAGGCATCATCCGGTCTAGGAGGCTACTTGGAAGACCGAGAGTGAGTTGCAAGCTCAGCATCCGCAGTTATTTAAGCCTTCAGGTACTCCCTTCTTCTTGACTTTTGAGGACGAAAGTCTTTTTAAAAGTGGGTGTTATGATGACCCTTCTGGTCATCTTCGCATTTATGCATTCATTGTACTATTAGAACTTTCCTGTAGCGGCCCCAAGTCATTTATGGCTTGTCGGGACTGGTAGTTTGGTTTCCTGGTCGTTCGTATAGTTGTTTTGGCCGTTTGCCTATTTTAGAGCCTTAACTTAGAATATCATTGACTATAGTCAACATTCTTAGCTAACATGCTCGAAATTTAATTCTGACAGTTTTGTTAGCTTTGGAGCATTGAGTTTGGTCTAGTTGGACTTATAGTTGAGGCCTGAGAACTTCCAGTGTGGGTTTTGTGTTGCTTTCTTTGTTTTAGGCCATTTGGAGTTGAAAGTGTAACTTTGGTCAGCTTTTGATGATCAGAGCGTCAGATTCAAAATTCGACGATTCCATTAGTTCCTAAATGTTGAGTTTGGGTTAGGTAGGTGGTTGGTTTGGATTCTGGGTGAGCCGGGCTCATTTTGAGTCTTTGGTTGCTTGTTAGTTAGTGTTGACTTGGGTCAACATTTCTCCGAAATGACCTTGTATGGAAGTTTTAGTAATTTCGTTGAGTCTGGAACGTCGTTTCCACTCTATTAACATTATTGGTTTTTGAAAATCGATTTTTGATTGTCCCCGGAATGCCCCGTGGAGTTTTCACAAGTTGCAGATTTTTAGTGCAGGACAAGACTTCAGCGCCATCAGCGCCGGCCTAGCACGATCGTGCTTATGCGCGTTTTGGCTGGCCAGTGCGATTGCACTGAGGTAGTGTTGTTGGTGCTGGCCAATTTTCCAGCTCTATTTATTTTCTGTTTTTCATTTTTCCAGCCTTCATTTCTCATTTCCCTCAACTCTAAAGCACCCAAAGTACTCTCTAAATTTTTCAAATCAGTGTACCCTTGGAGGATTCATTGTTCCTCGTTAATTCTTGCTCCGTTGGCATTTTGGTGAGTCTTCTTCTTTCCCTAACTTGTCTTCTCCAATTGATTAAAATCACCATTGTTGCCATCTTCTCAAAGCTTGAAATTTGTTTGTAGAATCTGTTTTGTGTGAGGTTGCATGCTACGTGGACTCATTCAATTCATAACCTTGGCATAATTGTCTTGTTGTGGTAGGTGATTCTTGCTGATTTTCAGTTTTTATTCCTAATTTTCCATAATTGGTTTCTTGACTTTTAGGGGATGTTTTAGCCCGAATTCCTTGCCCATTTTCCTTAATTTTTCGAGCATGTACTCCCTTAGTCATGGTGATCATATTGTGCGCTTTCATTTTTGGCTTCGAGTTGTGGGGCCCGCAGGCCCATAGATGACCCAAATTTTGGCCCGGCTATAATTATAGCGATATGGGTATTGTTAGACTCCTTTTGATTGTTATTTGTGTTTTTGATAGTTTGACTATCATTTGAGGCCTCTCAGAGCGATTCAGGCTTGGATATCATTGTCCCAGCATCTTGTCATCTGACAACAGGTAGGTTACGATTTAAACTCTTTAGACTTTGCATATATAGGATAAAATTGTATTAATGTGCATCCTTGGGTTGGGTTTACTAGTTGGTACAACAGACCTTGACCGTCTTATTCATGTCCGATTCCCTTTCTTCCTCCGATGGTTGTAGTATTTGCGATAGATGATATTATCACCCTTGTGGTCCTGTGAGGCCTTATATTGACTCTGGAACATAGATGGTGGGAAATTGGAAATGTCCGTGAGTCTCGGACATCGTTCTTATTGTTATAGAGTTGGCTATCTGTGTTGTAGAACGATTGAAGCCTGTGCAGGGCCGATAGGTGATTGTGAGTCATTGGGCTATTGATTGTGATTGAGCATGCCATTATCATGCATATAAAAGGATTTTCTTCATGATTTTACTACGGTTTTGGCTTCAGGCCTTATATTGATGATTTCTAAATCTTGCATGGCCCATGGGGCCTGTTTTCGGTATAATTGATTATAAAATAGTTTGGTATCATCTTAATGGATCTTATTGGGGTAAGAAAAGTTAAAAGAAAGATTTGTTACAGTTTTTCCTACTATATATTAGACCCGGTTGAACCAAGGTGCTAGATTAACTATGTTATGGATGAGAAATAATATTAGACTAGGTAAACCCGAGCATCAAACTTGATTTACTACTGTTTTAGACCCGGATACTCTCGGGCACCCTTGAAGGGTGTTTATGAGACTTATTTCATTGATTTAGACCTGGATGGAATTCATGCATGCATTTTGAGAATTTGAGTACTAGTTTGGATCTGATGGCACTCCGAACTGATATTTAGAGGTTACAGTGTAGTATGTGGTCTACAAGTAGACCTCCATGGAACCTGTCATTTCGGACCAAGTGCTACAAGAAAAAGAGTGACCGGGGATAGGGGTGTACGGCGGAGTAGATGTACTCGGGAGAAGTCCTTTCATGGATCTTGCCTTTATTGGACCTTTGGGGCACCGGAGGGGGTAACATACTTACACTGCGGTTACACTTGGTTTGGCATATCATAGCATATCATTCATTTGTGTGAGGTTCTACCCTTGTTTGCTGTTTGTTGATTGTACGCTCTGGTAGTATGGGCTGCCGGAGGGTTTGTCTTCACTTGCTTGTATTCCTTGGGTGTATGGGTGCCCGTGGGATGATGATTAGAATTATTTTTCTTATATCGTGGTATTGGTTCCTGTTATGGATTCTAGTGAGATTGGAGATTGTTAACATTGCTTTTGGGTTTTAACTGTTGGATTCTGACTTGAGATTAGTATGTCTACTTGGGGTTATCGTATCTTGTATTCAAGCATGATTATCATTATATTTTCTCTTCTTTTCTATCCATTTGAGGTTACCGGTATACCGCCTACTTTCTAAACTCTTCTTTATATACTTATTGTTGTGAGGATCCTGGGTACGTGTTTCTTTCTTTCGCCTGTGATGTGTATTCTTTTAGCTAGCCATATGTATTGTTCTTGCTTGTATTCCTTCTGTGCTAGCTTCCGTGTACTTATTCGTTGCCTTCTGTGACTAATTGTTTTCTATTCCTCTTATTACTGCTCTTTTATCCTATATGTGCCCAGTCAGCCTATGATACCTACTGGGTACTGGTTGCTTTGAAATTGGTGGGCATACAACACTCTGCATCTTCTGGTGCAGATCCTAGTATGGGCCATCACTGTTAGATCGTGGGATTCGTGCTTTGAGATCTTTTTGACTATCCAGACTGAGGGTGAACTTTGGGCGACCAGAGCTTAGCTTTAGTTTATCTTCTATGTCATGTACTCTGTTACTACTCGGAGACAGTTGTTTATATATTATTTTGGGTGCTTCGTACTCCTTATATGTAGTTCTGGATTTATACTATGATACCAAGTTTTGGGGTTTGGTTTAGCTTTCGCATATGTATATATATTCCTGTTATCTACCTTTTCATCTTGTTCCTTTGCTTCCGCTTGATTATATCATTTTTTCCGCTTTACTGTTAGCTCGTAGCCCATTACTAACCATTCCAGGCTACGGGGATTGGTTCGCCAACTGGGGGGTTGTAGGTGCCATTATGACCGAGAAATCGGGTCGTGACAATGACCCAACTTGAATTTGATATGTCACTTTGAATGAGGTGAAAACCCAACGCGTCTCATTGAAAGGTGGACGACCCTACTTGAATTTGATATGTCACTTTGAACAAGGTGACAACCCAACATGTCTCATTGAAAGGAAGACGACCCAACTTGAATTTGATATATCACTTTGAATTAGGTGATAACCCAACGTGTCTCTTTGAAAGGCGGATGACCCAACTTGAATTTGATATATCACTTTGAACGAGGTGACAACCCAACATGTCTCATTGCAAGGCGGACGACCTAATCTAAATATGTGGAGTCACCTTGACACCATTTTGGACTAAGTGGAGTTACCTTGATACCAAATCTGGATGAGTAGAGTCACCTTGATACCGATCTGGATAAGTGGAGTCACTTTTACACCGAAGATTTAATTGAGTCTCATTAACGCCGTTGTAATAACCCTCCAGGTCATTTTCCATTTTCTGTGTTTTTTCTGCATTTCGAGCTTTCCCTTAGCAGCTATCGGTCATTTATGACTTACCGGGACCGACAGTTTGGTGCTGGGCCATTCGTTAGGTCGTTATGACCATTTTCCTGGTTTAGCAATTAAAGTTGGAAAATCTTTGACTTTGGTCAACTTTCTTGGTAAACACACTCAGAATCGGATTTCGACAGTTCTGTTGGCTCCGGAACAAGGATTTTTGTCTAGTGGGACCATTGGCTTGGGTCTGAGTGCTTTTGGTTTGGTTTTGTGTTGCTTTGTGTGTTTTAAAGTTAGTTTGGCAGGTATGGTCGACTTTGATCAGCATTCGGAGAAGATGGCCTCGGATGGAAACTTCGTCAGCACTGTTAGCTTTGGAATGTTGACTTTGGGCTAGGGGGACCTTTGGTTCAGTTCCCGACACTTCAGGACTTATTTTCAGGTTTTGAGTTTTAAGTTAGTTTTAGGCTTGGGGCCTACTTTTCATTAAAACAATCTCCGTTGGGAGTTTCGTCGATTCCATTGAGCCCGAAATGCCACTTCTGGTAGGGTAGCATGGTTGGTTTGTGTTCACGGGGTTCCGAATGAATACCGAGGGTCCGTCAAAAGGTTTTTGGACTTGGGAAAAATGTTTGTTGTTGCACTAAGTTGCAGACTCTTTTGCTCTTTGGAATCGCGAGGATCCCATCGCATTCATGATGGTATGGTTTCTTGACCATCGCATTCGTGAAGGGTGTTCATTGCGTTCGCGATATAGCCGGCTGGGACCCGGCTTGGCTTCCTCTTCGCGAACGCGGCCTGGACCATCGCGATCGCGATGGTTGGGCCAGCTGTTCTCCGTAAAAGGGGGGGTCCTATCGTGATCGCGATGAAGGACCCCTGGTAGTTATATAATACTTCAACTCGCCCTTTATTTCATTTCGAAAACTCCATTGTTGAAGCTCCCAAGCTCCAATTTCCAGGTCCCTTTCTTTAGTATCCTTCACCCGATAAGTTTCCTCGTCACCCCTCTCCTCCTTCCGTGTTTATCATCGTATTACTCCCACTAAAACTCCATTGTTGTTAATTCTTAAGGTTGGGGTGATCCTTGTGTGAATATGATTCCTGGGGCTGCATGCTTGAAAATCGTGCAACTCACCTCTGTGACGTATTCCTCTTGTCGAGGTAGGTTCCCGCCTTTAGTTCCGAGTTTTTCCCGTTTTAATTCCGTGAATTAGTAGCACTTCAGAGCTATTTTGGGCCCCGAATCGAGCTTTGTTTGTGCCTAAACTTTGGGCATGGGTTCCTTAACCACCGCCGGGATAGTTGTGATTTTTGTTTTCTGTTTCATTGCCTAAGCCCCGAGGGTCATTTTTCTGACCCGATTTCCGGCCTGATTTTTCATATGGCAATATGGGTGTCATTCTTCTCGTCCTGACACCTACTTTTTGTTCTTGATAGTGTGACAACTTTTTGAGGCTGTTCGAAAGGGGAAGGCACACGAGCGATGGTTGTGCTTGCAGTTTGGCCCCGAGGTAGGTTACGGTTTACCTTTTAGACTGTGTTTATTTAGATAGTCTATATTTATATGTTACTGGAATTCTAGGTAGGAGTTTAGATAGAATTAGGTTTAAATCCTGTTTATCATGTTGATTGGCCATTTTGGGTTATTAGCGTAGAACTGTATGTTATCCTTAGCCTAGGAGCTTGCTTCTTCTGTGTGACTAGTATAAAACCTTAGCATTCTTTTAGGAGGCTTTAGAGGTAGAATAGAGTTTTCCCGTTGGTTTCTATTTTTATTTCTTACTGCTTTATTCTATCGTTGCGTGTAACTATGGGCCCGAGGCCATGGCTAGGATTTGGATGGAGTTTCAGGTCAGTTCTCTTGGTTTGGAGGGTATTCTTGCCCTGTTTGATTTGATGGTGTGGTTTTTCCTCTGTTTGTGAACATTCATACTCATATCGCATGGCATATCATTGGTACAACAAGGAAATGATTTTCAAAGGTTTTTGGTTTGAAAGGAGGCTCTACTACTGTTATGATGATTTTTTGGACTAAATCAAGCTATTTTGAGTATCACCTTGGTTTTTTAAAAGGAAAAATGAGGAAATACTCTTTTCTGCATATGTATATATAATTATAGTCCGATGCAGTATTCCGAACGCCCGATGCGGGATTCCAGGCATTTTACTATTTCACATATTCATATGCATAGTACGATGTGATATTCTGAGCGCCCGATATGGTATTCTGGATTTATATTATATTGCATTCATACATGCATCATCGTGCACCACATTGCATTTGCTTTGGCTCGTGGATTGACTCTAGTTGGCTTGATGTTGTTTTCCTTCCCTTTCTCTTTGGTTTATTGGCATGTCTCCGGCTTTATAACTAGATTTAGGTGGATCCCTGTATAGTTAGATACTTTCCTGCAATCTATTTATATACATTATATTTCTGCGCTCGGTTGGCCTATGATACCTACTGAGTACCCATTGCCTTGGTACTCATACTATACTCTGCATCTCTTTTTCTGATGCAACACCTAGTACGAGCTACCCTCGCTGATCTCCTGTCGTTCGAGGCTCGTTGTTGTTCGGATCGCGGTGATATCCCTGCATTTTTGGAGACTTTACATGCTTTCCATCTTATACATCTGTCTATATTTTGTATTTTGGATAGACAACATCTATTATATAGCTACTCCTTACTTTAGTAGCTCTTGTACTAGTGACACCAGATCCGGGTGGTTCTCGTGTTGTTTTGTATTTTTGGTCACTTTAGGGCCTTCTTATGTATATTTTGTACGATGGTATATATATATGCTATTGACCCTATCTTTTCATTATATCTTCTGCTTTTCTTTAGTTTAATTATTATTTATTATCTTCCGCATGTTTGGGTTAGGTTTATCTACTGGAGGGTTATGTAGATGCCATCATGGCCTGGTTTTAGGTTGTGACAGAGTGGTATCAGAGCACAAGGTTCATCGATCTCACCAGTACAAGAGAAAAGTATCTAGTAGAGTCTCGTGGATCGGTACAATGACGTATGTATCCAATCTACTAGAGGCTATAGGACATTCCTAGGAAATATGTCATATTTGATTCCTTGTCGTGCGTTATTGACTTGATCAACTTCTGAGTATCTTTGTTTCACTCTTTCTCAGATGGTTCGGACGAGATCTATAATGGGTGAGGACGAGGCCTTTGCGCCTACAGTTAGAGCCCCAACTAGGGGATGGGGTAGAGGTCAACCCAGAGGTCGAGGTCGGGCATGGGCTGCGGCACCAAGTCAAACCCGGGCTAGAGTACCATCACCAAAACCTGAGGTTAGAGTAGATGAGGTTCAGTATGAGCCAGAGCATGTGAGGCCAGCCCAACATCCAGCAGGTTTTGTGGCTACTCCAGTATTGCAGGACACTTTGGATCAATTTTTGGGGTTTTTTGAGGGTATGACTTCACCAGCAGCTTCGTCGATCACTCCGATTGGTTCCTAGGTTCGAGGTTAGGGTCAGACTTCAGCCCAGGCATTCGTACAGGGTTCAGGAGCATAGCCTGCTGCTGCGGCTCTCATATTGGAGGTACTACCGATTCCTGCAGTTGCTCCACCTACTCCTGCCATACCGGTTATGTCTTTTGAGGAGCAGAAGATGCTGGGTAGGTTCTTGGGTCCTTCGAGGTTTTCGGGTGCTGCTACGGAGGATGCACACGAGTTTCTGACTAGCTTTCGGGAGAGGTTACATAATTTGGGGTTAGTTGAGTCTCATAGAGCAGATTACACTGTGTTTCAGCTGGATAGTCCAGTGAAGCAGTGGTGGAGGTCATATGTTGCTTGCAGACCAGCCGGGTCACCTCCGCTTACTTGGGAACATTCTTCACAGCTTTTCTGGAGAAGTCTGTACCGCATAGCATGAGGGAGCGTCTGATGGATTAGTTTGTTGGGTTGGAGCAGGGCTCCATGACTGTGTCTGAGTACAAAGTTTGGTTCCATCAGTTGTCCAGACATGCCACTATGATTCTGCCCACCGAGCATAAGAGGGTACGCCATTTTGTTCGAGGTCTGACTCTGCATCTTTGCTTGGCTACAGAGGTTATTGTAGCATCAGGTCAGCCATTTCTAGATATAGTGGATCATGCCCGCACTATTGAGGGAGTTCTTTGCGAGGCCCAAGGGGCAGCAAAAAGAGGCCCCACTATCAGGGCAGTTTTAGTGGTTCATAAGGCCGTGGTAGAGGCTACTATAGTAGAGGTCAGCATCACCAGTGTTTCCAGCCGAGCCATCCTATTCAGGCGGCATTATAGACTGTTGAGGGTCAGAGTAACCAGACTCTTATTCCTTCTCCCCGAGGTGGTCATTCAGGGTCTACAGGCTATGGTGGTCGTTCTAATTCGATCGGGTCTTCACAGCAGAGTACATTTGGTCGGGGTTGTTATGAGTGTGGCGAGATAGGCCACTTTGCTAGAGAGTGCCCATCGGTGCAGCATCCTAGGCGACAAGATCAGTTGGTTCAGGCCCCCAGGGCTCCAGCACCTCCAGCTAAAGATGGTTCACAGGGTAGTAGGGGTGGTCCCTAGGGTACTAGAGGTGGTGTTCGGTCTGGTAGGTTAGGTGGTTATGGCGGTCGGGGCAACATATATGCAGTTCCGGGTTGGACAGAGGTCGAGGCTTCAAATGTTGTGATCATAAGTACGATATGTATTTGTCATCAGTCTGCTTCTGCTTTGTTTGATCCAGGGTCTATGTTCTAGTATGTATCTGCTTATTATGCTACTAGTCTGGGGTCTGCTTTTGAGTCATTGCCTATGCCTTTGCGTGTATCTACCCTGGTAGGTGATTCCTTAGTAGTGGATCAGGTGTATCGGGCTTGTGTGGTGACTATCTTAGGGTATGACACATGGTAGACTTGGTTGTCCTTGATATGGTCGATTTTGATGTGATCTTGGGCATGGATTGGTTGTCTCCTTATCATGTGGTCTTGAATTGTTTCGCCAAGACCATTACTTTTCGGATGCCTGGTATCCCTCCTATCATATGGAAGGGAGCCAATAGCCACATGCCAAGGGGAGTTATATCCTTTTTGAGTGCCCAACGGCTGGTTGGGAAGGGGTGCTTAGCTTATCTTGCCTACGTCCATGATACTAGTGCCACCACACCTCCTCTTGAGTTTGTTCCTGTGGTTTGCGAGTTTTCGGATCTGTTTCCTTCCGATCTTCCAGGTCTTCCTCCTGATCGCGACATTGATTTTGGTATCGATGTGGAGCCAGGCACCAAGCCTATTTCTATTCCGCCATATCGGATGGCACCTACTGAGTTGAGGGAGCTTAAGGATCAACTCCAAGATATATTAAGTAGAGAGTTTATCTGGCCTAGTTTGTCTCTGTGGGGTGCTCCGGTTCTGTTTGTGAAGAAGAAGGATGGGTCTATGCATATATGTATCGACAATAGGTAGTTGAATAAGGTGACAATTAAGAATAGATATCCGATGTCGCATATTGATGACTTGTTTGACCAGCTACAGGGTGCACCAGTATTCTCTAAGATAGATTTGAGGTCCGGTTATCACCAGTTGAGGATTAGGGATGAGGACATCCCAAAGACTACATTTAGGACTCAATACTGCCATTATGAGTTCTTAGTCATGTCTTTTGGGTTGAATAATGCCCCAGCAGAATTTATGGAGTTGATGAACCATGTATTTAGTGCATACCTGGACTCGTTTGTGATTGCGTTTATCGATGACTTTCTGATTTATTCGAGGAGTAGGAAAGAGCATGAGCAGCATCTTAGAGTTGTACTTCAGGCTTTGCGAGACCACCATTTGTATGCCAAATCCACTAAGTATGAGTTTTGGCTTGAGTTTGTGGTATTCTTGGGGCACGTGGTGTCCAAGGATTGGATTATGGTAGATCCAGCGAAGATTGCAGTAGTTTGTGATTGGGCTTGGCCTACTTCTCCTACCGAGGTTCGCAGTTTCATCAGGTTAGTAGGTTATTACAGACTGTTTGTGGAGGGATTTTCTTCGATAGCAGCTTCGTTGACTAGATTGACTAAGAAGAATGTTCCCTTCCAGTGGTCAGATGAGTGTGAGGCGAGCTTTCTGAAGCTCAAGGCCTTGTTGACTTCAGCTCTGATTCTTACTCTTCTGGTCGAGGGTCAGGGTTTTACCGTATATTGTGATGTGTCAGGTATTGGTTTGGGTTGTGTGTTGATACAGCAGGGTTGGGTTATTGCCTATGCTTCCAGACAGTTGAAGGTTCACGAGAGAAACTACCCCACATATGACTTGGAGTTAGGATCGATAGTCTTCGCATTGAAGATGTGGAGGCATTATCTTTATCACGTGCATTGTGAGATCTTTACTGACCATCGTAGTCTTCAGTACATCTTCAGCCAAAAGGATCTAGATTTGAGGTAGTGTAGGTGGTTGGATCTACTGATGGACTATGACATTTATATTCTCTATCATCTGGGCAAGGAAAACGTGGTAGCGGATGCCTTGAGCCAGAAGGCAGTGAGTATGGGTAGCTTGGCTTTCTTAGCTACAGAGGAGTGACCTTTAGCTTTGACATCCGGTCCTTGGCTAATAGGTTGGTTCGACTTGACATTTCTGAGCTGAGCCGTATTGTTGCTTGTGTTGAGGCTAGGTCTTCCTTGTTGGAGCAGATTCGGGCACAACAGTTTGATGATGCGAGATTGAGGATCATTCGTGAAAAGGTGTTAAGTGGTGAGGCTAGGAAGGCGACTTTAGATTCAGAGGGTGTGCTGAGGATCGAGGGTCATATCTGTGTTCCTAGAGTTGGTGACTTGGTCAGATTGATACTGAAGGAGGCTCATTGTTCTAGATATTCCATTCATCCTGGGGCAGCTAAGATGTATTGTGACTTGAGGCAGCACTACTAGTGGTGTGGAATGAAGAGATATTTCGGCTTTTGTATCCAGGTGCTTGAACTGTCAGCAGGTGAAGTTCGAGCACCAGAGGCCAGTTGGTTTATCTCAGAGGTTACCTATTCTGGAGTGGAAATGGGAGCGTATATCCATGGATTTTATAGTCGGATTGCCATGTACTTTGCGGAGATTTGATGCTATTTGAGTTATCATGGATAGGTTTACGAAGACTGCCCACTTTTTGTCAGTTCATATATCCTACAGTTTCGAGAGATTGGCCCAGATTTATATTCGAGAGATTGTCCGTTTGCATGGGATGCCAGTTTCTATCATTTCTGACCGTGGTACCCAGTTCATTTTGCACTTTTGGCAGTCTATTCAGAGAGAGTTGGGCACTAGAGTTGAGCTTAGCACCGCTTTTCATCCGCAGACAGACGGTCAGTCATAGCGCATCATTTAGGTTTTGGAGGATATGTTGCGAGCCTGCGTTTTTGATTTCGGGGGTCAGTGAGACCAGTGTTTAGCCTTGGCAGAGTTTGCATATAATAATAGTTACCATTCCAACATTCAGATGGCTCCATTCAAGGCGTTGTATGGTAGACGGTGCAGATCTCTGGTGGGTTAGTTTGATGCTTTCGAGGTTAGGCCGTGGGGTACTAATTTTCTTCATGATTATATGGATAGAGTTCGGGTTATTCAGGAGAGACTTTGTACTGCACAGAGTAGGAAGAAGAGTTATGCTGACCGGAGAGTTCGAGACCTTGAGTTTATGGTTGGTGACAGTGTGTTCCTTTGGGTATCACCCATGAAGGGCATGATGCAGTTTGGGAGGAAGGGTAAGCTTAGTCCGAGGTTCATTGGTCTATTTGAGATCCTTCGTCGTATTGGAGGGGTTTCTTATGAGTTAGCCTTGCCTCCTGCTCTTTCTAGTGTTCACCCGGTGTTTCATGTTTCTATGCTGCGGCGGTACTTTCCGGATGAGTCTCATGTGCTTCAGTTAGAGTCGGTTCAGTTGGATGAATCCTTATCCTTTGAGAAGGAGCCTGTTGCTATTTTGGACAGGCAGGTTAAGAAGTTGAGGTCTAAGGAGATTCTGTTAGTTAAGGTTCAGTGGCGGCATCGTCCTGTCGAGAAGGCTACTTGGGAGATCGAAACCAACATGCAGACCCGTTATCCTTGTCTTTTCGAGTCTTCAGGTACTATCCTTTTTCTAACTTTCGCGGATGAAAGTTCTTTTAGTAGTGGATGTTGTAATGACCCTTCAGGTCATTTTCCATTTTCCATGCTTTTTCTGCATTTCAAGCTTTCCCTCAGCGGCTACAGGTCATTTATGACTTGCTGGGACCGATGGTTCGGTTCCAGGACCGTTCATTAGGTCGTTATGACCATTTCCCTATTTTAGCCCTTAAAGTTGGAAAATCTTTGACTTTGGTCAACTTTCTTGGTAAACATGCTCAGAATCGGATTCTGACAGTTCTGTTGGCTCCGAAACGGAGATTTTGGTCTAGTGGGACCATTGGCTTGGGTCTGAGTGCTTTCGGTTTGGTTTTGTGCTGCTTTGTGTATTTTCAAGCCAGATTGGCTAATAGGGTTGACTTTTGTCAACATTCTGAAAAGACGGCCTCGGATGGAAACTCCATCAGTGCCGTTAGGTTCGAAAAGTCAACTTTGGGCTAGAAGGACCTTTGGTTCGGGTCCCGAGGCTTCCAGACTTATTTTTGGGTTTTGAGTTTTGAGTTGGTTTTGGGCATGGGGCCCACTTTTCATTAAAACGATCTCCGTTGGGAGTTTCATCGATTCCATTGAGTCCGAGAAGCCAGTTCTGATAGGGTAGCATGGTTGGTTTGTGTTCACGATGTTCCGGATGAATCCCGAGGGTCCATCGGAAGGTTTTTGGACTTTGGGAAAATGCTGGTTGTTGCATTAAGTTGCAGACCCTTTTGCTCTTCGCAATCGCGAGGATCCCATCACGTTCGTGATGGTCTAGTTTCTTAACCATCGCATTCGCGAAGGGTGTCCTTCGTATTCGCGATGTAGCCGGCTGGGACCCGGCTTGGCTTCCTCTTCGCGAACGCGGCCTGGACCATTGCAATCGTGATGGTTGGGCCAGTTATTCTCCGCGAACGCAGGGGTCCTGTTGCGATCGTGATAAAGGACCCATGACAGTTATATAAAACTTCAACTCCGTTTCTCTTTTTTTCATTCTTAAAACTCCATTGTTGAAGCTCCCAAGCTCCAATTTCCAACTCCCTTGCTTTAGTATCCTTCACCCGGTAGGTTTCCTCGTCACCCCTCTCTTCTTTCCGTGTTTATCCTCGTATTTCTCTCGCTAAAACTCCATTATTGTTAATTCTTAAGGTTGGGGTGATCCTTATGGGAATCTGATTCATGGGGTTGCATGCTCGAAAATTCGTGCAACTCACCTCCGTGATGTATTCCTCTTGTCGAGGTAGGTTCCCGCCTTTAATTCTGAGTTTTTTCCATTTTAATTCTGTGAATTAGTAGCACTTCAAAGATGTTTTGGGCCCTGAATCGAGCTCCATTTGCACCCAAACTTTGGGCATGGGTTCCTTAACCCACTGCGAGCGTAGTTGTGATTTTTTTTTCTATTTTGTTACCCGGGCACCAAGGGTCATTTTTCCGACCCAATTTATGGCTCGATTTTCTGTATAGCAATATGGGTGTCATTCTTCTCATCCTGACACCTAGTTTATGTTCTTGATAGTGTGGCAGCTTTCTGAGGCTGTTCGAAAGGGGAAGGCACACGAGTAACGGTCCGTGCTTGCAGTTCGGTCCTGAGGTAGGTTACGGTTTACCTTTTAGACTGAGTTTAGTTAGATAGTATATGTTTATATGTTACTGGAACGCTAGGTAGGATTTTAGATAGACTTAGGCTTAAATCCTGTTTATCATGTTGATTGGCCATTTTGGGTTTTTAGCCTAGAATTGTATGTTATCCTTAGCCTAGGAGCTTGCTTCTTCTGTGTGACTAGTATAAAATCCTTAGCATGATTTTAGGAGGCTTTAGAGGTAGAATAGATTTTTCCCGTTGGTTTCCGCTTTTATTTCTGCTTTACCACTTTATTCTATCGTTGTGTGTAACTGTGGGCCCGAGACCATGGCTAGGATTTGGACGGAGTTTCAGGTAAGCTCTCTTGGTTTGGAGGGTGTTCTTGCCCTATTTGATATGATGGTATGGTTTTTCCTCTGTTTGTGAACATTCATACTCATATCGCATGGCATATCATTGGTACAACAAGGAAATGATTTTCAAAGGTTTTTTGTTTGAAAGGAGGCTCTACTGCTGTTGTGATGAATTTTCGTACTAAATCGAGCTATTTTGAGTATCAGCTTGGTTTTTTAGAAGGAAAAATGAGGATATACTATTTTCTACATATGTATATATATTTATAGTCCGTCGCGGTATTTTGGACCCCCGATGTATGATTTTGGGTATTTTACTATTTTACATATACATATGCATAGTCCGATGCGGTATTCCGGGTGTCCGATGCGGTATTCCAGGCGCCCGATGCGGTATTCCGGTGTCACGACCCAATTTCTCAGGTCATGATGACACCTACAACCCTCCAGTAGGTGAACCAATTCTCGTAGTTTGGAACAGTTAGTAATGGACTACTACCTAACCAATATGCACAATGAACAGAAATAAGTATAAGTAGAATGTAAATATAGACAACGCGGAAGCAAATAACCCGAATATATACATAAGAAACTACACCAACCCCAAGACTTGGTATCGATAGTACAGAAGCTTCTAATAGAATACAAGTGCTAGAAGTAACAAAATGATAAGTACAACTGTCTTCGAATATAGATACAAGAGTAACAGTACAACAGATGAGATGCAGACAAGCCCCGACCATCAGGCTCTCACCCTAGTCTCGAATCTCCAAAAGGCAGCACGAGTCTCCAATGCGATCAACGGCGAAAGATCAACTAATATGTGCACCAAGAAGTGTAGAAGTGTAGTACGAGCACCAAGACAATGGGTACTCAGTAGGCATCATCGCCTAACTGTGCGCATATAAGATATAAAAACAGTAAGTAGTAGATAACAAGAAAGCAGTCACGGAAGCAATAGAGGAAGCAAAAGGAACAAGCACAGAGAATAGACAACCAAGATTTATAAGCAAACAATGCTAGCATAGAAGATAATAATAACACAGAAACACAGGTGTAAGAAAGAGGGACGCACCTGGGATCCTTGCAATAATAGTATAAGTAAAAAGAGAGAGAATCCGGAACATGGCGGTATACCGGTAACCTCAAGTAAGAAGGGAAAGAAGGAAAGAAAACCAACATAATCAACTAGAAGTCATAATATAACGAAAACATACTGAAAAAACACCAAATCTCAAGATAAGCATGAACCAGGTTCCATCTCACAATTTACAACCTAGAATGGAATAACTACGCCATCAGAACCAAGAGTTCCACTGGGAATCAAGATAAGGAACAACGCCCGATAAATCACAACCGCTCAGGAGGACACACGACGGAGCCTCAAAGATATAGGACTCACTAGCCCCTCAATGCTCAAGCCCAAAACTCAGAGCCTCATCAGGCTAAAACTTACCAATCCACAAGAACCAAGTACCACAACTAGGTCTATGAAATGGCAGGAGTAATATAATCTACCTACAGTCCCAACGGCCACCCTTACAACCAAGGAACGCAATCAAGTTAAAACAAACCCTTCGGCCACCCATACAACCAGAGCGTACACTAAACACACAGCAAACAAGGGTGGAATCCGAGTGAAATATGCATGATGATATGATATGATGAATTTGTAACCAAGTGTGATAGTAGTGTTGTAATTTACCCCCTCTGGTGCCCCAAAGGTCAAATAAAGGCGGGATCCATGGAAGGACTTCTCCCAAGTACCTCTCCTACGCCATAAATCCCTCCCCTCCGGTCACCATCAATCTGAAGCACTTGGTCCGGAATAGTTGGGTCCATGGTGGTCTACTTGTAGACCACATACTAACACGAAACTCAATATCTCTCAACAGTCAGAATCTCATAGTATGTGCTCGGATTTGAACTGAGTCTAAATCAATAGCCATGTATCAATAACCCTCATCAAGGGTGCCCGGAGCATATCTAGGTCTAAAGCAGTAGTCATATCTTAATAACTCTAATCGAGGGTGTCTGAAGCGTATCCGGGTCTAAAATAGTAGTCATATCTCAATAACCCTCATCGAGGGTGCCCAGAGCGTATCCGGGTCTAAAACAGATATCAAGAATCAAAAATCCCTAAACAGGGTGCCCGACTCGTATCTGGGTCTAAATCCATAGAAAACCATGTCTAGTGCCATGGTCCAGCCGAGTCTAGTATCAGGATGAAAACTAGTAATCAAGTTATCATAGTATCCTCCCTACTCCGAGAGGTTCATAAAAGTCAGTTTCAAAACCCTTTCAAAGTTATATTACCAAAAACGGGCCCTCGGGGCCATACAAGGTTTAGAGAATCAATTATAGTAGGCCTAAAGCCAAATCAGTAGTAAAACATGCAAGGAAAACCTTTTCATGTATGATATGCTCGCAAATAATAGAGTAGCCCAAAATGGCTCACAAATAATTCCTATCAGCCCTGCACAGGCTCAACATCTCTACAACAGTCATAGCCAGCCTAGAAGGATATCTCTATGTCCGGGACTCGCGGATATTCCCAAATAACCCACCATCTATGTTCCAGAGTCAAAACAAGGACACACATGACCACAAGGGTAATATATACAATACAACACAAATACAACAACCAACGATATGAAATAAACGGACGGGAAAAATGGGCATGGTCTGGGGTACCAACCTAAAACAACCCACCAGAGGATGCTAATTAATGCAGTTATAGCCTATGTATGCAGAGTCTAGGTAGGGAAAGTCATAACCTACCTGTCGTCCGATGAATAGCTGCGGGGACGACGTCATCCAGGCCTGAAATGCTCCGAGAAGCTCTAATTTTCAAAACCACTCTCAACACAATAATCTATATGTCAAAACAAGAATAACGATACTCATATTGCTATAATAATAGCCGGGTCGAAATTCGGGTCACAAACGGGCCCGTGCGCCCTACAAACCAATATCAGAAACAAAAAATACCACAGTATTTCCCATGTTCCCGGGAGAACATGCTCAAAAATTGAGCGGAAACGGACCACGGGAAGGGGTCAAAACAGCCCCAAGAATCAAGGATTTAAAGAATGAAATTTATGGAAAACAACAAAAATCAACAAGAGCTTTTACCTATTTACAAGGCCAAGAAACGAGCCCGGATCAGCAAAAATTATTCCTCCAAGCAATAGGGACGAGCAGGTGAAAATTTGGTGAAATTTGGAGTAAAAATGGAGGATTTATCGAGGTTTGGAAATGGAGGAAAGGGATGAAAATGAGCTGCCAACAGCTACAAAAAGGGGCCAGCCAAGGTGCAGGGCTGGCCCATGGCGCGCAGGGGCACTGGCCATGGGCTCTAGCACGCAGGAGGCCAGGCGCTGGCATTGGCGCGCAGGCACGGCCCAGGCGGCGCCCTGGAGCCACACCAGCAACCAGCAATGCCAAAATTTCTACGAGTTATTCTGGAAACAATTCGAACCCAATACTCAAAAACCAATAGTGCTATTTGAGTGGAAACGACATTCCTGACTCAATGGAATTGACAAAACTTCCATCGGAGATCGATTTAATGAAATGTGGGCCCTGTGCCCAAAATCAACCTTAGACCAACAATTTTCAAAACGGAACCCAATGGCCAAAATCAAGTCTGAAAGCCTCGGGACCCAAACCAATGGTCCCTCTAGCCTAAACTCGACGTTCCGGAGCTAACAGCATTGACGGAATTTCCATTCGATGCTGTCTTCTTTAAATGTTGACCAAAGTCAACCAAACAAACCCATCTAGCCTGAAAACACAAAATGAGAGAGAATTACAAGCTGAAAAGCTCCCGGATCCCGACCAAAGGTCTAACTAGACCAAAGTCCACGCTCCGGAGCTAACAGAACTGTCGAAATTTAATTCCGAGCACTTTCACCAAGAATGTTGACTGAAGTCAATGATTTCAAAAGCTTAAAGCTCTAAAATAAGGAATGGCCAAAAAGACCAAACAAACGGCCCGGGCACTGAACTACCGGTCCCAGCAAGCCATAAATGACTTGGGGCTGCTACAAGCAAGCTCTAACGGTACAAGAAAGGTAAAAATTGGGGGTATGACCAGAAGGGTCATTACATCATCCACTACTAAAAAGACTAGAGATGCAACGAACAGTGGATACAAAACCCGCACTACTCTCTCGGACAACTCGGCTAGCCTCCACGACCAGACAACACCCAAAAGTACAGAACCAACAAAAGCAACCAAGCCTAAAACTCAATACTAGCCAAGCTAGATTCCAAACTCAAACTCCAAAACACAAAGGGTCTGCCAACCCAAACTGAACCTCGATAATCTCAACCGAAAAACACTGAGACAACACTGGAACCAGAGAAGCAAGATGATCAACACCTAGAACTCGAATCTTCAAAACCACAACCAAATTTGTCAGAAAGGCCAACAACCAAAACTTAACTCATAAACCACTGATCCATAAAAACCCTATTGTTCTGAACTGAACCCTTTTGCACCACAAACCGGAAGCTTCATATACAAGTTAAACACCCAAACCATCCCCGAAGCACCAATTGACACACCGGAGATCCATAGTCTTCGCGTATACTCTACCACGAACGAAGTCACCCTTTATACTCAAGTTATATCAAAGTCAAGCTATATTCTACTAGCCTTTGCCATATGAGCTAACAACCTGTAGCATATCATCGAAAACTAGAGTTACATGTCCTGACTTACCATCAACCAACGGGCGAACACTTTTGCTAACATCAAACTCGATAGTTGAACCCAACTGAACCAGCCATCTGAACTCGAATGAAGTCCGCACACCCAAGTTAGGAAAGGCATGTATGAATACCCAGTGTTGACGGAGAAAATCTCAAACTGTAGAAGGAACCCAACTTCTACACTATGCCAAGTCTGAGTCAACTGGAAGCGAATGAACTAGGGCAACCTGCCCAACAGACCCAAACTAAAACCAAGCCTCTGCAAGGACTATGGTAAGCCTACCACAAAGCTCGTAACTATCACTAAGCCCCCAAATCTATGAAGTATTGTTGCTACTCCGAATACTCGAACACTATTCAGATTTGAAATCACCTTACAACTCTCACCTCATGAAGAAGTCCACCATGCCACGAATACCAGGTCAAAACACCCCATAGGCAAAGGAAAAGGTGCCTGGGGTGCAAGGTTTCCATCTAGCCATAGAAATCTTTGCATGTACCTTCAACTCACATTTTTGGCTCGAATTAACTGCTCTACTACATCTGCACACAACCAACCATTATGAAACATGTATCATACCAGACTTCTAGTCCATACTGGCCGAGTCTAACCAACACTAGAACCTTATATAAAACACCACCCTTGAAGACCCAACTAAACAAGCATTTCAAACTCTCGGTAATGAAGACGACGATCAATCTCAAAGTACCATTAGAACTTAAAATAGCCTCTCTAGCCTCAACCCGCCCAACCTGATCATATATAGCAAACACCACTGGTGAATCTCAAACTCACACCGCTGAGTCTGTCTAACCATGAAAGAAGGGACGTCGTACTATCTAGAACACCGCCAAAATCTATAATATCCAGCCTAACTCAAAGGTTAGCCAAGGACTAGGTGTCTAAGGGCAACTGCCACTCCACAACTTAAATGGGGAAACTAAGTCGCCCAAACCCCATGCCTTCCAACCCAAGAAGCTGCAACTGAAAATAACCAACCACGAACCATCCGGAGTAGTTTGCTAGCCCATAATTCTGAAACCCAACTTTAAAATTGCCAACCAAAGCCTATGTCGAACCCATATGTTGTTAATGATTTTTAGGAACCGAAGCCAACTAGGCTTTGAATCACAAGTTGCCAAAACCATAGCTTCTTCTGAAATCTCAAACCAATCGAAGGAAAACCACTGCAATATGTAGTCGGTCGAACCAAGTCACCAACCCACAACCCAAAGCAACCTTTCGGTCATCACTTTAGTCAACAACTAAAACGCACAATCACGCACAAAGAGTCATCTCCCTTCTTCTTTAACTAAACAAAACTCTTCCATAGCATATACTGAACCTTACAAACTTCTTCTCAAATAAAATCCGGAGCCATTACCTTAGTTCTCACATCTATATTGCCAAACTCAATAAAGCAGGAGAAGAATGGGCCGGATGCCTAACTCACCCAAAATGCTATGACTACAACTCAGCCACGAGGCTACGCCCACACTCAGTCAAAAATGCTAAAGCCAAAATCAATCACAATACTGATTTAAAAGCTCAACCATAGGGCTACAGTCGAAAGTCAATCTAACTGGAACTAGGGAAAACAACAAACAAACCCAACTGGGCAAGAAACTGAAGGAGACTACAGGAACAACCCACATACCTGCCAACCTCCTAAACCAACCAACAAAGGGAGTCGACTCTAAACACCCGAGAAAACAAAACCAATCCATGCTCACTAGCATAACCAACATCTCCCATCTGAACATGAAATCTCAACTCTGGCACAACTACCAGTATCATATCGAACTAACACCAAAACCTCTAGCAAAAGCTAGGTAACAGCCTAGGCAACAACCATCTAGGACGGCTTAAAAAGGGGAGACTCAACACAAGCCTAGAGTCACAATGGAACTGGAAGCGAAACAAATCAAAAAAGAGACTAACAAGAACTACCCACGAGCCACAACTCCAGGTAAGCACCTCACAAGGATAACTCACCCTCCATCCACTACTAAGGAATAAACTACCACGAAAACAATGCATAGATACTATAATTCAACTAGCCAATCAACTAAACAAGTAGCAGACAAGCATATAAGCAAATAAATGACAAAAGAGATAGAATCGCAACACAAGCAGGACTATTACAAGCTGAAAGTAGCAAAAGCCTAACCTGGAGTAACGATGTCAAGAACCTCTACCTTGGGCCCACCAAAAATGGCATCAGTCTGATGGGATCTAACTCTGGACTGAGTAATCGAAGATGAAAGCTCTGTCATCCCTCACCGGGGATAAGCTCTAGAAAAGTGACCAAGCACTCCACAATCACAACAACCAGTCTGACTGGGATACACACTCGTGGGGAAATCCCTAGCAAACTGCCCACGCTCACTACACTGAAAGCAAACCCCACTGAATGAAGCTAGATGGGCAGATCTCGCTGAAACTGATCGTCCACCATGGCCTACACACTCAGAATGCAAACCTTAAAGTATCTGACCCATACCATGTCCACTAAGCCCAATATGTCTTGTACCACCACCCATTGAAACCCGTGCAATAACTGAAACTGGATGGGTAGATAAGAAGCAATGGAACCTATCTCTGGTGCAGAACCCCCTACCTCAAACCTAATAACCTTGAGAACTATCATGGCGATGATGTTTCATAGCACCACCTCTATAAGGCTCACGACACAAACCCTCGATAGCCCAAGAATGATCCACTACCTGAAGGAAGGTAGCCCAAACCGTAACCAAATTCTCGGTCGCCAAACAGAGCAGTGAAATCAAACCCCAACAAAGCTCTGAACTCTATCCAACTCTGAAGGCACAGTCCTAGCAGTACGCCTAACCATCTCGTGAAATCTTGCCTCATAGTCCAATACTGACATACAACCCTGCTGGAGAACTAGAAGCTCAACCCTAGCTGAAGCACTGCTCATAGAACCGATTACTGAAACACCCACCGAAGGACTCAGAGTCCTAGCCATGGTGTCCTGAAGAACTGGGGTGACTTTAAATCCAATCGAAGGCTAGGCTGGCCCCACACCCCCTATCTGATGCGGTAAACTCTCACTCTGAAGTCCTGCCGCTGAAGGAAGCACTGAAGCAACAGGCATAGAAGCCTCGACATCACCCGATGTTGAACTCATCTTAGGCATCTGAGAAGAAATGAAACAACCAAAGTTTAGAAGTCAGTAGAGCCAAGAACGCACGATAAGGAGCCAAGAAGATAAAACTTTTCCTAACAATGCCCTGTAGCCTCCTGCAGATAGGATACGGACGTCATCGTACCAATCCATGAGACTCTACTTATACACTTGCTTTTGTACCAGGACACCGATGAACCTAGAACTCTGATACCAAGTTGTCATGACCTGATTTCTTAGGTCATGATGGCACCTACAACCCCCCCAGTAGGTGAACTAATTTCCGTAGCCAGAACAGTTAGTAATGGGATACTACCTAACCAATACGCACAATGAATAGAAATAAGTATAAGTAGAATGTAAAGATAGACAACATGGAAGCAAATAACCCGAATATATACATAAGAAACTACACCAACCCCAAGACTTGGTATCGATAGTACAGAAGCTTCTAATAGAATACAAGTGCTAGAAGTAACAAAATGATAAGTACAACTGTCTCCGAATATAGATACAAGAGTAATAGTACAACAGATGAGATGTAGACAAGCCCCGATCGTCAAGCGCTCACCCTAGTCTCAAATCTCCCAAAGGCTGCACAAGTCTCCAACGCGATCAACAGCGAAAGCTCAACTTATATATGCACCAAGAAGTGCAAAAGTGTAGTATGAGCACCAAGACAATGGGTACTCAGTAGGCATCATTGGCCGACTGAGCGCATATAAGATATAAAAATAGTAAGTAGCAGATAGCAAGAAAGTAGTCACAGAAGCAATAGAGGAAGCACAAGGAACTAGCACAGAGAATAGACAACCAAGAGTTATAGGAAAACAATTCTAACATAGAAGATAATCATAACACAGAAACACAGGTGTAAGAAAGAGGGACGCACCTGGGATCCTTGCAATAATAGTATAAGTAAAGAGAGAGAGAATCAGGAACATGGCGGTATACCGGTAACCTCAAGTAAGAATGGAAAGAAGGAAAGCTAACCAACATAATCAACTAGAAGCCATAAGAGTAACGAAAATATACTAAAAAACCACCAAATCTCAAGATAAGCATGAACCAGGATCCATCTCACAACTTACAACCTAGAATGGAATAACTAAGCCACCAGAACCAAGAGTTCCACTCAGAATTAAGATAAGGAACAACGCGCGATAAATCACAACCGCTCAGGAGGACACACGACGGAGCCTCAAATATATAGGACTCACTAGCCCCTCAATACTCAAGCCTAATACTCAAAGCCTCATCAGGCTAAAACTTACCGATCCACAAGAACCAAGGACCATAACTAGGTCTATGAAATGATAGGAGTAATATCATCTACCTACAATCCCAACGGCCGCCCATACAACCAAGGAACGCAATCGAGTGAAAACAAACCCTTCGGCCACCCATACAACCAGAGCGTACACTAAACACACAGCAAACAAGGGTGGAATCCAAGTTAAATATGCATGACGATATGATATGATGAATCTGTAACTAAGTGTGATCGCAGTGTTGTATGTTACCCCTTCTGTTGCCCCAAAGGTCCAATAAAGGCAGGATCCATGCAAGGACTTCTCCCAAGTACCTCTCCTACGCTGTAAATCCCCCCCTCCAGTCACCATCAATCTGAAGCACTTAGTCCGAAATGGTTTGGTCCATGGAAGTGTACTCGTAGACCACATACTAACACGAAACTCAATATATCTCAACATTCAGAATCTCATAGTACGTGCTCGGATTCGATTCGAGTCTAAATCAGTAGCCATGTATCAATAACCCTCATCAAGGGCGTCCAGAGCATATCTGGGTCTAAAGCATTAGTCATATCTTAATAACTCTCATCGAGGGTGCTCGGAGCATATCCGGGTATAAAATAGTAGTCATATATTTATAGCCCTCATCGAGGGTGCCCCGAGTGTATCCTGGTCTAAAACAGAAATCAAGTATCAAAAATCCCTAAATAGGGTTCTCGTTAATCCGTAGAAAACCATGTCTAGCGCCACGATTCAGCCGAGCCTAGTATAAGGATGAAAACCAGTAATCAAGTCATCGTAATATCCTCCCTACTCTGAGAGGTTCATAAAATTCAGTTTCAAAACCTTTTCAAAGTCATATTACCGAAAATGGGCCCTCGGGGCCATGCAAGGTTTAGAGAATCATTTATAGTAGGCCCGAAGCCAAATCAGTAGTAAAACATGCAGGGAAATCCTTTTCATGTATGATATGCTCGCAAACATTAGAGTAGCCCAAAATGGCTTACAAACAATTCCTATCGGCCCTGTACAGGCTCAATAGCTCTGCATCAGTCATAGCCAGCCTAAAAGGATATCTCTATGTCCGGGACTCGCGGACATTTCTAAACAAGGCCACACAGAATCACAAGGGTAATATATACAATACTACACGAATACAACAACCAACGTATAAAATAAATGGACGGAAAAGACAGGCACGGTCTGGGGTACCAACCTAAAACAACCCACCCAAGGATGCTAATTAATGCAGTTATAGCCTATATACACAGAGTCTAGGTAGGGAAAGCCATAACTTACTTGTCGTCCGATGAATAGCTGCGGGGATGGCGTTGTCCAGACTCGAACTGCTCCGAGAAGCTCTAATTTGCAAAACTACTATCAGCACAATAATCTATATATCAAAACAAGACTAACGATACCCATATTGCTATAATAATAGCCGGGTCAAAATTCAGGCCACAAACGGGCACATGGGCCCCACAATACGAAATCAGAAACGCAAAACACCACGGTGTTTCCCATGTTCTTGGGAGAACATGCTCAAAAATTTAGCGAAAAGGGACCACGGGAAGGGATCAAAACAGCCCCAAGAATCAAGGATTTAAAGAATGAAATTTATGGAAAACAAGCGAAATTAACAAGAGCTTTTACCTATTTACAAGGCAAAGAAATGAGCCCGGATCAGCAGCAATTATTCCTCCAAGCAATAGAGACGAGCAGGTGAAATTTTGGTGAAATTTGGAGTAAAAATGAAGGATTTATTGAGGTTTGAACATGGAGGAAAGGGCTGAAAATGAGCTGCCAACAGCTATAAAAAGGGGCCAGCCAAGGCGCAGGGGCGGCCCATGGCACTGGCCATAGGCGCTGCCATGGGCGTAGAGGCGGCCATGGGCGCGCAGGCGCGGCCCAGGCGGCGCCCTAGCGCCACACCGGCAACCAACAATGCCAAAATTTCTACGGGTTATTTCGGACACAATCAAAATCCGATACTCAAAAACCAATAGTGCTATTTGAGTGGAACCGATATTCCGGACTCAAAGTAATTGAAAAAACTTCCATTGGAGATTGATTTAACGAAAAGTATGCCCCGTGCCCAAAATCAACCTTAGGCCAACTATTTCCAAAACGGAACCCAATGGTCAAAATTAAGTTCAGAAGCCTCGGGACCCGAACCAATGGTATTTTTAGCCTAAACTCTATGTTTCGGAGCTAACAACGCTGACAGAATTTCCATCCGAGGCTGTCTTTTCCAAATGTTGACCAAAGTCAACCAAACAAGCCCAACTAGCCTGAAAACACAGAACGAGAGAGAATTCCAAGCTGAAAAGCTCCTGGATCCCAACCAAAGGTCCAACTAGACCAAAGTCCATGCTCTGAAGCTAACGAAACTGTCAGAATTCAATTCTGAGCACGTTCACCAAGAATGTTGACTGAAGTCAACGATTTCAAAAGCTTAAAGCTCTAAAATAAGGAACGGCCAAAAAGACCAAACAAATGGCCTGGGCACCAAACTACTGGTCCTAGCAAGCAATAAATAACTTGGGGCCACTATAAGCAAGCTTTAACGGTACAAGAAAGTCAAAAATGCATGAATGACCGGAAGGGTCATTACATCCGGGTTTATATTAGCATTCATACATGCATCATCGTGCACATCATTACATTTGCTTTGGCACGTGGATTGACTCTGGTTGGCTTGATGTTGTTTTCCTTCCTTTTCTCTTTGGTTTATTGGCATGTCTCCGGATTTATAACTAGATTTAGGTGGATCCCTGTATAGTTAGCTGCTTTCCTGCAATCTATTTATATACATTATCTTTCTGCGATCAGTCGGCCTATGATACCTACTGAGTACCCATTGCCTTGGTACTCATACTACACTCTGCATCTCTTTTTCTGATGCAGCACCTAGTACGAGCCACCCTCGCTGATCTCCTGTCGTTTGAGGCCCATTGCTATTCGAATCGCGGTGAGCTCTCAGCGTTTTTGGAGACTTTACATGCTTTCCATCTTGTACATCTGTCTATATTTTGTATTTTGGATAGACAACATCTATTGTATAGCTACTCCTTACTTTAGTCGCTCTTGTACTAGTGACACCAGGTATGGGTGGGTTGTCGTGTTGTTTTGTCTTTTTGGTCACTTTAGGGCATTCTTATGTATATTTTGTATGATGGTATATATATATGCTATTGGCCCTATTTTTTTGTTATATCTTCTGTTTTTTCTTAGTTTAATTATTATTTATTGTCTTTCGCATGTTTGGTTAGGCTTGTCTACTGGAGGGTTATGTAGATGCCATCATTGCCTGATTTTGGGTCGTGACAGCTGGTCTAGATAAATGGAATCACTTTAACACCAAAGATTGAGTGGAGTCACCTTGACACCATTTAAATGTCACAGTCACTTTGAACGGGATGACTTTCCAATATCTAATAACCATCTGCACAAAACTTATTAGTAGAAAATGCAATATTTAAGAAAGAGGTGATGATTCAACATAGCACATCACAAAAATAAAAGTGACGAGCCAACACATCATTTTGAATGGGATGATAATTCAATTTTAAAAAATGTGTCAATTTGACAAGGTAAAACCCCAACATGTCAGTTTAACAAGTTGACAACAACTTTAACAAGAAAATGCACTTTACAGGTATTTAGAAAGGTGGGTGCTTGCCCCAATTTAAATTTGAATAAGGAAGCATGTGAAGAGAGAATCAAGTCTTGACTGCAGTTTGTACCGACATTTATCATTGCATAAAAAAAATCTCATTTGTTTCTTCTTTAATAAAGATTGGCTTCGAGGTAATTCCTATAGCTTCAAGTGGTACCTCAAACATACCTAAGTATCAACAAGATTTGTTCGTCTTGCTTCAAACAAAGGTTATGAATTATACCTATCCTCATGTTTCAAGTGCCCTTATCACAAAGAAAGTCCTCATTTGGAGATATCTGAAGTATTTGATTTGAGGATATTTTTAAAGAACACTCACACTCAAAAAAAATATTCAATGCATGCAATTGTGATGCCATATGGTTGGCCTTCATGTGAATCTCCACTAATGTGAGAACATTTGAAATGAGATCATGTAGGGCTTGTAATCGGCTTGTAATTTAGGCTTATGGATGGGTAGGATATCCATTTGGGATAAAAGTGACTTAATCCCTCCTTAGCGTTGCACTGGATTTGTGCTTTTGTTGCGCTTTTAGCGCTTGAACTTTTCGTTGTCCCTTTCTTTTGTTTTGACTTCTTTTGAATCTTTGTTTGTCGGAGTTTTCTCTCCCCTTTTTCTGATGTTTTCTTCTTTCATTGACTTCTCCATTATAGTTGAAGTGTTTTTTTTCATTATTTCTCCTTGTCTTGACCTTGTGGAGAGCTTTTGACTCCTTTCTTTTCTTTTGAAGTTGTTTTGTATCCTTGACTTTCAAGGACTTTGCATCTTTTTGTCTTTGACAACTTTAAACATGAAACTTTTTTTTTTGTAATTTACACGTTTTCAATGCGCTCAAGGAGGTCAGGCCAAGAAATGGATAGTGCATGTAAGCACTCAGAAGGCTATTGGATAAGATGTGGTTGTCCAAAGAAAAGCCTTCAGGCTCAAAGGGGGACATGCTAAGGATTAATGTCATTTGGTAGGCAATGAAAGACACAAACGGGTCAAAAAAAGACTACGATCATTTCTCAAACCAAATATTACTCAGGATTTCGCCTCAACAAACATTCAAGTCATGTTCTAGATCAACAATGCAATGCAATTGAATTTAATCTAAAATCTCATCACATAATGCACATGAAACAGTGAGGTTGGTTTTATTCTTATCTTTAATGCATGCAAGAGAATATTTTCAAGTGTCACAAAGATACGACTAAGAGGTACCAAAATAATTTATGGTTCTCCTGAAGTCAGCATTCTCAATCAATTATTTAGCATATTTCTAACTGTTTTGGCAACAACCAAGTCAAAGATGTAATTCTTAAAAGAAAACTTTTTTTAATTATTTTTTGAATAAGGGATACCAAACTCGAAAAGGGCTGCCTACATATCTCACACTAAGGGATGAGAATCAGGTGTGCGTAGTTCGTGCAGATAAGTCATAAAATTTATCATCTTTGAAAAAATGTCAGATATATGCACAAAAAATAATGCAAAGAAAAATGAATGGAAACGGGATAGTCATGAAAAAATAATAAAGTAGAGGAGTGTCACAACTCAATCAAAAACTCTCCTGATTTATTTGTTTGACGCTTCATGGAGTTCAACATCAGATGTTGTTCTCTTTGCTGTTCTGGTGGAATTTTTGAGGACCTTCCTCAAAACTTCTGCCCTAATTTTGACTTCAACAAATCTGTGTATTCAATTTTGTAGCAAATATAATCTCCTGTAGAATTTTTGAGACTTCCATTATAAATAATTGGAAGCTTACGGGAAATATGAACGAGCCTGTAAGGCGCCTATGTATCTCATTGAGCCAGGAATAAGGTCAAACGTAGTTTCAGCCTTTGGAATAAATCATATTTATAATAAAACATGTATATTAAACACAAAAAATCAAATACGTCTGGACAAAATAAATCAGGTAGCATTTAGAACATGAACAATGCATTACGCATCCTAGTATACATGTGACCTTTTAAGCCAAAGGTGAGCCTAATGATTGAAGAATGTGTATGTCATTTGTGAAATGCTCCATTACCTCTAAAATATATTTATACATATTTCTGAATAAATTAAATGAGAATATAAAATATGGAAGGTCCCATGCAGGGGTACAACCTAAACTAAGCTGCCTTAGAGGTCCTCCAATCTTGAATCTCTTGACATCTCCAAACGCCTTTCGTATGAAAATTTTCTTTTGATTTCAATAACAGAAACTATCTATAAAAATAATAAATTTCCAAACTCGAGGGACAATGGTTCGTACAACTCAACATACACATTCTTCAAGTTCAAACAAATAGTTGAATGATTGTTCTTTTAGGCCGTGGGCCTATTTGGACACAAGGTGGTCTCACTAATGGACCCAACAATGCTTGAGTATCGAGTCAACTTAGGTCAATGCTTAATTGAAGGATTTGGCTTCGCTCTATGATAGGTAGACTAGAGTTGATTTATTGATAATGACCAGGAATCCGTGTGGACAACTGTGGGCTAAAACAATAAGTGATCGTTAACCGATCGCAATTCAACTACTTCACTTGTATATTTTGAGAAAGTGTGTTTTTAGTGAAGAACGACTGTGAAGACTCGCATAATCGCCCTTTTTTTCCTAATGCAAACTAATGTTTTGCCAGGGAGGACAAAGATGCCATAAAAATATAACAATAATAATATAAGTAAACAAATAATGAATGAATAATTAAGTAATGTAAAGAATATATAATTTACAAATAACCAACAAAATATACAAGGCACAAATAAAGAATTAATTAAACAATGAGTAAAAAATTATAAAAAAGTAAAAACTCCTCAATTGAAAAAATGAATCCATAATGGTTAAAACCTTTTAATTCCTAGCAGAGTCGCCATTCTGTTATGATCCTATTTTTTACGATAGGACACAACTTTGGGGCTCACAAAAAATAACAAATAATTAATTTAAAAAATAATATATTAGAGAGTCACCACCTAATTTTAGAAAAAAATTAGGAAACCTTTTAATTAAAAAATAAATTTTAGTCTACAAAACCGGTTAGATTCTAGGTAAGGGTTCAAGTTATTTCGAAGGAAAGGGATTAGACATCCTTCAGAATCAATAACGGTGGTTCCCGACTGAATTTATTTTTTCAATTGAGGAGATAAAATAAATATTTCAATTCTTCAGAGTTAGAGAAAATGACTCTCCAAAATTCAAAGAATCCAAGGAAAAACTTTTTTGAGACGGCCTAATATTTGCCTATCGTTAGCTAAAATAAATAAATACAATAAAAAATTGTACAAGATCTTCAAATTTTAATTCGAGTGTCTTCTTCGAAAAGTAATTTCATGTACCTGTAAAAACACTTAGTAAAAGTGTTAGTATTGAAGAAATATTTATCAAAATGAATTAATAAAATAATAAATAAGAAAAATAAAACCCGTCTTACATCAAATGGATGTGAAAACGACTTTCTTGAATAGAGATCTTGAAGAAGAGGTATACATACGTCAGCCTGAAGAATTTTGTGATAAGGATGAAAGTCACCTTGTTTGCAAGTTGAATAAATCTATTTATGGACTAAAATAGACGTTCCGCCAATGATATATTAAATTTCATAATATTGTTTCTTCATTTGAATTTACGGAGAACATCATTGATTAATGTATATACCTTAAGATAAGTGGGAGCAAATATATTTTTCTAGTCCTATATGTGAATGAAATTTTACTTGCTAGTAGTGATTTGGGATTGTTGCATGAGATAACACAGTTTCTTATCAAAAATATTGAAATGAAGGATATGGGTGAAACATCCTATGTCATTGGCATAGAAATTCACAGAGATAGATCTCAATGATTGCTTGGACTATCTCAAAAAGCCTACATTGAAAGAATTTTGAAAAGATACGGAATGAAAAACTGTACACCTATAGCAGCACCTATCGTTAAAGGTGAAAAATTCTCATTGAATCAATGTCCACAAAATGCATTGGAACAAGAGAAAATGAAAGGTATTTCATATGCTTCACTTATTGGAAGCCTTATGTATGCATATGTCTGCATTAGATCTGATATTGCCTTTGCGATAGAAATACTTAGTAGATATCAAAGTAACCCTGGTCTTGATCATTGGAAAGCTGATAAAAGAGTTTTAAGATATTTGCAAGGAACCAAGGATCTTAAGCTCACATATAAATATTCTGACTCATTGGATGCCATTGAATTTGGGTGGATGCAAAGATAGTGGTAAATCTATTTCTAGACACATTTTCCTTCTTGCTAGAGGTGTTGTATCTTTGAGAAGTATTAATCAAACCATTATTATAACATTCACAATGGAAGCTAAATTTATTGCATGCTATGAAGCTACATCACAGGCGTTATGGTTGAAGAATTTCACTTCAGGCCTTAAAGTTGTTGATTTCATTGCAAGACCATTGAGAATATTTTGTGATAATTCAGCTGCAGTATTCTTTTAAAGAATAATAAGAGTGGTAGCCAAAGTAAACACATCGACATAAAATATTTTATGGTTAGAGACTATGTCAAAAAGCAAGATGTAGAGTTTTGAACATGTTAGTACTAATATGATGATAGCTGATCTTATGACTAAAGATTTACCAGTTAATATTTTCAAGGATCATGTAATACGTATGGGGCTTATTAACTCATTGTAGTCTTGCTTTATTCTCTAACACGTTGTCTAGATATTGTCATTTCTTTTGTTATATATGACAATACACATTTTGATTTTCATGTATTAGATTGTAATCATTGGGTCAAATAAAGTTGGACTCTGAATGACTTATATTAAGCTCATTCATAAAGTTGTTGGACACTTTATTTAGAATATATTAGACATCATAATACATGAAAGGAAGTGATTAATTTAAAGCATGACCGCTGTGATTCTTGTATCAATATATTGTTAATAAAGTGATTGTTGCATAACTATTAAGTTGAGTGAATATGCGTTTATGACAATATTGCTTATTTTTGCTCATAAAGGATTGTTTGATTTGATATGTGAGCCAATTGAGAGAATGTAAGAATATCACATCTCTTTTAAAGACATTAATGTGGCTCACATATTTGATAATTAAATATTACCTTGTCTCCCAAGTAAAGTAATAAATCAGTCAATTAATTTTTCCCCAAGTTATGCATATATGGTATTTCTTTGATGGCAAGAAATAATTATGAGAAACCCCTGGGGTTAAAGTTATTTGCCTAAGAGTCCCTAGCCTATCTATAAATACGCATGTGACTCCATCAGTCTGTTATACACTTTGATAGGCATAGGCTAGAAGATTCTTAGAGTTCTTCTTTATACTTTCTTGTTAAAGTTTTTGGAAGAAAAACACGATTATCCATAATACTTGAATAATAATGACTAAAGATACGTTCTTATTTATTTTTCACTGCGTTTAGCTTTGTAATATGTGTTAAAATTTAACAGTTGATGCAATTACAAATATGCAAACGGTCAAGCAGAGTGAAGGGTGTTGAAATTTTTTGCTCCAAAATTCCAAATGAATTTTAACATTAGACAGATGTGATGTCTAATTTATGTTATCAATATTTATTTTTACTTTATCAAATCGCACTTATGAGATTATACCGAATATGTTATTGTTATTTTGTTATCTAATATTTATCTTTATTTCAAATCATATAATTACTAGAGTTGAGAATTGTAAAAAAAGAATGCAAAGTATTACCATAACCTAGGTCATTTGAATTTTCTTAATTGTCCATATCTCTTCACACATTCAGGATTGATAATTATTTTATTAATAGAAAATGATTATGAATTGATGCCTTCATCCTCATGACCAAATCCTAATACACCAAGGGACTTGATAGTACAACAAGATTATAATATTTTTTTACCACTTTATAAAAATATGGTAGATTAATTAGATATATTGTTTAAGGACTTTCTCTATTAAAAATATTAAAAATTAGATAGTGATATTATAAGTAATATAGATTGTGTAAGTGAGAAAACATGATAAAAAAGAGTTTAGAACCTAAATGGGTGTTTTTAAAGAAAATTTAGTGTGTTATACCAACAATATCAAACGGCAAAAGCTTAACGTTGGTTAAGTGGATTTTGAAATATAGGGCACTAAATTAGTGCACTATACATAACGCATTAAATTAGTGAGCTATATTCCCAATAAACCCATCATCTTCCCTAAAAACTGAACTAGTTGGTCCTCCCCCCCTCCATTTTTTAAATTTCTTCGCCCAAAAGCACCCCAAAACTACGGTCCCACTTGATTTTTGATTAAAAAAACTCTATTAAAAATACGTTACAAGGTATATTCATGGTGAGGAAGAAGATTGGAGGCTTGAAATTCAAAAAAAAATCACCGTACAACAAGATAAAAGTTGAAAGTTTTGTATTTCTTTCTTTAAGGTATTTTTTCTTTAAAATATTTACCAATCATTGTTATTTTATAATGACCTTTCTGGTCATTCCCATATTTTTGCCTTCATTGTACTGTTAGAGCTCGTCTGTAGCGGTCCTAAGTCATTTATGACTTGCTGAGACTGGTGGTTCGGTGGCCTGGCCGTTCATTAGGTTATTATGACCATTTCTCTATTTTAGAGCTTTCACTTAGGAAATCATCGACTTTGGTCAATATTCTTGATAAACATGCTCGGAATCAAATTCTGACAATTCCGTTAGTTATGGCGCATGGATTTTGGTCGAGGTCTGGGAGCTTTCGGTTTGGTTTTGTCTTGCTTTTTGTGTTTTCTGGCAAGTTGAACTTGCAAGTTTGACTTTGGTCAACATTTAGAGAAGACGACCTCGGATGGAAATTTCGTCAGTACTGTTAGCTCCTGAATGTTGACTTTGGCCTAGAAGGACCTTTGGTTTGGGTTTCGAGGCTTTTGAACTCATTTTGGGCCATTGAGTTCCGTTTTAGAAGAGTTGGCTTAAAGTTGGTTTTGGGCGTGGGGCTCACCTTTTCATTAAATCAACCTCTATTGGGAATTTCATCAATTTTGTTGAGTCCGGAATACCATTTTTGGTTGAGTAGCATAGTTTGTTTGTGTCCGTGGGACCCCGAATGAATCTCGAGGGTCCACCTGAGCATTTGAACTTAACTGAGTTTTGCTGGTTCTGTGTCACGACCCAGACCATCGTGAGTGGCACCCACCCAATACCCCCGGGTGAGCGGACCAATACCAATCCAACACTTAGCAAAGTCTAACAGCTCAAAACCAGTTGCATAAAATAAACTAACATTCACAATAATAATCTGCGAAAAAATCTTTCCTAGAACCTGAAGGTCATCGTACCAAAACATCTACCAAGTCTAAAATACGGGGATGCAATCCCAAAAATAAAAGAGAGTTTAAGCCCGAAACAAGTGGGCTACAACTAAAGAAGAAACCAAGGTAGCTTGACCGAAGCAGCTCACCCTTGATATCTGGAAACACTGGGACTATAAGTGAGGTCGCGCATCAGCCGCCGGAAGATTGCCTGTACTCACAAAAAGAAACACAAGTGCAGAATCACTACACAACTACCGTGAACTGGTAGGATCATCGGCCAGCTCCAAATAAACAAGATATGCACAATAAACTAGAGCTGAGTAAAGTACAGTAACCATGTAAACAAGCCAACAATATAACAAGACTACAAGTCTCTTCCTTAACTTATCAAACACATGTAACCAAATGACAACCATTGACACACTCAATGACAACAACATATATCACCTTTTCATATAGTCCGGACCCACCCCGGGATCCCCCTAACACCACTTAAGTGTTGACATGCAATTAAAGCCTACAGTAAGACCAATCTCTCACAATTAATTATAATCACCCGACCTCTCATGGACCATATGCAAAAATTATATTTCAAGAATACAACCCGATCCACTCATGGATCCATCAAAAGAATACAACTAATGCAAGTAAAACAAACCGTACCAGGCGTGGTACCCGAGCCAACCATTTATAATTCCCGTACCAGGCGTGGTACCCGAGCCAATCGAGTAGTATCCCATACCAGGCGTGGTACCCGAGCTAACCGATAAGTAACCTGTACCAGGCGTGGTACTCGAGCCAACCAAATGTCACACAAAAATCCAACAGTCAACAACAATGAACAACAATACACTTGTAAAACCAACAAGCTATAACAACTAGTTCATTTCACAAGGCTGATAATCAGACAATTAGACATTCATAAACCATTCCCTAATCATGCAACTCATACAATACTAAGAAGTAGTACATGAACACATAATGCATATTTGGAAATAACAACCATCACCTACCTCAAATTACTCAAAGCTCTATTGAACCAGAGCCTTCCTATTTTCCAAAGTTCTTACTTGTTCTTGGTCTAAAAACAAACATACAATAACTACAATCAATTAACTGGCCTAAAATATCTGGATTATACAAAATCCCCATTCCCCAGGCCAAACTATGATCATTCCACCTATTTCTGGGCTTTCCCACCATTAATTAGCCTAAGTCTACCATTTTTATGGATACATTTAGAGAATTATGGCTAAATGATCATAAACCATCAAGAAAATCAAGACCCAAGAACTTTTATGCCCTAGAATCCCTCTTTTCCCTGGATTTAACCATTCCTAGGTCAATCCAAACCTCTCTCCAAGTTCACAAATAGTAATTCTACTCCGTAGGAATTATAGTACTAAGTTAGGGGAGTAGAATCCTTACCTTTGGAATGAAAAACGATGCAAATCGGAGTTGATTCACCTAAAATTGCCTTGCCCTTCTCCAAAATACAGTTGGGGAAAAACTAAATGTTTTGGGAAAGTTTCTGCATTAAATCCTGACTCAGTCTGCTATAGCGGTCCGTACACCACTATAGCGCTCCCACTATAGCAGAATCGACCACTATAGCGGTGCTGACCAAAGTTGACTTCCGCTATAGAGGTTATTTTACCGCTATAACGGTCATCGCTATGGTGCAGTGACAATGCTCATCATGGGCAGAAACTTAGAAAATCCCAAAAAAATGTCTATTTTACAACACACCTTGAATCTCCGACGTTCCAGAATGACCCTTTTATGTCAATCTCGATTCCGGGAGTTCTACTTACCCAAATTCACTTCTGAAAAGTCCTCCGGACTCCTCTATGTCTTAGCTAATGGAAAAACTAGATCTCTAAAAGACACATTAGCTAATCCTTTCCTAGATTTCCCTTGACCATCCCTTGCTCAGAAATTGGCCGAGACTAGCCTAGCCCAAAAACTCCAACTCCCAAACCCGAAAGTTTTCTAACTCAAAACTTGGCACAAAAAGCGTACCCGTAATAATAGACCCCATCATTAAATTCTGGTGTACCTGCATTTGAGGTGCTTGGGTCATATTTTTGGCCACCGCTTTTGCGGTTGGGCACCATATTTGTGGACCACGCATTTGCAAACTTTTCTCCGCTTTTGCGGAGGTCCATTTGGTTGGGGATTTCCACTTTTGTGGAGATCTGTCACTTTTGTGATGACTGCAATTGCAAAGACTTTTTTGTATTTATGGATGTACGGTTGAATAGTGACCTCCGCATTTATGATGAAAAGCTCACTTTTTTGGAGATCGCTGGCAGTTATAACTCCTTCCTCTTTTATTTCAAAACATTTCTCCCAAATTGTTTTCTCTACATTGTTCTTAAGCTCAAGATCCTCTATCTGTGTGAACTCAGTCCTAAGCATTATGGGTGATCATTCTTTGTCCGTGATCAAATTCTCGACTTTTAATTGTAAGTTCTAATCCTTTAAATTCTAAAATTACATCAATTGATTCTTATTTTTGCTCTTGAGGTTCAAGGTCTGTTTTGATCCCCTCCCTTGTCCGTTCCCGCTCAATTTTTGAGAATGTGCTATTGGTGATGCTGGGGACCTTATCGTGACCTTCATTTCTAGTTTTGGATTATGGGGCCCACGAGCCCTCTTTTGACCAGGATTTTGATCCGGCTAAACTTTTAGCAATATTGGTATCATTAGCTTTGTTTTAACATGTAGATTTCATTCTTGATAGTGTGTTAGCTATTCGGAGCAGTTTGGGCTCAGGCTTTGGCTTCCCAGTAGCTATTCGTCGGATGCTAGGTAGGTTACAGTTTTCCTACCTTAGACTTTGCGTATATAGGCTATAATTGCACTATTTAGCATCTTTGAGTTGGGTTTACTAGGTTGGAACCCAGACCTTGTCCGCTTTCTTTCTATTTATTTCATTTTGTACGTTCATTTTAGTATGTGATCTCACTATGTAGTATTACCCCTTGTGTCCCTGTGTAGCATTCGCTTATGCCTCTAAACCATAGATGGTGGGATAATTGGGAAATGTCTGTAAGCCTCGAATATCGATTTGTAATTATGGAACTGGATATTTATGTTGTGGAGCGAATTAAGCCTGCGCAGGCCCGATAGGTTATTTGTGAGTTGTTGAGCTATTAATTATGTTTGGGCATATCATTCATGCAAAAATGGCTTTTCTGCATTGGTTTATTACTACTATGGCTGCGAGCCTAACTATCACCAGTTTTCTAACTTTGCATGGCCCCGAGGACCCATTTTCTGTATAAATGACTATAAAGGTATTTAAACTATTTTATGGATATTCTTGGAGTAAAAGAGGTTTTGAAATAGTTTTCACACTGATTCTAGACTCGACTAGGCCAGAGTGCTAGACATGATTTACTACTGATTTTGATACTATACTAGGCTCGGCTGGTATGGAGCACTAGACTTGACTTTTTCCATTGATTTTAGACTCGGTTTGAGTTCGGGCACTTTTTTCAAGATACTGAGAGTTGTATGTGGTCGCAAAGACCTCCATGAACCTTGCTGATTTGAATTAGGGGCTGCGAACTGAGAGTGCTAGAGGAGGGGTATATAGAGTAGTAGAGGTATGTGGGGGAAGCCTTCCATGGGTCTTACGTGCTAGGCCTACAGGCGCTATAGGAGGTGCATACGGTACCACTGACACTTCTGAGCATATCTTACCATATCATGCATTTTGTTTTTTGGTTCCACCCCTGTTTGCTGTTTGTTGAGTGCACGCTCTAATTGTATGGGATGTCAGAGGGTTTGTCTTCACTTGTATGTGTTCCTCGGGTGTATGGGCGCCTGTTGAGACTGTAGGTAGATTCATTATTCAATCATATGACAGTACACATCCATTTTATAGTTACTTATGGGTTATCGTTTGGTTATTCTTATCATATGAGTTGTATTGATAGCATGCCTATATTTATTGGCTTTTCCTTCTTTCCCTTTTATTTGAGGTTACTGGTATACAACCATATTTCTTAAACTCTCTCTATATATATTATTGTTGCGAGGATCCATGTGCATTCTCTGACCTTTCACTTGTGTTCTGTGATATATATATTCTATGTGGCTAGTATAGCATACTTGTTTTCTCCTTGTCTTCTATTCGTTGCTAACTTTCGTGTGTTTTCCTTTTCTTTCTTCCGTGACTACTTTCTTCCTATGTGCTTTACACTGCTTTTATATCTTATATGCACTTAGTCGCCTATGATGTCTATTGGGTACCAGTTGCTTTGCAATTAGTGCTCATACTACACTTCTACATATTCTGGTGCAGATCCTAGTGTGAGATATCACAGATGATCGCACGCAGACTCGTGCAGTGCGTCCAGACATCCAAGACTTAGGGTAAGCTCCTGGAGGCCAGGGTTTGACTTTTATCTCTTCTTTTGTACCATGTACTCTTTTGCTATTCAGATATAGCTGTATATTCTATTTTGTACCCTCTTGTACTCTGTATATTTAGTAGCGGCTCTTATACTGTGATACCAGGTCATGAGATAGTTTAGCTTCCGTATATATATATCCTATTATCTCCTCTTTTATGCTTTCTTTATCTTGGTTCCGCCTTTTATTGCTTCTTCCGCATGCTTATTTAACTAGTAGCCCATTACTAACTATATCGGGCTATGGGAATTGGTTTTCCTATAAGGGAGTTGTAGATTCCATCATGACCTGAAAAATCAAGTTATGACAGCTTGGTATCAGAGCGAGGGTTTATCGATATAGGAGCCAATGTCTAGTAGAGTCTTGAGAATCAGGGTAGAGACATCCGTACTCTATCTTTGGGAGGCTACAGTGGCATTTTAGGAAACATGACTCTTTTCTTACTTTTATATCATGCGTTTTATCTTAGATAGTTCTTGGAATCTCATTTGTTCTAGTTCATTCTTTCATAGATGGCTCGTATGAGGTCTTCGGCAGCGGGCGAGGGTGAGCCTTTAACACCAGCACACCCGATTCCAGCTAGGGGCCGGGGTGGTCGTAGAGGTAGAGGCCGAGGATGTGCCCGAGCAGTGGAACCAGCTAGGGCTTATGGGGTTGATATTAAGCTTGAGTTGGTCCCAGAGCAGTACCTCATGGACCAGGGGATAGCCTAGGTGCCACCGGGGCTAGTAGCAGCTTCTGTACTGGCCTCAACCCCAGCTCTTTTGTTAGATATTCAGGGTTTTCTTCTTCAGTTGTTGGATATGATTGAGGGTCAACCTTCAGATGTGGCACAGACATCTGCTTAGGGGGCAGCCTTGGGTGCTCAAAGTTTAGGAGTGCAGCCTGCTACTGTGGCTCCTTATGCTGAGGTTCTTTCAATACCTACAGTTTCCCAGCCTCTTGCTCCTCGCCAAGGTATGATAGAGTCAGAGCATAAGGCTTTGGGCAGGTTTCTGAGATTGTCTCCGCCGAGGTTCTCCGGTGCTCCTGTTCAGGATGGTTATGATTTCATTTTGACTTATGAGGAGATGCTTTATCATCTGGGGATAGTTATACTACTTATCAGCTGGAGGGCCCAACTAAGCTATGGTGGAGGTACCAGGTAGCATGCAGACCGTCTCAGTCTCCTCAGTTGACTTAGAAGGAGTTTTATGAGGCCTTTATAGCCAAGTTCTTTCCACAGAGTAACCATGAGCATCGTAGAGAGAAAGTTTACCAGACTGATGCAGGGATCTATGTCCGTATTTGACTATGAAACCCATTTTCACCAATTGGTTCTATTTGGGGCTATGATCATTTTTACAGAGCCAAAAAGGGTTTGTTGGTTTGTTTGGGGGTTGAGTACCGAGCTTTGAAAGACTTCTGAGATACTAGTTGTTAGTGGGTGACCATTCTAGGACATAACAGACCATGTTCATACTAAGAAGGACTTGCATCATCATGATCTCAGGGCTAGAGGCCATGCTATCAGGGTAGTTTTAACCGTTCCCATTTCAGCGGTAGAGGTTCAGGACAGTGGGGCTGCGGGTATCAGCCATAGCAACATTAGGGTCTTTCTAGCTGGCCAGTTCAGGCATCACTTCAGGCTTCAGGTGGGCCTCAGTTTGATCAGAGTCATAGTGGTTAGCAGGTTACAACGATCCCTCATCGAGGGGTATAACTTCTGGGGCATCAGGCCATGATGGCCATACCAATTCATCTAGTTCATCCCGATAGAGTGGGATGTTAAGGTCGTGCTATGAGTGTGGTATCATGGGTTACTATGCTAGAGAGAGACCCCACTGGGGTCGAGTTCATCCAGCTGGCTCAGCCTCTCAGAGCAGTGCAACCACCAGTTAAAAGAGGTAGTGTTCAGGGTATGGGTGGTGCCCAGCGTGGTAGGAAAGGTTATAGAGATGATGGTCATTCCGGTGGAGTTCGATGCCAGTTCTATGCGGTCCCAGGTAGATCGGAGGCAGAGGCCTCAGACTTGGTGATCACAGGTATGATTTCTGTATGCCTCCACTCAGTTTAAGCATTGTTTGATCCTAGTTCTACATGCTCAGATGTATCTGCCTACTTTGTTCCTTGTTTGGGGTTGGCTAGTGAGCCATTATCTGTCTTGTATCTGTTTCTACCCTAATAGGCAATTCTTTAGTAGTGGATCAGATAGTGAGATCCTATGTGATAGCGGTTGGTGATCTTGAGACATGGGCTAACTTGATGATTCTAGACATGTTAGATTTTAATGTGATTCTAGGCATGGACTAGTTATCCCCTCACCGTGCGGTTTTGGATTGCTATGCCAAGACTATTACCATAGTCGTGGAAGGCATATCCTCAGTTGTGTGGTAGGGTTCTGTTAGCCATGCACCATCTAGGATCATTTCTTGCCTTTGATCTAGGAAGTTGATTTCGCGCGGGTGTTTGGCTTACCTAGAATATGTCCGAGATGCTAGCACCGACACTTCTTCTCCTGAGTCAGTTCGTGTGGTTAGTGATTTCCTAGATGTGTTTTTGATCGACCTTCCAGGCCTTCCACCTGAGCGTGATATTGAATTTGCCATTGAGTTAAAGATGGGCACCAAGCCTATTTTTATTACTCTGTATCGTATGGCTCCAGCTGAGTTGAGGGAGATTAAGGATCGGCTCCAGAACTTGTTAGCTAAGGGTTTTATTAGGCCGAGTGTGTCACCTTGGGGTGCTGTAGTTCTATTTGTGAAGAAGAAAGATGGGTCGATACAGATGTATATTGATTATTGGCAACTAAATAAGGTGACCGTGAAGAATAGGTATCTGATGCCACATATTGATGATTTATTTGATCAGCTCTAGGGTTTAGCCGTGTTTTCTAAGATAGATTTGAGGTCAGGCTACTACCAGTTGAGGATTAGGATGGAGGACATCCCTAAGACAACATTCAGGACATGTTATGGCCCTGTGAGTTCCTGGTGATGTCCTTTGGGTTGATTAATACCCCTGCAGCTTTCATGTACTTGATGTACTGGGTGCTCAAGCCATACTTGGATTTGTTCGTGATAGTCTTTATTGATAACATACTAATATACTCATAGAGTAGATATGAGCATGAGCAACACTTGAGGATTGTATTCCAGACTTTGAGAGATCATCGACTTTGTGCCAAGTTCTCAAAGTGCAAGTTTTGGCTTGAGTCAGTAGTATTCCTAGGGCAGGTGGTATCTAAGTATGGGATTAGAGTAGACCCAGGAAAGATTTCAGCCATTCGTGATTGGCCAAGGCCTACTACTCCTACCGAGGTTCACAACTTTGTTGGGTTAGCAGGATACTATAGTCGGTTCATTGAGGGATTTTCTTCCATAACAACACATTTGACTAGGCTGACTAGGAAGGATGTGCCATTTTAGTGGTTGGATCAGTGTGAGGATAGTTTTCAGAGGCTTTAGGCCTTATTGACTCCAGATCCGATGTTAACATTGCCAGTTGAGGGTCAGGGCTACTCAGTGTATTGTGATGCTTCTGCAGTTGGTCGTGGTTGTGTGTTGATACAGCAGGGTTGTGTGATAGCTTATGCGTCAAGGCAGCTAAAGGTTCACGAGTGCAACTACCCCACTCATGACTTGGAGTTGGCGGTGGTAGTCTTCGTGCCTAAGATTTGGAGGCATTATCTGTATGGAGTTCACTATGAGATCTTCACCGATCACCATAGTCTTCAGTACATCATGAGTTAGCGAGAGCTGAACTCTAGGCAGCGGAGATAGATTGAGTTACTAAAGGACTATGAATTTACTATTTTGTATCATCCGAGAAAGGCAAACGTGGTAGCAGATGCCTTGAGCTGGAAGACACCGAGTATGGGAAGCTTGTCTTTTCTTTCAGTTTGGGAGTTACCATTAGCCTTGGACATCCAGTCCTTGGCTAACCATTTGGTTAGACTTGAATTGTCGGATCCCAGCAGAGTTCTTGCCAACATTGAAGTCCATTCTACTTTGGTTGATCAGATTCAGCAGCGTCAGTTTGAGGATCAATGGTTATGTGGTATTCGTGACCAGGTTATTTAGGGTGAAGCCAACAGGGATACTTTAGATTCTGATGGTGTTCTGAGATTTGATAGTTGCCTTTGTGTTCTGAAAGTTAGGGATTTTATTCAGTTGATTCTCTGTGAGACACATTATTCTAGGTATTCCATCTATCCAGGCACAACTAAGATGTATAGAGATTTGAGGTATCTTTACTGGTTGAGTGGTATGAAGTGGGACATAGCAGAGTTTGTATCTCAGTGCCTGAACTGTCAGAAAGTTATGTTCGAGCACATGAGACCTAGTGAATTGATGCAGAGACTTCCCATTCCCGAGTGGAAGTGGGAAGGGATTACTATGGATTTCATAGCATGGTTGCCACGCACTTCTTGAGAGTTTGACTCTATTTGGATTATTGTTGATAGGCTGACTAAGTCTGCACACTTCTTGCCGGTTCATTCTTCCTATAATGCAGAGAGGTTGGCTCAGATTTATCTTTATGAGGTGGTTCATTTGCATAGGGTCCCAACTTTTATCATTTTAGACCGCGACACTCAGTTTACCTCTCAATTCTGGAGGACTATTCAGTGAGAGATTGGTACAGAGGTTCAGCTTAGCACTGCATTTCACCCTCAGACAGATGGCCAGTCTGAGAGGACTATCCAGGTCCTGGAGGACATGTTACAGGCTTGTATTCTTGACTTTGGAGGTTTATGGGATCAGTATATGCCTTTGGTGGAGTTTTCATATAATAATAGTTATCATTCGAGTATTGACATGTTGCCTTTTAAGGCATTATATGTAGGTGTTGCAGATTGCCAGTGGGTTGGTTTGATGGTTTAGAGTCCAGGCCGTAGAGTATAGACTTGCTTTGTGATTTCTTAGACAGAGTCCGAGTGATTCAGGATAGGCTTCGGGCAACCCAGAGTAGGCAGAAGAGCTACACATATTGTAGACTTCATGCCTTATAGTTTAGTATTAGTGACCTGGTGTTCCTTCGTGTATCACCCATGAAGGGCGTGATGAGATTCGGTAGGCGGGGCAAGCTTAGCCCTATGTATATTGGGCCGTTCGAGATTCTTTAGAGGATTGGTAGTGTTGCTTATCAGTTAGCCTTGCCTCCGATGCTTTCAGCTATGCACCTAGTCTTCCATGTATCGATGTTAAGGCATTATGTTCTGGATGAGTCACATATATTGCAGTGGGATTCAGTGCAATTGGATGAGAGTTTGACTTTTGTTGAGGAGCCAGTAGCTATTCTGGCCAGAGATGTCAGGAGATTGAGGTCTAGAGAAATTATGGTAGTTAAAGTTTAGTGGAGGCATCGTCTGGATGAGGAGGCTACCTAGGAGACTGAGAGAGAGATGCGGGCTCAGTATCTGCAGTTCTTTGAGCCTTTAGGTACTCCCTTTTCTTAACTTTCGCAGACGAAAGTCCTTTTTAGTAGTGGATGATGTAATGAACCTTCTGGTCATTCTTGTATTTTTGCCTTCTTTGTACTATTAGAGCTTGCCTGTAGTGGCCCCAAGTCATTTATGACTTTCTAGGATCGGTGGTTCGATGCCCTGGCCGTTCGTTAGGTCATTATAACTATTTCCCTATTTTAGAGCTTTAACTTAGGAAATTGTTGACTTTGGTCAATGTTCTTGGTAAACATGCTCGGAATCGAATTTTGACAGTTTCGTTAGCTTCGGAGCATGGATTTTGGTCTAGTAAGACTCTTGGCCGGGGTCTGGGAGCTTTCGGTTTGGTTTTGTCTTACTTTTGTGTTCTCTTGCCAGTTGAACTTGGAAGTTTGACTTTGGTCAACGTTCAGAGAAGACATCCTCGGACAAAAATTCCATTAGCACTGTTAGCACTGGAATGTCAACTTCGTGCTAGAGGGACCTATGGTTTGGGTCCTAAGGCCTCCAGACTCATTTTGGGCCATTGGGTTCCATTTTGGAAGAGTTGGATTATGGTTGGTTTTGGGCGTGGGGCCCACCTTTTCATTAAATCAACCTCCGTTGGGAATTTTGTCTCATTCTGTTGAGTCTAAAATGCCATTTTTAGTTGAGTAGCATAGTTCATTTGTGTCCGTGGTACCTCGGATGAATATCGGGGGTCCACCCGAGCATTTAAATTTAGCTAGGTTTTACTGGTTCTGGTGTGCCCACATTCGCGGTCCTTGGGTCACATTTGCGGCCACTGCTTTTATGGTTGGGCACCTCATTTATGGACCCCGCATTTGTGAACTTTCCTTTGCTTTTGCGAAGGTCCATTTGGTTGGGGATTTCTACTTTTGTGGAGATCCATCGCTTTTGCAATGACCGCAATTGCGGAGATGTTTCCACATTTGCAGAGGCACGGATGCATAGTGACCTCCGTATTTGCGGAGATCACTGGCAGTTATAACTCCTTCCTCTTTCATTTTGAAACATTTCTCCCAAATCATTTTCTCTCAATTGTTCTTGAGCTCAAGCTTCTCTCTATGTGTGAACTCAGTCCTAAGCGTTGGGGTTGATAATTCTTTGTCTGTGATCAAATTCTCGACTTCTAATTGTAAGTTCTAATCCTTTAAATTCCATAATTGCATCAATTGATTGTTATTTTTGCTCTTGAGGTTCAAGGGCTATTTTGAGCCCCTCCCTTGTCCATTCCTGCTCAATTTTCGAGAATGCGCTACTGGTGATGTTGGGGACCTTGTGGTAACCTTCATTTCCAATTTTGAATTGCGAGGCCCATGGGCCTGCTTTTAACCCGAATTTTGATCTGGCTAAACTTTTAGCAATATGGGTATCGTTAGCTTTGTTTTAACGCATAGATTTTGTTCTTGATAGTGTGTTAGCTGTTTGGAGCTTCTCAGAGCAGTTTGGGCTCGGGCTTTGTCTTCCCAGCAGCTATTTGTCTAACGCCAGGTAGGTTACGGTTTTCCTACCTTAGACTTTGTGTATATAGACTATAATTGTGCTATTTAGCATCTTTGGGTTAGGTTTACTAGGTTGGCACCCGAGACCTTGTTTGCTTTCTTTCTGTCCGTTTCATTTTGTACGTTCACTTTAGTATTTGATCTCATTGTGTAGTATTACTCCTTGTGGACCCGTGTGGCCTTCACTTATGCCTTTGGATCATAAATGGTGGGATAATTGGGAAATGTCCGTGAGTCCCAGATATCGATTTGTGATTATGGAATTGGTTATCTATGTTGTAGAGCGAATTGAGCTTGCGCAGGGATGATAGGTTGGTTGTGAGATGTTGAGCTATTGATTGTGTTTGGGCATATCATTCATGCAAAAAGGGATTTTTTGCATTGGTTTATTACTACTATGGCTGCGGGCCTAACTATCACCAGTTTTCTAAATTTGCATGGCCCCGAGGGCCTATTTTCAGTATAAATGACTATAAATGGATTTGAACTGTTTTATGGATCTTCTTAGAGTAAAAGAGGTTTTGAAATGGTTTTCACACTGATTCTAGACTCGGTTAGGCCGAAGTGCTAGACATGATTTACTTTTGATTTTGAACTAATACTAGACTCCACTGGGCCAGAGTGCTAGACATGATTTACTACTGATTTTGATACTATATTAGGCTTGGTTGGGCTGGAGCGCTAGATATGACTTTTTCTACTGATTTTAGACTCGGTTTGAGTCCGGGCACTTTTATTGAAATACTGAGAGTTGTATGTGGTCGCGGAGACCTCCATGGACCTTGTCAATCCATACTAAGGGCTGCGAGCTGTGACTGCTGGAGGAGGGGTATATGGAGTAGTAGAGGTATACAAGGGAAGCCTTCCATGGGTTCTACCTGCTGGGCCTACGGTTGCTGTTGGAGGTGCATACGGTACCACTGACACTTCTGAGCATATCTTGCCATATCATGTATTTTGTGTTCGGTTTTACCCTTGTTTGCTATTTGTTGAGTGTACGCTCTGGTAGTATGGAATGCCGGAGGGTTTGTCTTCACTTGTATATGTTCCTCGGGTGGATGGGCACCCGTTGGGACTGTAGGTAGATTCATTATTCGATCCTATTGCAGTACTCGTTCATTTTATAGTTACTTGTGGGTTATCGTTTGGCTATTCTTATCATATGAGTTGTATTTCCAGCATGTCTATATTTAGTGGCTTTTCCTTCTTCCCCTTTTATTTGAGGTTACCGGCATACCATTATATTTCTTAAACTCTCTCTCTATAGATTGTTGTTGCCAGGATCCAGGTGCATTCTCTGACCTTTCACCTATGTTCTGTGATATATATATACCCTCTGTGGCTAGTATAGCATACTTGTTTTCTCCTTGTCTTCCATTAGTTGCTAGCTTTCGTGTGTTTTCATTTTCTTGCTTCCGTGACCACTTTCTTCCTATCTGCTTTATACTATTTTTATATCTTATATGCACTCAGTCGGCCTATGATGCCTACTAGGTACCTGTTTCTTTACAATTGGTGCTCATACTACACTTCTTCATCTTCTGGTGCAGATTCTAGCGTGAGCTATCACTGGTGATCGTGCGCAGACTCGTGCAGTGCCTCCAGACATTCGAGAATTAGGGTGAGCTCCTAGCGATCAGGGCTTGACTTTTATCTCTTCTTTTGTACCATTTACTTTTTTGCTAATCAGAGACAGCTGTATATTCTATTTTGTACCCTCTTGTACTACGTATATTTAGTAGAGCCTCTTATACTGTGATACCAGGTCGTGGGATGGTTTAGCTTTCGTATATATATATATATATATTTCTTGTTATCTCCTCCTTTAAGCTTTCTTTATCTTGCTTTCGCCTTTTATTGCTTCTTCTGCGTGCTTATTTAGCTAGTAGCCCATTACTAACCATTCTGGGCTATGAGAATTGGTTCACCTACAGAGGGGTTGTAGCCTTGTAGGTGCCATTATAACCTGAGAAATCAGGTCGTGACATATTTACTTTTGTAGATATACTTTACAAAGTTTCATTATTAGTTGTTAATGCTATAGTTAGTTAGTATTTGATAGATGCCCTAATTTTTATTAATTATAAGTAGTTGTTAAATTTTTGTATTAACAAGATCAAATCTACTTAAAGTGAGATAAAATTAGTTAGTACTTGAGTGACTAAGTTATTTGGAGATTATAATTTGGTAGTATAATTTTGGACTAATTTAGTTAAGGTGAGATAAAGTAAGATCAAATTTGATGAAACATGAAGTATTGTGAAGTTTGATCAAATTAGGTTTCTTTTTATTAATTAATGCTCTAAATCTTAAAAAAAAATTTGTCTTTATTGTGAAGTTTATTAATGTGTGAGAATTTAAGTAGGATAGTGACTTGGAATGTATGTATTTCTTGTATCATACAAATAATGTTTAACTTTTAATGACTATTAATTAGTGATTAATTATCAATGATTAGTGAAAAATAACTAGTGATTAGGGATTAGTGATTTGTGATTGAAAATTCAAAAATAATAATTAACTTTGTATGACGAAAGGATAATTCGTGTTTGATAATTTGAATTTGTAAGTAATTAGTGATTAATAATTAATAATTTTCAAAATATAATTAGTGATCAGTGATTGAACATTCGATATTAAAAATTAATTAATAATTACTAAAGTGTAATTAGTTAATGGAAAGCCAAATTTATGCGTAATTAATTATTAGTAAAATTTGTTTAGTGATTATTAATTGAAATTTGATTAGAGATTAGTTATTAGTGATTAATTTTACTTACTGTAGTTATTAATAATTATTAATTTTTTGTAGTAATTAGTAATAAAAAATAATGTTTAATGATTAATGATTAGAGATTAGTGATTTGTGATCACAAATTAATTAATAATTACGAAAGAAAAATTAGTGATTGGTAATTTGACTTTGTAAATTAATGTTTATTGAAATTTAATTAGTGACTAGTGATTGAAAATTTGAAAAATTATTTATTAATTATGAAAGAATAATTAGTAATTACTGAATGGTAAATTTAATTTGCAAATAATAATTAATGATTATTAAAATTTTATTAGTGATTACATTAGGATTTAATTATTAGTTATTGAGATTTTGTAATTAGTATTGTTATTTGTTTAATTGATTATTATTATATTCATATTAAATAAAAGTTTAAATTTATTACATTTAAATTGCTTATTAGATTTGAATCCCGCACATTGTTTTACACTCATTAAATATACGTAATAATATGATAGGGATACATAATAATACAATTAACATATGTTTTATGGTAATAAAATTATGAAGAAGTTAAACATTAACAAGTAAAAATTCGTTTAGAATGTAATATAACAAGTAAAAGAATATGTAAATGTAGAAATTAATCTACACATATTTGAAAATGTAAAAAAGAAATTACCATAAAAACATTCATAAAAAACAATTACCATAAAAAAAGCATATGTAAATGTCCTAACAATTATGATAATTTCTTTGTTTATTGTCCTAACAATTCGTGCTTCGTATAAAGTCAAATAAATATCAAAGTTAAGAGAACTTAAGTGAATGAAATCTTCATCCACAATTGTAACGATCGAGTTCGTCGTTACAGGTAAACTTTTCGCGCCAATTTTCGAGTAGGAAAATATCCGAGTTTGGAAGTTGAAAATTCGGGGCTAGGCTAGTCTCGATCAATTTTGGAGCGAGGCATGGTCTAGGGCAATCCAGGTAAGGATTGGGTAAAGTGTCTTGATTTGATCTAATTTTCAATTTAGCTAAGATATAAAGGAGTCTGGGGGACTTTTTGGAATCGAATTTGGGTAAGTAAAACTCTCGGAATTGAGGTTGATGCGAAGGGGTTGTTCCAAAATGTCAGGAAAATAAGTGTGTTGTAAAATGGACCATTTTGAGAGAATTTACTATTTTTTGTCTCGTGTCAACCGCCGTAGCGACCTCCGCTATAACGGAAGTCAACATCGATCAGCACTGCTATAGCGGATGGTTCCGTTGCGGCGGTACCGCTATAGCGGAGTGGACCGCTATAGCGGAGCGACGGGATCAAAAAACTCAAAAATGGGTTTTATAATTTTATTCTCTTCCATTCAGCCCCAAAACAGACGAGGGTTACTCCAAGAACCCTCTTTGGCTACTCCAAGGCTTGGGAGTCATGGGGAGGGGAGATTCCGGCTAAAAGAACGCGAAACTATGGATTTCAGGCCTTTCATCCATCAAGGAACGCCTTTACAGAGCCAGAAATTGCATTGCGCAGTTGCTTGGCGTCTAGGTAGGCTAGGTTTTCTTTATTGAGTAGATTGACCTGTTTCTATTTCGTACTTGTTGTATAGATTGAAAGGGAGAATCCATGCTTAGGCCTTCAGGCACAGATTCTTGAGGAGAATTGTTTGGGTTGAATTGGTTAAACTAGAATTGATGGAGTTGTGATAATGTGTTGTGACATTTTGGGTTGTTATGCTTAATTAGGTGTTGTATGATAATAAAATCCAGGGACTAGAATGTCGGAAGGTTCGGGGAACCGGAAGGGGTTAGTAATTAACTAATGTGCAATGAATTGGTATAATTAAGATATCTAATGGCTGCGTTTCCAATGCTAGGGTTTTTTCCCATGTTGTATCTCGATCCTCGGAAGAGGGGCAGGAATAAGGGTTTCTAATGGCATGATTAAGGGGGTGATTCAGGGTTAGTCTCTGAACAGAATTTAACGGTTCATTGTATACCCGTAATAGGGTAGGTGATGGTTATTGATATCTATATGCATTATCTATTTTTGTACCTTTGTCTAAGCATTGTACGAGTTGTATGTTTAGGGAATGATTTAGAAATGTCTAAGGGTCCTGTTATCAGTCTTGAGAATTAAACTAGGTGTTATTGCTTGTTGGTTTACAAGTGTTGATTGTTCATTGTTTGTGACTGTGGATTCTGTGTGACATTTGGTTAGCTCGGGTACCACGCCTGGTACAGGTTTATTAACAGTTGGCTCGGGTACCATGCCTGGTACAGGTTTACTAACGGTTGGCTCGGGTACCACGTCTAGTACGGGAATACTAATGGTTGGCTCAGGTACTACGCCTGGTATGGGATACTAACTGGCTGGCTCGGGTACCACACCTGGTACGGGTTTACTTTATTTTATTGTTGCATTTTTATAATGGTTCCCTGAGTGGACCGGGTTATGTGTATGATTTGTGATTGTGCATATGGTCCTTGAGAGATCGGATTATCATTGTATTGATTTGGGAGTTTAGTGTTGGTGTAGACCGGGTTGCATGTCTAACACCTAGGTGTTGTTTAGGGAGGACCCCAGGGTGGGTCCGGGCTATGTAAAATGGCATACTTAATGGTTAATTGTTGAATCTGTGAATGATTATTTCAGTTCTTGAGAGGCCGGGTTGCTTCACTTGAATGTGGGGGTGGTCCTGGGATGGACCGGGTACTGCATGTTAACACTAGGTGTTGGTTTAGAGATCTGTGGTCGGTCTGAGAAGGATAAGAAGGGTATATGCTACTGTTATTTGCTCATTGTTTAAGATTGGTTGTTGAACTTGTTCCATGTGGTTGATAAGTTAGAATCTAGACTAAGAGTCTGGAATTATACTGTTACGGTTCTAATTTTTACTTATTGTTCTTCACATGTTGGGCTCCTGAGAGGGCCAGGAGTTATCCTTATTATTGGTGTATAGTGGGTCCTTGAAGGGCCGAGTTAGCGTGCTTAAGTGACAAAGTGGTCCTTCTATGGACCGAGGTCGCATGTTATTAGCATAGATGATGTCCTAAGGGTTCTTGTTTGGTTTTGGGTCTTTTAAAATAGGATATATGTTTACTGTCACGGAGAATCATCAATGTCGGTTAGACTTGTTACGTGCGGTTGATAAGATAAGGGAGAGACTTGTGATCTGGTTATAATGTTGGTTGTGGTTACTTGTCGGGTATGGCCCTGGGGTCATTTGGATAGTTTGTACTAGTAGGTGGTTGTATGACAGTTGTGGTCTACATCACTAAGTAGTGGGGTTTACTCTGAATTGTTGAGTCATAGTGGTTGATTGGGGTAAAGGAATGGTAGAACGGGTATGGGCATAAATGTCGGGTAATGAAGAGGTGACTTAGGAAGTCTAGGTGACAAGGTGACTTGGGAAGTCTAAGGGATAGGAAGGTTGTTTCCGAAGCGTGTTTTGATAAAGGTGGATGTGAAAGGGGTTGGATGTATTTAACTCATGTATTTACCTTGATTTCGGCCGATAATGCCTACCAGTACGTGTGTTTGTACTGATTCTACTCTTGCTATACCCTTTTGGGTATAGTCTGGTTGCAGGGTTGGTGATGTTTCACAGGTTCAGGATGACGGTGATTCTCCAGCTACTCCTACTTTTGCTTCTATGGTGGGAGTTGAGCCTTCCTCATTTTTGTATCATCTTGTAGTAGCTCTTGTACCGGCTTAGACAAGATTCTAGGGAGGGCTGATTTCAAATTGTAAGGGTTTCCGCATTCTTGTAAATATTTTCATGTATTAAAAAGGTTTATTTCATGGTTTACTTATTTTTCCGCATTTCTTGTTGGATCAGGTGGTAAGGGTTCTCCTATTTAGGTAGATTAGAGTAGGTGCCCGCACGGCCCGATAGTTGGGTCGTGACAACAATACTACATTTCTCAATAAAATCTTCATTATCCTAACTATTCGTGCTTCGTATAAAGTCAAATAAATATCAAAGTTAAGAGAACTTAAGGGAATGAAATCTTAATCTACAACACTACATTTCTCAATAAAATATTCATTGTCCTAACAATTTGTGCTTCGTATATAGTCAAATAAATATCAAAGTTAAAAGAACTTAATGGATTGTAATTCTTTCGTGCTAACTACCTCGAAAGCTTTACAGGTTGTTTTAATTATGGAGCGTGTCATCCATCCCGGAACCATAGATGAGATATTGCTTTAGTTACAGGCTAGCCATAGGTCACAACAGTTGTGGAGTGGTAAGTTAGATTTGGACTCCACACTTTTTCCTCAGTCAGTTGATAAATGTTGGGTTGTATTCCAGACCCACCCGCCACATATTCGTGTCCTGCAGTATATATCTCTTAGTAGGTTTGACTCACTCATTTGAGTGGGTCGCGCACAGTTTGATGCTTCTCTCATGACTATTATGATCGAGCATTGGAGGCCAGAGACTCATTGTTTTTAGCTACCCTTCGGCAAGGTGACGATTACACTACATGACATCCACGTCATGTTTGGGCTTCGCATCGACGGTACTGCTGTGTACATTCAGGATCCTGCAAAACGTAATTTGGTGTGGCGTGCCCTACTAGAGGATGCCACAGGGTGCGTGGTAGATGATTGTGATATGTTTGGTATATCACGGGTTAAAGTTGAGGTCATCATCCAGTACTTACAGGATTAGATAGCTAAGGATCCTATTACAGATGATAGGTCCAGAGGTTTGCCCATTTGTATATTCTTATCATTTTTGGTGGGATCTTATTCCCAAACACATCTGGGAACCTACTGAGCTTGCGGTTCCTTCCATTTCTATTGTACCTCGACCAGATAGGCACCTGCAACTAGCCTATTTATACAGGTCACTCTGTAGGGCTTCTATTGGTTGTGTTAAGGACACTGCTGGATTTCTTCTTTTCCTCCAGGTAACATTAATTATTCTGTTACTTTTAATTATATAAAATTAATATTTATTTGTATTAGTTAACAATTTCAACTATGTGACATTTAAATTTGGACTTGGAAGAGGATATTTCCATTATAGACTATACCTCATGGTTTGGGAGGTGAGGAAGAAGCAATGCTTCCATATGCTAGGAGGTGGACCTGCAAAATTTTGCGGTATCGAGGCGCATCATAGTATTCTCCCCATGAGAGATTAGCTAGATCGTATGACGGCTGACCAGGTAAGCGTTATATTTAAGGTATGTAAATTTATATTTACTGATATGTTTACCTTAGGTTAAGTTTTATTACTTATTTTACAATATTTTCGTTGGACTCTGTATGATGGCATCCTGCATACATTGCATGATTATTGCACTTACAATAGTTTTTGTTGGACTCTATATGATGGCATCTTGCATACATTGCCTGATTATTGCACTATCGATCAACAGTTATGGTCGGTATAAGTGCCTCTTATATGCTTAAAGATACTAGAGCATCACGCGGTCAATTGTATGATCTGATAGTTTGGTCATCCATAATACATGTCTGAGTTTTCTAATTGGGCTCCTGATCAGTATACGCCGTATGATCGTACTAGGGCAGATCTGACATTTCTTAAGCTATTACACGCTAATTTTGATCACTGGGATCATAGGCATGATAGAGGTATGGTGGTGCATGATGATGCTATGATAGATGAGTATACAGTCTAGTAACGATGGCATGGATGGTTGCTATTAGGTAACCCTACTTTACACGAGGCTGGAGGTCTCGAATACGTCCACTTTGCTGGTGCACAGGAGGCCCTGGATAGAGGCCTCACTAGATTGTATGACATAGGGGCGCATTGGATGGTACACCTTACTTTTCCCAGTATGGTCATACTATCACGCAAATAGTCAACGAGATTTTGAGAGTGGATCATATGGAGAGGTGGGTACATGAGCCACCTTTTGCACCTAATTTAGCTCATGTGGCTCTGCCCGTCGTGCGTGGAGAAGGAAGAGGACAAGGATGAGGATATGGTAATGCACGAGGTAGAGGACAACCTTATAGAGGAGGATGAGGATGTGGCCAAATAGGTGGCAGATTCATTTATGATCAACACGCCGATGTTCCACCACCTGCAGAGGCAGAGGTTGCTCCTCACCCAAAGCATCAGCCATTTCACACAGAGGACGAACCAGCTCTTGTGCCATATCCACAATGTCGTCCGCTTGCTTTGATGTTTCTGAGTTTTGCTCCTTCACCGTCTACTCCAGCTTGTATGTCTCAGCAGTTTGAGGGTAGTTACATGCCTAGTTTTGGGCCAGGTATGCATTGGGAGGATATGCAGCGACTATTAGGTGATCCCGTGCCTAACCAATATTTTAATGGAGGTAGGCGCTTGAGTTTTTTCTCGATGTTTGACAAGCCATTCGACATTGAAGATTTTTCAGCAGATATGACAGTTAGTATTTGCATTATTCAAAATGTAGTTACGTATTAACTTTTTTCACTTAGTAATCATAATTTGTAAACATAGCTCATCTACTATGCATCCTACTCAGGAGACAACCATCGAGGATACTATTCATACGGCCATGCAGGATCCCTCTCATGTAGTCACCCAGGTTATTACTTTTGAAATATACATTTAAATTACTTGTTATATTTATAATCGTTGTTAATTGGAATTGAATATTTATGATACCTTCTTTTTTTAGATTTATGCTCCGATGACTTCTTCTATCTCGGATCTCGTATGTGAGCTACTACCCTGGATCCCTCGCATTCAGTCACTGAGAAGCCCATAGGCACACATATTATTATTAAAATAGAACTTATTACTTATTGATGACTTATAATATTTAATTTTACATTAATTAGTTGTACATCTTTTTTTAGATTCATGCTTCGATAACTATTCTATCCCGGATCCCGTATGCGAGACCTGAATCCTCACATTCAATCACTGAGGAGCATGTAGGCACACATGTTATTACTATTAAAATAGAAATTATTATTTAATTTTATATTAATTCATTGTATATTTTTTGTCACGACCCAATTTCTTGGTCATGATGGCACCTACAACCCCCCCAGTAGGTGAATCAATTCCCGTAGCCCAGAACGGTTAGTAATGAGCTACCATCTAACACTTAAGTGGAGGAACGATATAAATAAGCGGAAGAAAGGGAAATAGGCTGAAGAAAGTAGATACAGGAATATATATACATTTGCAGAACCTAAACATAAATTCCAAAACCTAGAATCATAGTATAGAGCCGGAACTACATATAAGGAGTACGAAGCAACCAAAATAATATACACAACTGTCTCCGAGTAGTAACAGAGTACATGATACAAAAGATAAACTAAAGCTAAGCTCCAGTCGCCAAGAGCTCACCCTCAGTCTGGATAGTCCAAAAGATCTCCAAGCATGAATCCCACTCTCTAGAGGCGATGGCCAACACTAGGATCTGCATCAGAAGATGCAGAGTGTAGTATGAGCACCAATTGCAAAGCAACCATTACCCAGTAGGTATCATAGGTCGACTGGGCACATATAAGATAACAGAGAAGTAATAAGAAGAATAGAAAATAACTAGTCACAGAAGGCAACGAAGAAGTACACGGAAGCTATAACAAAAGGAATACAAGCAGGAACAATACATATGGCTAGCTAAAAGAATACACATCACAGGTGAAAGAAAGAAACACGTACCCGGGATCCTCGCAACAACAAGTATACAAAGAAGAGTTTAGAAAACAGGCAGTAAACCGGTAACCTCAATGAATAGAGAAGGAAAGGAAGAAAACAGTAACATGTTCGAATACAATGAATGATAACCCAACTAAGCATGCAATCTCAAGTCAAGAATTCAACAATTGGAAGCCCAAGTTTAACCTTAACAATATCAAAAGTCATAAGAACCACAATAGGAACCAATATAGTGAAATAGTAATAATAAGTCTACCTACAGTCCCACGGGTGCCCATACACTCAAGGAACAAAAATAAGTGAAGACAAACACTCCGGCATCCCATACTACCAGAGCGTAAAATCAACAAATACCAAACAAGGGTGGAACTTCACACAAATGAATGGTATGACATGCCATGCTAAGCCAAGAGTGATAGTAGTACCGTATGTTACCCGCTTCCAGTATCCTATAAGACCCAAAAGACGGGATCCATGGAAGGTCACACCCGTATACCTCTACTATACCGTATACCCCCCCCCCTCTGGCACTAGCAGCACGTAGCCTCTGGTCCAAAATGGCAAGTTCCATGAAGTCCCCTGACCAACATACTAGATGCCCCACAATCTCAAAAATCTCCAAGTAAAGTTGTCCGGAGAGTATCCAGGTCTAAATCAGGAAGTTAAATAGTCCTAGCGCATGGGCCCGCCGAGTCTAGCATCAGCCTAGAAGTTGTAGTAAAACAAGTCTAGCGCTCGACCCCGCCGAGTCTAGTACAAGTGGAAATAGTGATAAAACATCCTTTAATTCCCCCTTACCCCAAGAATATCCATTAAGACGGTACCAAAACACTTTTTCAATCATTTTCACTGAAAACAAGCCCCACGGGCCATGCAAGGTTTAGAAGAAATTCCCTCTATATGCATGATGAATGGTATACACAATCACAATAGTGGCCCCTGGCCCACAATCAACCTATCGTCCCTACACAGGATCCAATCATTCTACAACATAGATAGCCAGCTCTACAATAATAATAGCAATGCTCGGGACTCACGAACATTCCCATATAACCCACCATCTATGTTCCATAGTCAAACAAGGCCACACAGGACCATAAGGGTGATAATATCATCTATAGAAAATACTACAACCATCGGAGGAAGAAAAGGAATGGGACATGAATAAAGAGGTCAAGGTCTGTGGTACCAACTAGTAAGCCCAATCCAAGGATGCTCATTAGTATAATTTTATTCTATATATGCAAAGTCTAAGGAGTTTAAACCGTAACCTACCTTAGGGCCGAACTGCAAACACGAACCATCACTCGTGTGTCTTCCCCTTTCGAGCAGCCTTAGAAAGCTTCCATACTATCAAGAACGTAATCTAGGTGTCAAGACAAGAAGAACAACACCCATATTGTTATACGGAAAAAGTTTCAGAGGCATCTTCCATTCATATCGATTTTGGTTTTTCCGCACCATATTTTGATCTGCACAAACCAATAGAGCTATTTGAGTGGAAACAATATTCCAGACACAATGGAATTAGTGAATTTACCAACAGAGATTGTTTTAAGAAAAAGTGGGTCCCATGCCTAAAATTAACTCAGAACTCAATACCCCAAAATAAGTTCAGAAGCCCCGAGACCCAAACCAAAGGTTCTCCTAGTCCAAAGTCGACATTCTAGAGCTAATAGCATAGACAAAATTTCCATTCGAGACCGTCTTCTTCGAATGTTGACCAAAGTCAAACTTTCAAGTTCAACTTGGCTAAAACACAAAAACCCAGACAAAACTAAATCAAAAGCTCCCAGAACCCTACACAGGGTCCATCTAGACCAAAATTCTTGCTCTGGAGCTAATGGAACTGTCAGAATTTGATTCCGAGCATGTTTACCAAGAATATTGACTAAAGTCAATGATATTCTAAGTTAATACTTTAAAACAGGCAAACGGCCAAATGAACGAACAGAGTACCGAACCATCGGTCCCAGAAAGTCATAAATGACTTGGGGCCACTACAAGAAAGCTCTAGCAGTACAAAGAAGGTGTAAATGCAAAATTGACCGGAAGGTTCATTACATCTTTTTAATTTATAATTTTTATGTTCACATATATTTTTTGACAGATTCATGATTCTGTGCCTTTTTTCATCCCGAATCCTGCTACGGAGATGATGACCCAGAAACCACCACATCCATCGACGCAAAAAATAGTAGCTAAAAAGAGAGTAAAGGTCGATCCTTTTTTCTTTAAAGAAGAGGAAGAAAGAGGATAGAGATGATGAGGGAGGTAGTGGTGGCGTTCTTAGGCCGAGTCATATTTTAAGACATAAGGATTGTGGAACATAATTTTCTTATTTGTATATTTTAAGACCTATATCGAACTAACTTTGTATTTAATTTATATATTTAATAAATTAATTATATTAAGTTTAATATTTTTTGTATGCTTTAATGAGTATTTTTATATTTATCGAATTACTTTAATGAATATGTTATATCTAAATCATAATAATTCTAACACATTGATGTAAATTTTTATTTACTTGTTCTAGGTTTCTATAATTTGTAACTTAAAAAAATGAAGCTACTAGCTATAGCGCACTAATTTAGTGTGCTATATAGTTAATATCTAAATTAGTGCGCTATAACACATAGCGCACTAAATTAGTGCGCTATAACGCATAGTGCACTAAATTAGTGCGCTGTATCTGCTAGATTTTTTTGCCCTAATTGACTATAACAACTTGTTCTATCGTTATTAAAAGATACCTCATTTTGGGTACGAGTTACGAGAACTTTTGAAATTGTGATCTCAAATTAATATAGGGTGACTCAATGAAAAATTTTAGAATTTGAAATTTTGGGTCGAGCTGACATCATCCCGCTATAGCACCGATGCCATAGTAGCCGGTAGGTTGCTATAGCGGGGTGATAGGACCAGAAACTAGACAATGACTTTTTATATATTCTCTTTTCTCCTCTTCAGTTGTAAAAAGGATGATATTTTCTCTAAAAACCCTCCTAGGGTTACCTCATGGCCTGGGAGCAATGGAGAGGAGAAATTCTGCATTAATGGGGTAAAACCCATGAAATTTATGCTGATTTTATGCTAGGATTTGCCTTCAAAAAATCAAAGTTTACATCCAGACCTTTGTAGAAGCTGCTTGGCATCTAGGTATGCTGGGTTTTATTGAGTAGTTTAGACCTGGGTGGAAAAACATGAACATAACATAGATTGATGGGAGTTTGCATGTTTAGGCCTTTGGGCATGGTGTTTGGGTGGGTAAAATGTATGAAAACCCAGTAAATAAGGTGGGGAATTGTTGTTTGTTGTAATGATGAAATATTTCTAATTATGTGTTACCCTATGATTGTTCAACCCTGAATTATTTGCTAATGGGACAGAGTCTTGAATCTCAGAATGACTTTAATGTAGGGGTTGCTAGATAATAGTGATACCCCCAGTCTTGGGTTAAATAGTAAGAGAACTGGAACAATGAATGGAAATATGTTGGTGAATTAAAGTTTAGATTCCATTGGGCTGAATGTGCACCCCTAAAATGAGTATTTGAATTTAAGAACTATGGCTTGATATGCTTACTTGATTTAGCTGGGGGTTGGTCTTTGGACATGCTGTAATTGATGAACTCAATGAATCATATCTTCTTGTGATTTGGTGTGTTAAAGAATGATTGTTGTTTACATAAAATGAATAAATCAAATTGACCAAGTGTTTTGTGGTTATCTATTGTTGCAATACATGCTTAGGAAGGTAATGTGTAACGACCGAGTTCGTCATTACAGGTAAACCATTCGTGTCAAGTGTCGGGTTAGAAAAATTCTGAGTTTAGGAGTTGAAAATTCTGGGCTAGGCTAGTCTCAGCCAGTTTTGGAGTGAGTTATGGTCTAGGACAATCCGGGTAAGGATTGGGTTAAATTTCTTGTTTTGATCTAGTTTTCCTTGTAGCTAAGACATAGAGGAGTCCAGGGGACTTTTCGGAATCAAATTTGGGTAAGTAGAACTCCCGAAATCGAGGTTGACGTGAAGGGGTTGTTTTGGAATATCGGGAAAATAAGTGTGTTGTAAAATGGCCAAAAATGGGAGATTTCTGGATATTCTGTCCGTGACAAGCGCAACCATCCGCGATAGTGGCCTACGCTATAGCGGTGGAAAATACCACTATAGCGGTGGTCTAGGCGGTCAACACAGCTATAGCAGGAGTTATCTGCTATAGCGGAGCAAGGACCGCTATAGAGGAGCGACGTGATTAGAAAACCAAGAAAACGGGCTTTTAATTTCATTCTCTCCCATTCAGCCCCCAAAAATAGATGAGGGTTACTCCAAGAACCCTCCTAGGCTGCTCCAAAGCTTGAGAGCCATGGAGAGGAGTAATTCCGGTAAAAAGGGCGCAAAACCACAGATTTGGGCCTGTAGAATCATCAGGGAACGCCTTCACGGAGCCATAAAGGGCATGGAACAGCTGCTCGGCATCCAGGTAGGCTAGGTTTTTTCCCAAGAGTAGATTGACCATTTTTATTTCCTATTATTGTGTAGAATGAAACGGAGAATCCATGGTTAGGCCTTTGGGCACGGAGTCTGGAGGGATTTGTTGAATTGTTGGATTTCTTTGGAAATAGTAGAATGGGAATAAGGTGTGGTGATATTCTAGGCATTGCTTAAATTGTGTGTTTTTACTAATAAAATGCGGGAACTAGAATATCGGAAGGTTTGGGGAACCGGAAAAGGGTTAGTAATTAACAAATGTGTAAGGAACGGAAGTTCCGGACTAATTGGTATAATTAGGATAATTGTTTGGTTGTGTTCTAAGGCTGGGAAGGGATTTCCCGGGTTGTATTTGGTCCTTGGAAGAGGGTCAGGAATAAATATAATTAACTGTATGTTTAAAAGGGCGAACCGGGGTTAGTCTTTAGATGGGATTTGACGATTCATAGTGTACCCGAAATGGGGTAGGTAATGGCTCACATTTCCTGTGAATGTTGTATGTTTTGTACTCCTATCTAAGTGTTTGTGTGAATTGCATTGCTTAGATGAACTTGTGTAGAATGTCTAAGGGTCCTATCTCACAGTCTGTGAGTTGAACGATTTGTTAGTTGTCGGTTTACAAGTTATGTGTTCATTATTTGACTGTGAATTGTTGACATTCGGTTGGCTCGGGTACCACGCCTGGTACAGGTATACTAACGGTTGGCACAGGTACCACGCCTGCTACAGGTATAACAAACAGTTGGCATGGGTACCACGCCTGGTACAGGTATAACAAATGGTTGGATCGGGTACCATGCCTGGTACGAAATATACTAACGGTTGGCTCGGGTACCACGCCTAGTACGGGATATACTAATGGTTGGCTTGGGTACCACACCCGGTATGGGATATTTTACTGCATCATTTTATTGATATTGTTGTATTGCATTAACTGTTATTGGTTTCGTGAGTGGACTGGGTTGTTTTATTTAAATATGATAATTGCTTATAGTCCCTGAGAGGCCGGGAATTCTGTTATATTTGGTTAAGTTTGTCTTGGTGTAGACCGGGTTGGTATGTTGTTATCATTTTGGTCTTGGTGTAGGCTGGGTTGTTATATTGTTAGTTTGGTCTTGGTATAGGCTGGGTTGTTATATTATATTATTGGTTTGGTCTTGGTATAGGCTGGGTTGTTATATTATATTGTGGGTTTGGTCTTGGTGTAGGCCGGGTAGTCATATTATGTTATCATTTTGGTCTTGGTGTAGGCCGGGTTATTATATTGTTAGTTTGGTCTTGGTGTAGGCCGGGTGGTTATATTATGTTATCATTTTGGTCTTGGTGTAGGCTGGATTATTATATAGTTAGTTTGGTCTTGGTTTAGGCTGGGTTGTTATATTATATTATGGGTTTGGTCTTGGTGTAGGCTGGGTGGTTATATTATGTTATCGATTGGTCTTGGTGTAGGCCAGGTTATTATGTTAATTATTAGTTGGTCTTGGTGTAGACCGGGCAGCCTGTTGAACATTTAGGTGTGGTTAGAGGATCCTTTGAGGGTCCGAGTTTCGGGATTAGAAAGGGATTTAGATATAACTCTGTTGTTGTCATTGAATGTGTCAATGGTTGCTAGGCTATTTTCATGTGATTAGTCAATTGGGAGTAAGACGGAAAGTCTGGGATTGTAGTTGATGGTTGTTATAACCCAGATGGAAAGTTGTCCTAGAGGTCTGGGAAGGGCCGGACACTGGTAAGTAATACTACGGGTATAAGTGGTTTGGTTGGGCAGTTAGCCGGGTTAAGTCTGAATATCTAGTCAAGGCGGTTGACTTGGGTAAGGGAATGGTAGTCCAGGTATGGACATTTTTATTGGTAAGGATCAAGTGAGACTTGGGAAGTCTAGGGATCAAGGTGACTTGGGAAGTCTAGATGTCAACGTGACTTGGGAAGTCTAGATGTCAAGGTGATTTGGGAAGTCTAGATGTCAATGTGACTTTAGAAGTTAGATGTCAAGGTGACTTGGTAAGTCTAGGTGTCAAGGTGACTTGGGAAGTCTAGGTGACAAGGTGACCTGGTAAGTCTACAGGTTAGGATAGTCAGTTCCGAAAGGGGGGATTGATAAAAGTGATGTTGAAAGGGGTGAAGCATTTACGTTGTGCATTTTATCTTGATTTTTATATGATGGTAGGAATGAATTCGGGGCAGCCGATGATGCCTACCAGTACATGTGTTTGTACTGACTCTACTCTTGCTATAACTTTTTGGGTATAGTCTGGTTGCAGGACTGGTGATATTTCACAGGTTCAGGATTGCGGTGATCTTCCAGCAGCTCCTACTTTCCTTCTATGGTGGGAGTTGTGTCATCTTATGCCATATACCGACTTAGACTAGGTTCTGGGGAGGTTGTTTCATATTGTAAATGTGTTTCCCATATTCTTTAAGTTGTTATTTTTCTAAACTATTTGTTAAAAATATTTATCATGTATTTAAGGGACTTATTTAATAGTTTATTTTCTTTTCTGCATTGCCTGTTGGTTCGGGTGGTAAGGGTTCTCCTATCTAGGTGGATTAGAGTAGGTGCCCGCACAGCCCGGTAGTTGGGTCGTGACAAATGGCATCAGAGCCCAGGTTACCGGTCTCCCAGGACAAGAGCAAAATGTCAAATAGAGTCTCGCGGATTAGTGTGTTGACATCCATATCTAATCCTAGGGAAGCTATGAAGCATTCTAGGAAACACTTCTCTTCTTTCATTCCTCTTCGTGCAGTTTCGTTACTTGCTTGTATGGGTTGAGTCCAATTGGTATCTCTCGATTCCAATTGGTATCTCAACAAGGTGAAGGATGTCATTGGACTCCGGGTACGACAAACAACCAAAGGAAAATTGGAATCGGGAAGGTTCCAATTGGTATCTGGCCTGGGAGGCTATGTAAAGGATGGATGAATCGGCTAATGGTCATCCATGAACAGAATGAAAGGTGATGAAAACTGGTTTGATTGAGTGTTAGAGCTTGAGACTCGTGATTGTATGCATTGCATTATTGGGATGACCGTGATTGTGTGGTGTGTAGTTACTTGAGTTACTTTGAAATTTGTGGTTAGCAAGGAGTCTTAACTTGGTTATGTGTTAATGATTGAAGGAGTTCTTGTTTTGTAATTCAAGTGGAAAACAGTATGCTAAATGCGGGGCAGGGTCTTATCATTGTTAAAATCATAAGGGAAAATGATATATATACTTGTGGGAACTCAGGTTTCAAGTGGTTGGTATGTGAATAAGTACCAGGGGAAAGGGCTATTATTGCTTAATAGCGGGAGTTATGATAAGACATGGATGATCGGTTAATGGTCACCCATGGGACGAATAGAGAGTAAATTATGTGACTTGTTTTGCTTGTGACTTGCTTGAAATGTGTGTAAATTATTGTGTGGCGTGCATGTTGAGTCTGCAGAGGGTCATTAAGTTGAAAGTTCTGTGTACCTTAGTTTGTGATAAGCTGTTAAAAGTCTTGATTTAAAAGTGGTACTGCATTTTTGAAAAAGGGCTTATTATTGGTTAAGATGATAAGGGATTGGGAACTGTGACTGTAGGGAAGCTTCAGTTTCAGGGCAGTCGGGACTTGGTTGGGAACCATGGGAACAAGGGAGTCATTAGTGCGTAATGGCGAGAGGATATTGTTGGGAACAATTGTCTGGTGTTAATTCTTTGTAATTGATAATTTTTTTATGTTGAATTGTGATATGTTTGATGCCAGGAATGGTCTTAAAGGTGGTTTAAGACCATTGCAGGATTTACAGGACTAGACAATGGTAACCGGGGGAGGGGAAGGATACACTTGCTGGAAATTTTGAATTTATGGGCTGTTACCGTCAGGATTGCTATAGTGGAATTAGACCGATATGGCGATCCCGCTATAGCGGGATTCTTACCGGCACAGTGGAAGGGCGCGGGGAAGAGTGCCTGCCCTGCTTTCCCTTATTTTTCATTTCATTCCCGGGGCATCTAAAGGTTATGGTTACATTATGAGTTGCTATGTGAAGCAAGGAAATCGTTCAGATAGCTAATATAGTATTCATATAAGGTAATTTTCGGGAATTTAGCACCCATGTGCGATAAAAAGGAAAGGGTAGATATGGTAGCCCGGGGTATTGGTAAAATTATGATTGACCATCGGTGGGTATAGTCACTCATGTAGAATTTGATAAATAACCCGTGATTGACTGAGTAGTGTGGGACACTGCTCATGGGCTTGTATTGTGAGGGCGATTATTGACTTGTTTTATTATTGATGATCCTTAGTGGTGAGGGTGTGCTCGCCATAGCATTGGTTGGTGTGTAAGTGCCCGGATAGAATTTCCCCTAAGACGAGAGTTGACGAAACCTCAAGCCAGGATGAGTTCCAATGGAATATTTGTGGTTGCGTGATTTAGAGATACGTGGTATCTCGGGGCACAGTGTTGACAGGAGTAAGGTGACATTATGATTGGTGAGGGCATAGTACCCCGAATGAAGCTTCCGGAATGGAGTTCGGGCTAGCAGAACTCCGGGTATAGTGGGAAGGGGATCGCCATGGTGGGATATAGTCCCCTTGGCAAGGAAAAACTATTTTGTTAGTTAGTTGAGTTTCTTTTTCTCCGGTGTTTCGATGAGGCCCTAGATTTCTGAGGCACTCGAGGAGGGGTAGTCCAGTAGCCTTGTGTGGCTCGAAGGAAGGAATTCCTTGATAGAGCATTAAGATTGAGAGAAGAGCTTGTACTTTCCCTCCACCTTAGAGATCATTTTGGGATGAATAATGGGTAAATTGGTATCTGTTGTAACGATCGGGTTCGTTGTTACGAGTAAACCATTCATGCCAAGTATCGGGTTAGAAAAATTCTGGGTTTGGGAGTTGGAAATTCTGGGCTAGGCTAGTCTCGACCGGTTTTGGAGTGAGGTATGCTCTAGGACAATCCGGGTAAGGATTGGGTTAAATGTCTTGTTTTGAGTTAGTTTTCAATGTAGCTAAGACATAGAGGAGTCCGGGGGACTTTTTGAAATCGAATTCGGGTAAGTAGAACTCCCAAAATTGAGGTTGACGTGAAGGGGTTGTTCTGGAACGTCGGGAAAATAAGTGTGTTGTAAAATGTCCAAAACTGTGAGATTTCTGTAAATTCTGTCCGTGACAAGCACAACTATTCGCGGTAGAGGCCTCCGCTATAGCGGTGGAAAATATCGCTATAGTAGTGGTCAAGGTGGTCAACACCGCTTAAGACCATTATAACGGGAGTTGTCCGCTCAAGCAGGACCACTATAGCGGAGCAGGGACCGCTATAGCAGAGCGACGGGATTAGAAAACCAAGAAAATGGGCTTTTAATTTCATTCTCTCCCATTCAGCCCCCAAAAACAGACGAGAGTTACTCCAAGAACCCTCCTAGGCTGCTCCAAGGCTTTGGGCCATGGGCAGAAGGAATTCCGATAAAAGGGATGCAAAACCACGAATTCGGGCCTGCAGAATCATCAGGGAATGCCTTCACGGAGCCAGAAAGGGCATGGAACAACTGCTCGGCATCCAGGTAGGCTAGGTTTCTTCCCAAGAGTAGATTGACCATTTTTATTTCCTATTATTGTGTAGAATGAAAGGGAGAATCCATGGTTAGGCCTTCGGGCACGGAGTCTGGAGGGAGTTGTTGAATTGTTGGATTTCTTTGGAAATAGTAGAATGGGAATAGGGTGTTGTGATATTCTAGGCATTGCTTAAATTTTGTGTTTTTGCTAATAAAATGCGGGAACTAGAATATCAAAAGGTTCGGGGAACCAGAAAAGGGTTAGTAATTAACAGATGTGTAAGGAACGGAACTTCTGGACTAATTTGTATAATTACGATAATTCCCAGGTTGTATTTGGTCCTAGGAAGAGGGTCAGGAATAAATGTAATTAACTGTATGTTTAAAAGGGCGAACCGAGGTTAGTCTTTGGACGGGATTTGACGGTTCATAGTGTACCCGAAATGGGGTAGGTGATGGCTCACGTTTCCTGTGAATGTTGTATGTTTTGTACTCCTATCTAAGTGTTTGTGTGAATTGCATTGCTTAGATGAAATTGTGTAGAATGTCTAAGGGTCCTGTCTCACAGTCTGTGAGTTGAACGGTTTGTTACTTGTTGGTTTACAAGTTTTGTGTTCATTATTTGACTGTGAATTGTTGACATTTTGTTGGTTCGGGTACCACGCTTGGTATAGGTATAACAAACGGTTGGCACGGGTACCACGCCATGTACATGTATAACAAATGGTTGGCTCGGGTACCACGCCTAGTATGAAATATACTAACGATTGGCTTGGGTACCACGCCTGGTATGGGATATACTAATGGTTGGCTCGGGTACCACGCCTGGTATGGGTTATTTTACTGCATCATTTTATTGATATTGTTGTATTGCATTAACTGTTATTGGTTCCGTGAGTGGACCGGGCTGTTTTATTGAAATATGATAATTGCTTATGGTCCGTGAGAGGCCGGGAATTCTGTTATATTTGATTAAGTTGGTCTTGGTGTAGACCGGGTTGGTATGTTGTTATCATTTTGGTCTTGTGTAGGACGGGTTATTATATTGTTAGTTTGGTCTTGGTATAGGCCGGGTTGTTATATTATATTATGGGTTTGGTCTTGGTATAGGCCGGGTTGTTATATTATATTGTGGGTTTGGTCTTGGTGTAGGCCGGGTTATTATTTTGTTAGTTTGGTCTTGCTGTAGGCCAGGTGGTTATATTATGTTATCATTTTGGTCTTGGTGTAGGCCAGGTTATTATATTGTTAGTTTGGTCTTGGTATAGGCCGGGTTGTTATATTATATTATGGGTTTGGTCTTGGTGTAGGCCGGGTGGTTATATTATGTTATCGGTTGGTCTTGGTATAGGCCAGGTTATTATGTTAATTATTAGTTGGTCTTAGTGTAGACAGGGTAGCCTGTTGAACACTTAGGTGTGGTAAGAGGATCCTTGGAGGGTACGGTCGGGATTAGAAAAGGATTTAGATATAACTCTGTTTTTGTCATTGAATGTGTCAATGGTTGTTAGGCGATTTTCATGTGATTAGTCAATTGAGAGTAAGACGGAAAGTCTGGGGTTGTAGTTGATAGTTGTTATAACCGGGATGGAAAGTTGTCCTAGATGTCTGGGAAGGGCCGGACACTGGTAAGTAATACTACGGGTATAAGTGGTTTGGTTGGGCAGTTAGCCGGGTTAAGTCTGAATATCTAGTCAAGGCGGTTGAATTGGGTAAGGGAAGGGTAGTCCAGGTGTGGACATTGTTATTGGTAAGGATCAAGTGAGACTTGTGAAGTCTAGGGATCAAGGTGACTTGGGAAGTCTAGATGTCAACGTGACTTGGGAAGTCTAGATGTCAAGGTGACTTGGGAAGTCTAGATGTCAAGGTGACTTGGGAAGTCTATGTGTCAAGGTGGCTTGGGAAGTCTAGGTGACAAGGTGACCTGGTAAGTCTACAGGTTAAGATAGTCGGTTTCGAATGGGGGGATTGATAAAAGTGATGTTGAAAGGGGTGAAGCATTTACCTTGTGCATTTTATCTTGATTTTTATATGATGGTAGGAGTGAATTCGGGTCAGCCGATGATGCCTACCAGTATGTGTGTTAGTACTGACTCTACTCTTGCTATACCTTTTTGGGTATAGTCTGGTTGCAGGATTGGTGATGTTTCACAGGTTCAGGATTGCGGTGATCTTCCAGCAGCTCCTTCTTTCTTTCTATGGTGGGACTTGTGTCATCTTATGTCATATACTCATGTTGTAGAAGCTCTTGTACCGGCTTAGACTAGGTTCTGGGGAGGTTGTTTCATATTGTAAATGTCTTCCGCAAATTTTTAAGTCGTTTATTTTTCTAAACTATTTGTAAAAAGGATTTCTCATGTATTTAAGGGATTTATTTAATGATTTATTTTCTTTTCTGCATTGCCTGTTGGTTCGGATGGTAAGGGTTCTCCTATCTAGGTGGATTAGAGTAGGTGTCCGCACGGCCCTGTAGTTGGGTCGTGACATAATGGTTAAATGATATTCTAAGTGTTAATCACATATAATGAGGTTATGTTAAAGGCTTATTGACGGTACAAGTATGACTACTTATTCTCATTGTGATTATGATTATTGTGATATCTATTGTTATTATAGGATGTACCGGTATTTGGACATCTTCATGGGATTGGTTGATGTTATTCATTGGTTGGCTTGAGTACCACACCTGGTACAAGTTCTATGATTCATTGGTTGGCTCGGGTACCACACATGGTACAAGTTCAATAATTTATTAGTTGGCTCGGGTAACACGCCTAGTATAGTATCTATTATTCATTGGTTGGCTCGGTTACCACGCCTGGTATAATTCTATTATACATTGGTTGGCTTGGGTACCACGCCTGGTATATATTTATTCATTGATTGGATCGGATACCACGCCTGATATAGGTTCATTCATGGTTGGCTCACACTACTAAAAACATCTCAAAAAGAGACGGATAGAAAAGCAACGGACAATGTCGCTCCCGAAAAGCGACAGAAAAAGCGACGATGTCCGTCACTTTTTAATTTTTTTTTAATTTATAATTATTTTTTACAAAAGCGACGGACAGCGTCTCTTTTTTCGTCACTTTTTTCCGCGGATTTTTGCGCCAAAATTATTTATAAATAATTAATATTTATTTTAATAAAAGCGATGGACAGCGTTGCAATTATTAAAAAAATTAAAAAATAATTTTAAAATAACGACGCTGTCCGTCGCAATATTTTAAATTTTAATTAATTTATTTATTTTAAAGAAAAGCGATGGACAACATCTCTTTGTCCGTCGCTTTTTGATCAAATTTTAGTCAACTCATTTAAAAAAAAGCAGGAGACAAAGCGACATTGTCCATCGCTTTTTAAAAATTATATTGACCCAGATCGGGTCTTCTTCTCCATTTTCCTCTTCTTCTCTTCTCTCCTAATTCTCTCCTCCTCCATAGCGATTCCACCGCCACCGCTTCCATGTTCGAGCACCGCCACCGCTGCCTCCTCCATCTTCCTCCATCGCCGCCACCTCCTCCTCCATATTCCTCCATTGTCGTCGTTGTTCTCCACCATTGTAGAGGTTAGGGTTTATATTTTGAATTTTTCTTCAATTATTTTAATTGTTGGTTCATATCTTAGTTTATTGGATTAAATTTGACCAAATTATGAACATTGTTATGAACATTGTTAGTTTGTGAACATAAGTCTGATTTTAGGTTGAATTTGACAACTCTAATTTTAGAATTTGTGTATTTGATTTTAGGTTGAATATATGAACTTGAATTGTGAATTTGTGAACTTAAATGTGATTTTAGGTTGAATTTGGAAACTTTGAAGTTAAATTAGGTTCTTAAATTTGTGAACTTGAATTTGATTTAGGTTGAATTTAGAAACTTTGAACTTGAATTAGGTTCTTAAATTTGGAATTAGGTTCTTGAATTGGGTACTTGAATTTGGAATTAAGTTTTTGAATAAGATATTAACTTGAATTTGGGAACTTTGAATTTGAAATAGGTTTTTGAATTAGTTTTTATACTCTTGAATTAGTTTTCAACTTTAGGTTCTTTTTTGTGATCCTTGAATAATGCTTGTTAGTTTAGGATAGTCTTGTGAACCTTAATTAGTTTAGGTTAGTCTTGTGAGTTATGTGAATATTTATATGTAAGTGTTATTGTTAAGAAAATGAGGAACTTTGAATTATGTACTTGAATTAGGTACTTGAATTTGGAATTAGGTTCTTGAATTAGATTATAACTTGAATTTGGAAACTTTAAATTTGAAATAGGTTTTTAAATTAGGTTTGGGTTTAGTTTTTATACTCTTGAATTAGTTTTCAACTTTAGGTTCTTTTTTGTGAACCTTGAATAATGCTTTTAGTTTAGGATAATCTTGTGAACCTTAATTAGTTTAGGTTAGTCTTGTGAGTTATGTGAATATTTGTATGTAAGTTTTATTGTTATGAAAATGAGGAATTTTGAATTAGGTACTTGAATTTGGAATTAGGTTCTTGAATTAGATTATTAACTTGAATTAGGTTCTTGAATCTTAGTTTTTAATGTTAAGCTATTTTAAGTTAAGTTTGTTAGTTTAAATTGTTAGTTTTGGGTTAAGAAGTTTTTCAACTTTAAGTTTTTTTTTTTGAACTTGAATTATATAGGTTCTTGAATTAGCTAGGTACTTGAATTAAATTATTAACTTGAATTTGGAAACTTTGAATTTGAATAGGTTCTTGAATTAGTTTTGGGTTTTGTTTTAGAATGTTGAATTAGTTTTCAACTTTAACTTCTTGAATTAGGTTCTTCAATCTTAGTTTTTTTAAGTTATGTTTTTTTAAGTTAAGTTTGTTAGTTTAAATTGTTAGTTTTGGGTTAAGAAGTTTTCAACGTTAAGTTCTTTTTTGAACTTGAATTATATAGGTTCTTGAATTAGCTAGGTACTTAAATTTGGAATTAGGTTCTTGAATTAGATTATTAACTTGAATTTAAAATATGTTCTTGAATTAGTTTTGGGTTTTGTTTTAGAATGTTGAATTGGTTTTTAACTTTAACTTCTTGAATTAGGTTCTAGAATCTTAGTTTTTTAAAGTTAAGTTTGTTAGTTTAAATTGTTAGTTTTGGGTTAAGAAGTTTTCAACTTTAGGTTCTTTTTTGAACTAGAATTATATAGGTTCTTGAATTAGGTACTTGAATTATATAGGTTCTTTTTTAAGTTAAGTGTTAGTTTATTACATTAATGTTAGTTTGTGAACCTTGAATAGCTTGCTAATTTAGGTTAGTTTTTGTGAACCTTTGTTTAGGTTAATGCTTGCTATCATTTTCCTATACTTTTTGATATTTTGACATATTTTGACACTTTTTTTAAGTTATTGAATACTTTATTGGTCCTTTTGGTGGACCTTTTACGTTATTAGTGATATTATTACTTCGTATTTAGTGTTTTGTTATGATTGAATCTTATTATGAATGTTATACCAGCAATTAGTTATGATTCGGATTATTATGAATGCTATATAAATGGCAGGTAGTACATATTGAAAATATAGATTTTTGCAGCTAGAAAAAATAGAGAAAAGCGACGGACAGGGTCTCTTTTATCCGTCGCTTTTCTGGAATTTCTTAAAAAAAATTCTAGAAAAAGCAATGGACAGCATCGCTTTTTTAAAAACAAATTTACCAGAAAAAGCGACGCTTTCTGCCGGTTTGTTTTTCAAGTTCAAGAATAAAGCGACGGACATCGTCGCTTTTCTGGAAAAAAAAGTCATCACTTTTTAATTTGCATCGCTGTCTGTTGCTTTTGGAAAAGCGACTGGCCACTTTCCCACAAAAGTGAGTCCGTCGCTTTTAACCAAAAAAGCAATGGACAACATCCCTTTTAGCCATTTTTTTAGCCTTTTTTTAGTAGTGTCAGGTACCACGCCTGGTACAGGTTTACTTGTTATTTATTGTGTGTTGGTTCCTTGAGTAAATTGGACTTATCAGTTGTTGATGTTATTCATATGTGTTGGTTCCTTGAATGAATCGGGCTTATCTATTCATTGATATTCATATGGGTTGGTTCTTTGTGTGAATCAGACTTATCTGTTTAGTTGATATTCATATATGTTAGTTCCTTGTGTGAACTGAGCTTATTTGGTTACTTGATATTCATATATGTTAGTTCCTTGTGTTAATCGAGCTGATTTGTTTAATTGATATTCATATATGTTGGTTCCCTTTGTGAATCAGGCTGATATGTTTACTTAATATATACATGTTGGTTCCTTGAGTGAATCGAGGCTTAACTGTTTACTTGACTATATGCTCAATTTATAAGGGTGGGTTCATTAAGTAACCCAGGATGCCTGTAGATTACCATAGTTGTTGTCTTAGGGATCCTGGATGATCTGGGTTAAATGCACAATGTGACATAAGTCTATGTTGTATATTACCTGTAAAGGTTATGTAAGGTATAGGTCATTGTGGTAGAGTCATGGTTGTTGACTTGGTTAAAAATTGGTAGTCAGAATTTTTGACTTAGAGTCTTATCGGGAGAGGCATGTTGACTTGAGACGATGTCTAGGCTAGCTTGGTAACCAAACTGACAAGGGCTAGGTGTTATGAATGTGAGATAAGGTTACCAATAGTGTTCGTGTTGCACTTACGATATGGGTAGGTTCAATGGTCTAGTAGTCATCACATTTTAGGCCAGAAAGGCGGGGTATCACCATCTTATTAATTTTTGTGCATAGACTTAGGTGAACTCAAAGATGCTAGGGTGTCAAGGTATGACTGGGTTAGTGGAGCAAGTCTAGTATTCAGTGAGTTCCTTAATCAATGAGATGTCAAGGGTAAGGAACCCAGGGGGTTGAGTTTGTAGAATTCACTAGTATTCATATAATGAGGTCTGACATGAAAACATTATGGCTAGTTAGTGACTAGGGTTTAACGTAATGACTACAAATGTTTTCTATTTCAATGACAAGGTTGGTAATATCTTAAGGGGTTAAGGAACTATTTACTAAAAGACCTCTGGCTTATAACTCTTAAGTTGTATGTTTCTTTGTAGACATTTATGTGATAATTATGTGATATTATTTGGGTCAATGGATGATGATTGCCAGTACGTGTTATTTATACTGATACTACTCTTGCTATACCCTTTTTGGGTATAGTCTAGTTGCAGAATTCAGTAGATGTTTCAGATTTGATGCAGTAAAGATCTCCATCAACTTTTACCCATCTCACTCCTATGTGGAAGCTGTGTCTTAGTTTTGTACTACTCTTAGTAGCTCTTCTACATGTAGACTAGTTCCTTGGGAAATGTTTCAGTTGTTTTTAAAGGTTGTAAACTAGTTGTAATTTTTAAAAGCATTTTATGGTTTCTTATTGACTTCTGTGTATTGTTTTAAATGGGTGGTAAGGGTTCTCCTATCTAGGCAGATTAGAGTAGGTACCCGTATGATCCGAGTAGTTGGGTCATGGCAATTTGGTATCAGAGCCTAGGTTATCAGTCTCCCAGTACAAGAGCAAATATCGAATAGGGTCCTATAGATTGGTGTGTTGACCTCCACATCTAATCTTCAGGGAGCTATCAGGCATTCTAGGAAATTATTCCACTTCTTTTCTCTTTTCGTGCGGTATTTATGCTTGCTTGTATGGGTTGAGTCCAATTGGTATCTCTCAATTCAAATTAGTATCTCAACAAGGTAAAAAGATATCGTTTGACTCCGATTGAAATAAAACAAGCAAGGGAAATTGGAATCGGAAAGGTTCCAATTGGTATCTGGCGTTAGAGGCTATGTAAATACATGGATGAGCGGCTAACGGTCATCCATGAGGCAAATAAAGGATAATAAATATGGCTTGATTTAGTAATGAAACCTGAGATTAGTGCTTATGTGTATTTGTATTACTTGAATGGCTGCGAATATGTGAAATGTGATTTTTCTATGAATTCCGTGGTTAGTGAAAGGTCATAACTTGAGTATGTGTTAATGGTTAAGGGAATTAATTGCTATGTGGCTTAACTATAACTATATGCTAATATTTATGATCATTGGTAAAAATGGTAAGGGGATAAAAAATGGCTTACGACTATGGGAAAACTTCAGTTTCAGGACAGTCGGGATTTAGTTAAAAACCATGGGAAAAAGGGCTATTGTTGCATAATAGCGGTGATTTGTTGTTATGAAAAGTTTTTTGGTGTGATTCATAACTAGTTTTAATTAATGTGATGCTAAGTTCTTGTCTATGCATTGCTGAGTTTGTCCTTGGGATTATGTTAAAGGCCATAATGCGATTTCATGTGTTAATATTGAAAGTAGGGAAGGGGAATGAGGGAATTTTGTAGAAATGGTAAATTTCTGTGGCTATTGCTATTGTTGGGAATCACCGTAGCGGTGTGTAAGCCGCTATAGCGGGATGGGCGGGACAAAATCCCTTTCCTGTTTTTCCCTACTTTGCTTTTCATTTCCAGTTTATTTTAAATCATTAGTTGAGCTATGAACTACCACATGAAATATAGAGTTTGCCTATAGAAAGGTAAAGCATGCATCCAAATAAGGATTATAAAAACTAGCATCCATGTGCGTTAAAAGGAAAGGGTGGATATGGTAGCCCTTGGCATAAAGGTTATTTGTTTGATGTGGGAGATGTTGTCTGTTTTAGGTAAGCTATATATTTGAACATCAGACTTTATTTGACTCGGTTGTTTTTACTGTTGATTGAGTAACTACTTTCATTGTGATGATAATGTGTAGTTGATGAGGAAGTTATGAGATTATGGTGGGACCAAGTTCCCGAGTATTTGTGAAATTATGGTTGTCTATTGGTAGGAATAGTCAACCATATAGTATTTTTCAAAATAACCTATAATTGGCTGATTATTGTTTGGCATTGCTCATAGACTTATTTTATGTAACGACCAGGTCCGTCGTTATGGGTAAACCTTTTGTGTCAAGTTTTGGGTTAGAAAACTTCCGGGTTTGGTAGTTGGAAATTATGGGCTAGGCTAGTCTTAGATGGTTTTTGAGCGAGGTATGGTCTTGGGCAATTCGGGTGAGTATTAGGTAATGTATCTTTTATTGGGCTAGTTTTTCCGTTAGCTAAGACGTTAAGGAGTCCAGGGGACTTTTCAAAAATAAATTCTGGTAAATAGAACTCCCGGTATCGAGGTTGACGTGTAGAGGTTGTCCCAAAATATCAGGATTTAAGGGGTGTTATAAAATGGGCACTTTTGGGGTATTTTCAGAGTTTCTATCACTGTATCAATCACTATAGCGGTTGACACTGTGCTACATCAGCCACCTCTATAGTGTAGAAATTACTGCTATAGCAGAAGTCAAGATTAGTCAGTACCACCATAGCAGTCAGTTCCGCTACGGTGGTGCCACTATGGCGGTGTACTATGATGACCCTATCAGTCATCTTAGTGTTTTTGTATTTATTGCACTGTTAAAGCCTTCCTGTAGAGGCTCCAAGTCATTTATAGCTTGTTGGGACTGGTAGTTTGGTTCCCTGGTCGTTCGTTTGGTCGTTTTAGCCGTTCGCCTGTTTTAGAGCTTTAAACTTAGAATATCATTGACTTTAGTCAACATTCTTAGCTAACATGCTCAGAATTGAATTCTAACATTTCCGTTAGCTCCGTAGCGATGAGTTCAGTCTAGTTGGACCTTTAGTTGAGGCCTGAGAACTTCCGGTGTGAATTTTGTGTGGTTTTCTCAGTTTTCAGTCCATTTGAAGTTGAAAGTGTAACTTCGGGTGACTTTCGATGATTGGAGTGTCCGATTCAAAATTTGACAATTCCATCAGCTCTGGAATGTTGAGTTTGGGCTAGGAAGATGGTTGGTTCAGGTTCCGGGTGAGTCAGACTCATTTCGAGCCTTTGAGTTCCTTTTCGTTAGTGTTGACTTGGGTCAACATTTCGCCGAAATGACCTCGTATGGAAATTTCATTGATTTCGTTGAGTCCGGAACGCCGTTTCCACTCTATCAGCATTATTAGTTTTCAAATATCGGTTTTCGATTGTGCCCGGAATGCCCCGTCGAGTTTTTTAAAACTGCAGAAAATCAGCTGCGGGCAGCAGCTATTTATTGCTGTCATTTCGTTTTTTCCAGCCTTTCTCCTCACTTTTCTCACTCTAAAACTCAAAAATCTCTCCACCATTTTGCTCCAATTCAGTTCTAATCCTTGGGGAATCAATTACTTGTGGATTTTCTGTGTTTTTTTTATTCTTGGTAAGTCATCTTCCCCACTTGTCCTTTTAGCTTCCCTTGAATTTTCTTAATTTCCTCCATTGTTGCTCCTACAAAAGCTTGGAAATTCTTATGTAGTAGCTGCCCCTAGCTCATGCATGCTTCATGGAAGTAAAGGATTGTCCGTCTTGGCTTGAAATTCCATCTTTGTGGTAAGTAATTCTTGCCCAATTTCCGTTTTTATTTTCGAAATTTTCATTCTTTAATCCCCAACTTGAGCGGGGTGTTTTGGTGCCCTTCCCTTGTCCAATTATGCTCAAATTTGGACCATTCCTTCTTGGTATTGTTGGTGTCATCATGGTTCTTTTCATTTGTGGTTTTGGATTGCGAGCCTCGCAGGCTCGCTTTTGACCCGGATATCGCCACGGCTACAATGTAGCAATATGGGTATCGTTAGACTCGTCTTAACATTTTATTCATGAATTTGATAGTTTGATTCTTATTCGGAGCTTTTCGGAGTAGCTCGGCCTTGGATATCGTCGTTCCTGTAGCTTGTCGTTGGACGACAGGTAGGTTACGGCTTAACTCCCTAAACTTTGCATATATCAGGTAAAATTGTACTGGTTGGCATCCTAGGGTTGGGTTATTAGGTTGGTACCACAGACCTTGAACACTTTTTCATGATTCGTCCTATTTCTTTCCTCGATTGTGTGTAGTATTCCTATTAGTTGATATATTTATTACCCTTGTGACCCCGTGAGGTCTTGTTGACTCTGGAACATAGAAGGTGGGATTATTGGGAATGTCCGTGAGTCCCGGACATAGAAATATCCTTCTAGGATGGTTATGCTTGCTGAATAGCTTCGGAGCCTGTGCAGGGCCGTTAGGTTGATTGTGAGCTGTCGGGCAGCTATTTGGGTTGATCATATCATTTTTCATGCATATAAAGGGGTTTTTCCACATTTTATTACGGTTTTGGCTTTGGGCCTACGAAAACTGATTTTCTAAACCTTGCATGGCCCCGGGGGCCCGTTTTCGATGAAATTGGATTTGAAAATAATTTTACTTGATACGTGGATCTTCTTGGGGTAAAAAAAAGGTTTAAAATATGGTTTTATCATGATTTACCACTATTTCTAGACTCGACCGAGTCAGAGTGCTAGCTGAGTTTTCTTACTGATTTGAAATGATATCAAGCTCGATCGGGTGGAGCATCTGAGATGTTTTTACTACTCTTTTAGACCCGGTTGTGCCCGGGCACCCTTGGAAGGGTTTTTGAGACATCTTTTTCACTATTTTAGTCCTAGACAGGGTCTAGGCATGCATATTTGAGACTTAGCCACTGGCTTGAACCCGGACTCGATTTCGGAGGACACGTTTTGATTCTGAGTTTTAGTATAGGGTCTGGGACCTCCATGGACCTTGTCGCTCTGGGCCTGAGGCTTTGGACTAAGTATGCCGGGGGGAAGGGTATACGATGGAGTAGAGGTATACGGGTTGTGTCCTTCCATGAAACCTGCCTGCTGGGTCCGATCAGCACTTGATGAGGTACATACAGATGTTCTATTTCACCCTGAGGTTTTCATGCATCATATCATCCATTGTTTGAGATACCACCCTTGTTTACTGTTTGTTGATTGTACGCTCCGGTAGTATGGGATGCCAGATGATTTGTTTTCCCTTGATTGTGTTCCTCGGTTGTATGGGCGGTCGAGGGACTGTAGGTAGACTCTTGTTACTTTATTCTGATATTGTTCCCTGTTACGGTTGAGTATGAGCATGATTACTGTGAGGTGGTGATTTCCTTGATTGAGTTTTGTATGACTTGATTGGGTATTAATTCATGTATGTCGAGCATGTCTACCTTTATTCTTCTCTCCCTTTTTCCTTATACTTGAGGGTACCGGTATACCGCCTATTTCTAGAACTTATTCTTATATATACTATTTTTGGAAGGATCCCAGGTGCATTGTACTTACTTTCACTTGTGCCTGTTGTATGTATATATTCTATATGCTAGCCTTATATGTTTTATCTGTTGTCTTCCCTCTGGGCTAGCTCCTGTGTGCTTATCGTTGAATTCTATGACTGTTTGTTCCTACTCTGCCTGCTATTGCTCTTTTACTTTATATGTGCCTAGTTGGCCTAAGATACCTACTGGGTACCTTATGCTTCTCATTTGGTGCTCACCCTACCCTCTGCATCTTCTGGTGCAGATCCTAGTGTGGGCCACGCCGATAGAGCACCGGAGACTCATCTGGGTGCTATTTTTGGACCATCTAGGCTGAGGGTGAGCTCTTGTCGTTAAGAGCTTGACTTAGTTTATCTTTTGTATATTCTGTACTCTTTCATCACTCGGAGACAGCTTGTGTATATGTATATTTCCTTTGGACCCTTGTACTCCTTATGTAGTTCGGGCTTCTATACGCTATGATACCAGGTTTTGGGTTGGTTTAGTTTATGCTTTTCATATATATGTTATCCTTGTTATCTAATTTCTTTATCTTATTCCCTTGCTTCCGTTATTTTACCCGCTCTTCCATTTAAATTATTAGAAGGTAGCCCATTACTAACAATTCGGGGCTACGGAGATTTATTCGCCTACTGGGGGGTTGTAGGTGCCATCATGACTGAGAAATCGGGTCATGACAGCTTGGTATCAGAGCTCTAGGTTCACCGGTGTCATCGGTATAGGAGCCAACATATAGTAGAGTACTGCGGATCAGGGCGGAGACGTCCGTGCTCAATCTTTTGGAGGCTATAGTGACATCTTAGGAAACTGGACTTTTCTTGTCTCTCTCTTGTGCGTAGTATCCTTGAAAGTTTCTAGAAATCTCACTTATTCTGGTTTACTCTTCTGCAGATGGTTCATATGAGATCTTTAGCTTCTGGCAGAGGAGAGCCTCTTACCCTTGCACCTCTGACTCCAGCTAGGAGCCGGGGTGGTCGCTGGGGTAGAGGTAGGGGTCGAGGGCACCTCAGAGCAGCGACACCTACTAGAGCTACTAGAGTGGATATAGATCCTGAGTATGATTATGAGCCAAAGTTAGCTCCAGAGTAGCATCATGTAGGCTCCGGGACAGCACAGGAACCACCAGCTCCAGTACCAGTTGCAACATCAGTTTCTGTGCCATTTTCAGCCCCAGCTCAGTCTTCAGATATTCGGGGTTTGTTACTTCAGCTATTAGGTATGATTGGAAATCGTCTTTCTGAGACAGCCCAGACATCCCCTCAGGGGGCAGCCCTGGGTGTTCAGAGTTTAGGAGCGCAGCCTGCTACTGTGGCTCCCCGTGCTGAGGTTGTTCCAGTTCCATCGGTTGCCCAGCCTCTTGCTCCTCGCCCTACTATGACAGAGACGGAGCAGAAGGCCTTGGTACATTTCTGAGATTGGCACCGCCAAGATTCGCTGGTACATCGGGTCAGGACCCACATGAATTTATCACTACCTGCAAGGAGATGTTACACCATTTGGGCTTATTAGAGACTCACGGGGTTGGCTACACTTTATATCAGCTGGAGGGTCCAGCGAAGTTATTGTGGAGGGCACAGGTTGTTTGCAGGCCTTCTACCTTACCTCCTTTGACTTGGTCTGAGTTTTATGAGGCCTTTATGGACAAGTTCTTGCCACAGAGTGACCGAGAGCGCCAGAGGGAGGAGTTCACTGGCTTTCTCAGGATACCATGACCGTCTCAAAGTATGGGACTCGGTTCTATTAGCTTGCTCTATTTGGAGCCATGATTATGCCTACTGAGGCTGACAGAGTCTGTAGATTTGTTTGGGGGCTATGAAGAGAGTTCAGAGAGCCTGCAGAGATACTAGTTTCTAAAGGTCAGTCATTACAGGCCATTGCAGACTATGCCTGCAAATTTGAGGATTCGCGTTGTCATGACACTAGGGCCAGAGATAAGAGGCCTCGACATCAGGGTGGTTACAGTGGTTCTAGGCATAGTGGTAGAGGTTCAGGCCAGTGGGGCTGAGGTTATTAGCCGCAACAACATTAGGGTCAGTCTAGCCGACTGGTACAGGCGTCACTTCAGGCTTCTGGTTCTCAGTTTGAGCAGGGTTAGGGCAGTTAGCAAGGTCACAGTGGTCAGTCATCGAGAGGTACAGATTCTGGGGCATCAGGCCGTGGTGGCCATTCGAGTTCTGCTGGTTTATCCCGATCGAGTAGGTTGTCAGGGGCTTGCTATACTTGTGGTGTGGTTGATCACTTTGCTAGAGATTGCCCCCAGCAGGGTACAGTTCAGCCAGCTGAGACGGTGCGAGTAGTTCAGCCTCTGGATAGAGGGGGTGGTGGTCAGGCTAGGGGTGGTGCCCCATGTGGCAGAGCAAGTGGTAGGGATGACGGTCGGGCAGGTGGAGGTCGTTGTCAGTTCTATGAGGTCCCTGGGAGGCCAGAGGCAGAGGCCTCAAATGTCGTGATCACATGTACGATTTATGTATGCCGTCAGCCAACTTATGCCTTGTTTGATCCTGGATCCACTTATTCATATGTATCTTCCTACTTTATGCCTTGTTTGGGGTTAGCTAGTGAGCCATTGTCTGTTCATGTTTCTGTTTCGACCCCAGTAGGAGATTCTTTAGTAGTGGATCAGATTGTGAGATCTTGTGTGATATTTGTTGGTGATTTGGACACTTGGGCTGACTTGATGATACTTGATATATTGGATTTTGATGTGATATTGGGCATGGACTGGTTATCCCCTCACTGTGCGGTTTTGGATTGCTATACAAAGACCTTTCCATAACCGTATCTGGTGTATCCCCGATTGTGTGGCAGGGATCTGTTAGCCATGCACCTTCTGGGGTCATTTCTTATCTTTGAGCTAGCAAGACGATATCTCATGGGTGTTTAGCTTATCTAGCATATGTACGAGATACTAGTGCTGACCCTACGTATCTTGAGTCTGTTCCTGTGGTTAGAGACTTCCTAGATGTGTTTTCTACCGACCTGCCAGGCCTTCCACCTGAGAGGGATATCGATTTCACCATTGAGTTAGAGCCAGGCACCACGCCTATTTCTATTCCTCCCTACCATATGGCTCCTGCTGAGTTGAGAGAGCTTAAGGAATAACTCCAGGATTTGTTAGCTAAGGGGTTTATTATACCGAATGTGTCTCCTTGGGGTGCTCCTGTTCTCTTCGTGAAGAAAAAAGATGGGTTGATGCAGATGTGTATTGATTATCAACAACTGAATAAGGTGACACTAAAGAATAAGTATCCGATGCCCAGAATTGATGACTTATTTGATCAACTTCAGGGTTCGGCCGTGTTTTCTAAGATTGATTTAAGGTCCGGCTACCATCACTTGAGGATTAGGGCGGAGGATATCCATAAGACAACATTTAGGACACGTTACAGCCACTATGAGGTCCCTGTTGATGTCTTTTGGGTTGACTAATTCCCCCGCAGCCTTCATAGACTTGATGTACAGGGTGCTTAGCCTATACCTGGATATATTCGTGATAGTCTTCATTGATGACATCCTAGTATACTCGAGGAGTAGAGATGAGCATGAGCAGCACTTGAGGACTATACTTCAGACTTTGAGAGATCATCGACTTTACGACAAGTTCTCAAAGTGTGAGTTTTGGTTAGAGTCAGTTGCATTCCTAGGGCACGAGGTGTCTAAGGATGGGATTAGAGTTGATCCGAGTAAGATTTCTGTAGTTCATGATTGGCCTAGACCTACTGCTCCTACCGAGGTTCGCAGCTTTATTGGGTTAGCTGGTATTACACACGGTTCGTTGAGGGATTTTCTTCTATAGAAGCACCCTTCACTATGCTGACTAGGAAGGATGTTCCATTTCAATGGTCTGATCAGTGCGAGGATAGCTTCCAGAGGTTTAAGGCCTTATTGACTTCAGCTCCAGTTTTGACTTTGCCGGTTGAGGGTTAGAGTTTCTCTGTGTATTGTGATGCTTCAGGGGTAGGTCTTGGTTGTGTGTTGATGCAGCAGGGTTGAGTGATAGCATATGCGTTAAGACAGCTGGATGTTCACAAGCGCAACTACCCCACTCATGACTTTGAGTTGGCATCGGTAGTCTTCGCGCTCAAAATCTGGAGGCAGTATCTTTATGGAGTTCATTGTGAGATATTCACCAACCATCATAGTCTTCAGTACATTACGAGTTAGCGCGAGCTGAACTCGAGCCAGAGGAGATGGATTGAGTTACTGAAGGACTACAGTTTCATTATTTTATACCATTCGGGCAAGGCAAATATGGTAGCGGATGCCTTGAGTCAGAAGGCGATGAGTATGGGCAGCCTAGCTTCACTCTCAGTTTTTGAGCGACTATTGGACTTGGATATCCAGTCCTTGGCTAACCATTTGGTTAGGCTTGACTTATCGGATCCCAGAAGAGTTCTTGCCAGTGTTGAGGTTCGCTCTACTCTAGTTGATCAGATTCAGAGCTGACAGTTTGAGGATCGAAGTTTGTGTAACCTTCGTGATCAGGTGGTTTGGGGTGAGGCCAGCCGGTCTACCTTAGGTTTTGATGGGATTATATGGTTTGAGGGTCGACTTTGTGTTCTGAGAGTTGGTGATTTGATACAGTTGATACTCCATGAGACACATTGTTCCAGATACTCCATTCATCCTGGCGCAGCGAAGATGTATAGAGATCTGAGGCAGCTTTACTGGTGGGGTAGTATGAAGTGGGACGTGGTAGAGTTTGTATCTCGGTGCTTGAACTATCAACAGGTGAAGTTCGAACACATGAGACCGGGTGGTTTGATGCAGTGACTTCCCATTCTTGAGTGGATATGGGAAGGTATTACTATGGACTTTGTTGTTGGTTTGCCTCGTACTAATCAAGGGTTTGACTCCATTTGGGTAATCGTTGATAGGCTGACTAAGTTAGCACATTTCTTGTCGGTTCAGACTTCCTATGGGGCAGAGAGGTTAGCTCAGATCTACATTCATGAGATTGTACGGTTGCACAGGGTCCCAGCTTCTATCATTTTAGATTGCGGCACTCAGTTCACATCTTAATTCTGGAGAGCTATACAGAGGGATTTGGGTACGAAGGTTCAGCTTAGTACTGCTTTCCACCCTCAGACAGATGATCAGTCGGAGAGGACTATTCAGGTCCTGGAGGATATGCTTCGGGCTTGTGTTCTTGACTTTGGAGGTTCATGGGATCAGTTTGTGCCATTGGCTGAGTTTGCATATAATAATAGCTTTCATTCGAGCATTGGCATGGCACCTTTTGAGGGTTTGTATGGTAGGCGTTGCAGATTGCCCATTGGTTGGTTCGATGGGTTAGAGTCCTGACCGCAGGGTACAGATTTACTTAGAGATTCCTTGGACCGAGTCCGCTTGATCCAGGACAGACTTAGAGTAGCCTAGAGTAGGCAGAAGAGCTTCGCTGATCGTAGACTTTGTGCCTTGGAGTTCAGTGTTGGTGATCTGGTTTTCCTCCGAGTATCACCCGTGAAGGGCGTAATGAGATTTGGTCAGTGGGCCAAGCTTAGCCCCAGGTTTATTGGGCCATTTGAGATTCTACAGAGGGTTGGTAACGTTGCCTACATGTTAGCCTTGCCTCTGATGTTTTCAGTTGTTCACCCCATTTTCCATGTTTTGATGTTGCAACGATATGTGCCTGATGAGTCTCATGTGTTGCATTGGGATTTGGTTCAGTTGGATGAGAGTTTATCATTTGTTGAGGAGCCAATAGCTATTCTGGCCAGAGCTATCAGGAGGTTGAGATCTAGGGAGATTCTGGTTGTGAAAGCGCAGTAGAGGCATCGTCCGGTCGAGGAGGCTACCTGGGAGACCGAGAGTGAGTTGCGTGCTCAGTATCCGCAGTTGTTCGATCCTTCAGGTACTCCCTTCTTCTTAACTTTCGAGGATGAAAGTCTTTTTAGTAGTGGATGTTGTGATGACCCTTCCGGTCATCTTCGCATTTTCGCATTTATTGTATTGTTAGAGCCTTCCTGTAGTGGCCCCAAGTCATTTATGGCTTGCTGGGACCGGTAGTTAGGTGCCCTGGTCGTTCGTTTGGTCATTTTAGTCGTTCGCCTGTTTTAGAGCTTTAAACTTAGAATATTGTTGACTTTAGTCAACATTCTTAGCTAACGTGCTCGAAATTGAATTCTGACAGTTCCGTTAGCTCTGGAGTGATGCGTTTGGTCTAGTTGGACCTTTAGTTGAGGCCTGAGAACTTCCAGTGTGGGTTTTGTGTGGTTTTATCAGTTTTCAGGCCATTGGGAGTTGAAAGTGTAAATTCGGGTGACTTTCGATGATTGGAGTGTCAGATTCGAAATCCGAAGATTCCATCAGCTCCAGAATGTTGAGTTTGGGCTAGGAAGATGGTTGGTTCGGGTTTCGGGTGAGTCAGACTCATTTCAACCCTTTGAGTTCCTTTTCATTAGGGTTGACTTGGATCAACATTTCTCCGAAACGACCTCGTATGGAAGTTTCATCGATTCTGTTGAGTCCGGAACGTTGTTTCCACTCTATTAGCATTATTGGTTTTTGAATATCGGTTTCCGATTATGCCCAGAATGCCCCGTTGAGTTTTATTTAAATTGCAGAAAATTGAAGAAAATCAGCTGCGGGCAGCAGCTATTTATTGCTGTCATTTAATTTTTTCCATCCTTTCTCCTCACTTTTCTCACTCTAAAACTCAAAATTTTCTCTCCACCATTTTGCTCCAATTCAGTTCTAATCCTTGGGGAATCAATTTCTTGTGGATTTTTCGTGTTTTTGCGATTCTTGGTAAGTCATCTTCCCCACTTGTCCTTTTAGCTTCCCTTGAATTTTCTTAATTTCCTCCATTGTTGCTCCTACCAAAGCTTGGAAATTCTTATTTAGTGTCTGCCCCTAGCTCGTGCATGCTTCGTGGAAGTAAAGGATTGTACATCTCGGCTTGAAATTCTATCTTTGTGGTAAGTAATTATTGCCAAATTTCCATTTTTATTTTCGAAATTTTCATTCTTTAATACCCAACTTGGGCGGGCTGTTTTGGTGCCCTTCCCTTGTCCAATTGTGCTCAAATTTGGAGCATGCCTTCTTGGCATCGTTGGGGTCATCGTGGTTCTTTTCATTTTTGGTTTTGGGTTGCGAGCCTCGCAGGCCTACTTTTGACCCGGATATCGACCCGACTACAATTGTAGCAATATGGGTATCGTTAGACTCGTCTTAACATTTTATTCATGAATATGATAGTTTGATTCTTGTTCGGAGCAGCTCGGCCTCGAATATCGTCATTCCCGCAGCTTGTCATCAGACGACAGGTAGGTTACGGCTTAACTCCCTAGGCTTTGCATATATCGGGTAAAATTGTACCCGTTGGCATCCTTGGGTTGGGTTATTAGGTTGGTACCACAGACCTTGACCACTTTCCCATGATTCATCCTATTTCTTTCCTCCATTGTGAGTAGCATTCCAATTAGTTGATATATTTATTACCCTTGTGACCCCGTGAGGTCTTGTTGACTCTGGAACATAGAAGGTGGAATTATTGGAAATGTCCGCGAGTCTCGGACATAGAAATATCCTTCTAGGCTTGTTATGCTTGCTGAGTAGCTTCAGAGCCTGTGCAGGGCCGTTAGGTTGATTGTGAGTTGTCGGGCAGCTATTTAGGTTGATCATATCATTTTCCATGCTTAAAAAGAAGTTTTTCCACGTTTTATTACGGTTTTGGCTTCGGGCCTACGGAAACTGATTTTCTAAACCTTGCATGGCCCCGGGAGCCCATTTTTGATAAAATTGGATTTGGAAATGATTTCATTTGATACGTGGATCTTCTTGGGGTAAAAAAAGTTTAAAAATATGGTTTTATCATGATTTACCACTATTGCTAGACTGGACCGGGTCGGAGTGCTAGCTGAGTTTTCTTACTGATTTGAAAAGATATTAGGCTCAGTCGGGTCGAGCATCTGAGATGTTTTTACTACTATTTTAGAACCAGTTGTGCCCGGGCAACCTTGGAAGGGTTTTTGAGACATCTTTTTCACTGTTTTAGTCCTAGACATGGTCTAGGCATGTATATTTAAGACTTAGCCACCGGGTTGAACCCAGACTCAATTTCAGAGGACACGTTTTGATTCTGAGTTTTAGTTTGGGGTCTGGGACCTCCATGGACCTTGCCACTCCTGGCCTGAGGCTTTGGGCTGCGTGTGCCAGGGTGAAAGGTATACGGTGAAGTAGAGATATAAGGGTTGTGTCCTTCCATGGAACCTGCTTGCTGAGCCCGATTGGCACCGGAGGAGGTACATACAGAGGTTCTATTTTACACCGAGGTTTTCAAGCATCATATCATCCTTTATTTGAGATACTACCCTTGTTTGTTGTTTGTTGATTGTACGCTTCGGTAGTATGGGATGCCGAAGGTTTGTTTTTACTTGATTGCGTTCCTCCGTTGTATGGGCGGCTGAGGGACTGTAGGTAGACTCTTGTTACTCTTACGGAAGCTAGGAAATGATTTGGAGCAATTTAGAGAGTGATTTAGGTGCCTAAAGGTTCAGGGAGTTGAAGGAAATGGTTGGAAAAAATGAATGCCAAAGAATTATATAGCTGCTGGTCGCTGGTCAGCGCTATCACGCTGAAGGAAACATCATAGACCAGCGCTATCACGCTATAGGAGCGCGATCGCGCTAAAGGAAAAATCACATACCAGTGCAATCATGTTAAAGGAGCGCGATCGCGCTGAAGGCCACCAGAAGCAGAAACAGCTAAAACTTCTACGGGGCATTCCGGGCGCAATCGGAACCCGATACTAAAAAACCAATAGTGCTATTAGAGTGGAAACTATGTTCCGAACTCATTGGAATCAATCAAACTTCCATAAGAGGTCATTTTGGAAGAATGTTGACCCAAGTCAACACTAGCTAATGCCAACCAAACATCCAAAATGAGCCCGGATCACTCGGGACCCAAACCAACCATCTACCTAACACAAACTCAGCATTCCAGAGCTAACAACACTGCTAGAATTTCCATCCGTGGTCGTCTTCTCTGAACGTTGACAAAAGTCAACCAAACATGCCCAATTGGCCTGAAAATGCTAAACGAGAGAAAATTCCAAGCTGAAAAGCTCCCCAAATCCCGACCAAAGGTCCCTCTAGACTAAAGTCCATGCTCCGGAGCTAACGGAACTGTCAGAATTTGATTCTGAGCACGTTCACCAGGAATGTTGACCAAAGTCAATGATTTCGAAAAGCTTAAGCTCTAAAACAAAGAATGGCCAAAAAGACCAAATAGATGGTCCGAGCACCGGACTACCGGTTCAAGCAAGCCATAAATGACATGGGGACGCTAGAGGCAAGTTCTAACAGTACGAGAAAGGCAAACACGTGTAAATGACCAAAAGGGTCATTCCATCATCCACTACTAAAAGACTTTCATCCCAAAGTCAGGAAAGAAGAAAAGACTAGAGATTTAAGAACAGCAGAAAGAAGCCCGCACTACTCTCTCGGACACCCCGGGTAGCCTCTTCGACCGTACGACACCCAATAGAACAAAATCACAAAAGTCAACCAAGCCTACACTTCTTACTAGCCAAGCTAGATTTCAAACTCAAACTCCAAAACACCAAGGGACTGCCAACCCAAACTGAACCTCGAGAATCTCAATCGAAAAGCGCCGACACAACACAAAAACCCGATAAGCAAGGCGAACAACAAACAAAATTTGAATCTTCGAAACCACAACCAAGTTTACCAGAAAATCCAACAATAAAAACTCTAACTCATGAACCCGCTGATCCGTAAAACCCTTTTATTCTAAACTAAATCCTGTTGCACCACCAAAAGGAAGCTGCATAAAACTCAAACACTCTACCACCCTCGAAGCATCGACTGACACACTGGAGATCCACAGTCTTCGCTTATACTCTACCACGAACGAAGTCGCCTCTTTTTGCTCAAATTCCATCCAAGACAAGCTATAGTCTACTAGCATTTGCCATCCAAGATAACAACCCATAGCATATCATCGAAGACTGGAGTTACCTGGCCTGACTAGTCATTAACCAACGAACAAACACTTTTGATAACATCAAACTCGATAATAGAACCCAACTGAACAACCCATCTAGACCCGACCGAAGTTTTCACACTAGGGTAAGGAAAGCCATGTATGAACACCCTGTGTTGACGGAGAAACTTCCAAACTGTAGAATGAACCCAACTTCGCTGTACTGTGCCAAGTCTGAATCACCTGGAAGCAAATAAACTAAGGCAACCTACCCAACAGAGCCAGACCAAAACTAAGACCCTGTAAGTAGTGTGGTAAGCCTACCATGAAGTATGTAGCCATCACCAAGCTCCAAACTCTAAGAAACAGCTGCTGCTACCCTGAATACTCAAACACTATTCGGATTTGAAATTGCTTTCCAATTCTAAACTCAGGAAGGAGTCTATCATACCACAAATATCAAGTCAGGACACCCCGAAGGCAAAGGAATGGTGCCTGGGCTTCAAAGTTTCCAGCTAGCTATAGAAATTATGGTATACACCTTCAACTCATCCCTTTGGCTCGAATCAACCGCTCTACTGCATCAGCATACATACCCACTATCCTGAAGCATACCACATACCAAACTTCTAGTCTATACTGGTCGAGTCTAACCAACACTGGAACCCCATATAAAAGACAACCCTGGAGGAATCAACTAAACAAGCTTTCCAACTCTCGACAAACGAATGGTGACCACCAGTCTCTAAGTATGAATAGAACTCAAAATAGCCTCGCTAGCCTCAACCCGCACAACCTAATCACATAAAGCATACACCACTACTAAACTTCAAAAATACACCGCTGAGTCTGTCCAACTATGAAAGAAGGAACCTCGTACTATCTGGAATACCACCGAAATATGGAATGTCCATCCTAACTCAAAGGTTAGCCAAGAACTAGGTGTCCAAGGCCAACTGTCACTCCACAACTGAAATGGGGAAACTAAGTCGCCCAAACTCCATGCCTTCCAACCCAAGAAGCTGCAACTGAGAAGAACCAACCACGAACCATCCGGAGTAGTTTGCTTGCCCATGATTCTGAAACCCAACTTTAAACTTGCCAACCAAAGCCCTTGTCGAACCAATATACTATTAATGAACCCTTAGTAACCAAAGCCAACTAGGCTTTGAATCACAAGTTGCCAAAACCATAGCTGCTACTGAAATCTCAAACTAATTGAAGGAAAACCACTGCAATCTGTAGTCGATCAAACCAAGTCACCAACCCATAACCCAAAGAAATCTCTCAGTCGTCACCTCAGTCAACTACTAGAACACATAAGCACAAACAAGGAGTCATCTCCCTCCTTTTTCAACTGAACAAAACCCTTTCTTGGCATATACCAAACCTTACAAATCCTTTCTAAAATAAGAACCTAGAGCCATTCCCTTAGCTCCCAAACTTATATTGTCAAAACTCAACAAGGCAGGAGAAAATGGGTCGGATGCCTGACCCACCCAGAATACTACGAATACAACTCAACCATGAGGTTACGGTCAACACTTAATCAAAATGGTAAAGCCAAATTCAATCGCAATACTGATTTAAAAGCCCAACCAGAGGGCTACGATCAAAATTCAATCTAACTGGAACTAGGGAAAACAACAAACCAAACCAATCGGGCAAGAAACTGAATGAGACTACGCGAACAACCCACATACCTTCCAACCTCCTGAGCCAACCAAACAAGGAGGGTCGACTCTAATCACCCAAAAAACAAAACCAAACCATGCTCACTGGCATAACCAACACCTCTTATCTCAAGACAGAAGCTCAAACTTCAGCACAACTACCGGTCACACAAAACTAAAACAAGAACCTCTAGCCATGCTAGATAACAGCCTAGGCAATCAACCATCTAGGACCACTCAAAAGGAAAGACTCAACACAAGTCTAGAGTCACAGCACAACAAAAAACAAACCCAACCAGAACCACTCACGAGCTACAACTCCGGGTAAAACACCTCACTAGGACCACTCCCCCATCCACTACTAAGGAATAAACTACCATGAAAACAATGCATAGATACTACAATTTAGGTAGTCAAATAACTAAACAAGTAGCAGGTAAGCATATAAGCAAATAAATGACAAAAGGGATAGAATCGCAATGCAAGCAGGACTATCACAAGCTAAAGGTAGCAAAAGCCTAACCAGGAGCAACGATATTAGGAACCTCTACCTCTGGCCTACCAGGAAGTGCATCAGACTGACGAGATCTAACTCTGGACTGAGAAGTCAAAGCTGAAAGCTCTTCCATCCCTCACAAGGTACAAGCTCTATAAAGGTGACCAACTTCCCCACAATCATAACAACCAGGTTGACCAAGATACATAATCATGGGGAAATTCCTAGCAAGGTTCCCATACTCACCACATCAAAAATAGCCTCTACCATATGAAGTCCGATGGGAAGATCTCATGAAACCTAATCGGCCACCATGACCTACATACTCTGAAGGCAAACCCCGAAGGATATGATCTGAACCCTGTCTACTCTGCTCAACATGCCCTAAACAACCACTCTTTGGAACCTGTGGAGCAACTGAACCCGACCTGCTAGATAAGAAGCAACAAAACTGATCTCTAGCAGACAATCCCCTATCTCGAGTGTGAGAACCTTGAAAACTTCCCTGACGATGAGGCTTCTTACTACTTCCCCCATATGCCTCACGACATAAACCCTCAATAGCCTAAGCATGATCCACTACCTGAAAGAAGGTAGTCCCAACTGTAACCAAATGTTCTGTCGCCAAACAAAGCGGTGAAATCAAACCTCCAACAAAGCTCTGAACCCTATCAAACTCCGAAGGCATAGTCCAAGCAGTATGCATAACCATCTCATGAAATCTTGCCTCATAGTCCAATACCAACATACAACCCTGCTGGAGAACTAGTAGCTCAACCCTAGCTGAAGCATCACTCAAAAAACCGGGTACTGAAACACCCACCGGAGGACTCAGAGTCCTAGCCACGGTGTCCTGAAGAACTGGAGTAGCTATGAATCTAATCGAAGGATGGGCTGAACCTACACCCCCTGTCTAATGCGGTAAACTCTCACTCTAAAGTGCTGGCGCTAATGGAAGCACACCCGCTGTCGAACTCATCTTAGGCAGATGAGAAGGAATGAAACAATCGAAGTTTTTAAAAGTCAATAAATCCAGGTTCGCACGATAAGGAGCCAAAAAGATGAAACTTTTCCTAATAATTCCATGTAGACTCCCGCAGATAAGATACGAACGTCATCGTATCGATCTGTGAGACTCTACATAGATACTTGCTTCTGTACCACGACACCAGTGAACCTAGAGCTCTGATACCAAGCTTTCACGACCCGATTTCCCAGGACATGATGGAACCTACAACTTCCCAGTAGGTGAACCAATTTCTGTAGCTCGAAATGGTTAGTAATGGGCTACTACCTAACCAATACGCACAATAAATAGTAATAAGCGGAAGTAGAATGTAAAGATAGACAACGCAGAAGCAAATAACCCGAATATATACATAAAAAACTACACCAACCCCAAGACTTGGTATCGATAGTACAAAAGCTTCTAATAGAATACAAGTGCTAGAAGCAACAAAATACAACATAAATCTGTCTCCAAAAGTACAAGGAGCAACAGTGCCAAAAGATGAGATGTGGTCAATCTCCGGCCGTCGGGAGCTTACCCTAGTCTCGAATATCTCAAAAGTTGCACGAGTCTCCAACGCGATCAATAGCAAAAGCTCACACTAATGTCTGCACCAAAAAGATGCAAAAGTGTAGTATGAGTACCAAGACAATGAGTACTCAGTAGGCATCATAAGCTGGCTGAGCGCATATAAGATATAAAAATAGTAAATAGCAGATAACAATAAAGCAGTCACAGAAAACAATGGATAAAATACATGGAAACTAGCACGGAGAATAGACAACCAAGAGTTATAAGAAAACAATGCTAGCACAGAAGATATAATTACACAAAATCACCGGTGAAGGAAAAAAGAATACACCTGGAGTCCTTGCACAACAATATAGGTAAATAAAGAGGGAGAGTTGAGAAAAATGGAGGTATACTGGTAACCTCAAGTAAAAAGGAAAGAGATAAGGCAATCCAAGATAATCAAACTAGAAGGCATACACTAACAGAAACATGCTTTTAACACCAACTATCAAGATTAGAATAAATCGGGATTAATATCACAAATACAAACCTAGAGCGGAATAACCAAACCACCATAACCGATAGCTACTACCCAAAATCATGACAGGGAATAGAACCCAAAACAATCTTCTCAGAAGACCGCACAACAGTGCCTCAATAGCATAGGGCTCACTAGCCCCTCAATACTCAAGCCCAAACTCAGAGCCTCAATAGGCTAAAACTTACCAATCCAACTAGAACCAAGGACCACGACAAGCTCTATAAAATGACAAAAGTAATAATCTACCTACAGTCCCAACGGCCGCCCATACAACTGAGGAATGCAATCAAGTGAAAATAAACCCTCTGGTCGCCCATACAACCAGAGCATACACTGAACACACAGCAAAAAAGGGTGGAATCCGAGTGAAATATGCATGATGATAATGAATCTGATGTAATAGTACCCCGTATGTTACCACCTCCGGTACCTATAAGGCACAATAGAGGTAGGATCCATGGAACGCCCTTTCCCGTGTACCTCTTCTACGTCGTACACCCCTCTCTAGGCACACTGCGTCAGCTCGTAGCCTGTGGCCCAAATATGAAAGGTGTCCATGGAGGTCTACCCATCGACCACATATAAACCACAAACCTCAAATGTAACTCAATACTCGTAACCTCATAGTACATGACCGGCTTTGACCCAGGTCTAAATCAGTAGTAGTAATCTCAAAAACCCTTCATAGGGTGCTCAAAGTGTATTTGGGTCTAAATCAATAATCAAGTCTCAATAACCCTTATCAAGGGTGCCCGAAGTGTATCCGAGTCTAAAATAAAAATCAAGTATCAAAGCCCCTAAACAGGGTGCCCAACTCGTATCCGGGTCTAAATCTGAAGAAAAAAAATCTAGTGCTACAGTCTAGCCGAGCCTAGTATCAGGATGTAAACCAGTAATATATCATCATAGTATCCTCTCTACTCCGAGAGGTTTTATGAAAGGCAGTTTCAAAACCCTTTTGAAGTCACATTACCAAAAACAGGCCCTCGGGCCATACAAGGTTTAGAAAATCATATATAGTAGGCCTGAAGCCAAATCAGTAGTAAAACATGTAGGGAAAACCTTTTTCATGTATGAGATGCTCGCAAACAATAGAGTAGCCCAAAATGGCTCACAAACATTTCCTATTGGCCCTGCACAGGATCAACAACTCTACCACAGTCATAACAATCCTAGAAGGATATCTCAATGTCCGGGACTCACGGACATTCCCAAATAACCCACCATCTATGTTCCAGAGTCAATACAAGGCCACACAGGACCACAAGGGTAATATACAATACTGATACGAATACTACAACTAACGTACAAATAAATGGACAGACCTATAACAACCCACCGAAGGATGCTAATTAATGCAATTATAGCCTATATATGTAGAGTCTAGGTAGGGAAAGCCATAACCTACCTATCGTCCGACGAATAGCTGCGGGGACAGCATCGTCCAGGCTCAAACTTCTCTGAGAAGCTCCAAATTGTGAACCACTATCAATACAATAATCTATATGTCAAAACAATACTAATGATATTCATAATGCCATAAACATAACCGAGTCAAAATCCGGGTCACAAACAGGCCTGTGGGTCCCATAACCCGAAATCGGAAACAAAAAACACACTCGTGTTCCTTACCATCCCAGGGGCACATGCTCAAAAATTGAGCAAAAACAGACAACAATTGGGGCTCAAAACATCCTACTAAAATCAAGAATTAAGGATGGAATTTCAAGAAATAATTTCGGAAATTAAGCAAAAGAAACTTACCACCACGAGAAAACGAGCTAAGGGAGTGACAACTCAGAATCCATGATCATGAAAAGTTCAATAGGGCAGATTCTTCAAGAATCCCAAGCTTTTGAAAGTAAGAAACAATGGATGATTTTGGAAAACAAGAGAAGAAAAGGTTGGGGAAGAAGACTTACCAATAGTCGAGGGAACACGGATAATCGAAGAACAACAATTTACTGAAGCTAAGAAATGATTTGGAGAAATTTAGAGAGTGATTTAGGTGCCTAAGGGTTGAGGGAGTTAAAGGAAATGGCTGGAAAAAAAGGAAGGCCAAATAATAATATAGTTGCTGGTCGCTGCTCAGCGCTATCCTGCTAAAGGAGCGCGATCGCGCTGAAGGAAACATCACAGACCAGCGCTATCACACTACAGGAGCGCGATCGCGCTGAAGAGAAAATCACATACCAGCGCAATCACGGTAAAGGAGCGCGATCGCGCTGAAGGCCACCAGAAGCAGTAAAACCAGCAACAACTAAAACTTTTACGGGGCATTCTGGGCACAATCGAAACCCGATAATCAAAAAAAAATAGTACTATTAGAGTGGAAATGACATTCTGGACTTAATGGAATCAATGAAACTTCCATCCGAGGTTGTTTTAGAAGAATATTGACCCAAGTCAACACTAGCTAATGCCAACCAAACATCCAAAATAAGCCCGGATCACTCGAGACCCAAACTAACCAAGTACCTAACATAAACTCGACATTACAGAGCTAACAGCGCTGATGAAATTTCCATCCGAGGTCGTCTTCTCCGAATGTTGACCAAAGTCAACCAAGCATGCCCAACTGGCCTGAAAATGCAGAACTAGAGAGAATTCCAAGCTGAAAAGCTCCTTGGATCCTAACCAAAGGTCCCTCCAGACCAAAGTCCATGCTCTGAAGCTAACGGAACTGTCAAAATTCAATTCCGAGCACATTCACTAAGAATGTTGACCAAAGTCAATGATTTCAAAAAGCTTAAGCTCTAAAACAAGGAACAACCAAAAAGAGCAAACAGACGGCTCGAGCACCAGACTACTGATCCCAGTAATCTATGAATGACTTGGGGCCACTAGAGTCAAGCTCTAATAGTAAGAGAAAGGCAAACATGTGCAAATGACCGAAAGGGTCATTACATAACGAGCTAAGGCTTTGGGAAACGGGAAGGCTTTAATCTAGTAGAGCTTTTGAGTTATTCGAGGTAGGTGATGATTATTGTTTTCCTAAATACGATATGTGTTCATGTACTATTGCATAGTATTGTATGTGGTTGCATGCTTAGGGAATAGAATTATGAATGTCTAGCTATCCTATGTCAATTATATGAAATGAACTTGGTATGGTTGCTTGTTGGTTTACAAGTGTGATATTGTTCATTTATTATTGACTTGTTTGATTGTGTGTGAAATTCAGTTGGCTCGAGTACTATGCCTGGTATAGGTTACATATTGATTAGCTCGGGTACCATGCCTAGTATGGGATACTTATCAGTTGGCTCAGGTACCACATCTAGTACAAGTTCTATAATGGTTGGCTCGGGTACCACGCCTGGTACGAGATTAATTTTACTTGTATTGATTGCATTCTGTCAATGGTTCCATGAGTTGACCGGTCGTATTCTTGAATTATAATTATTGCACAATGGTCCATAATATGCCGAGTGGTTGTATTTGAATGTGGGGTTGGTCTTAGTGTAGACCGGGATTTTGCATGTTTAACACAGAGGTGTTGTCCTAAGGATCCTTGGTTGGTCCGGGTTGTATGGAAAGGATATATGTTTATTGTTGCTGTGTATTGTTCAGTGGTTGTTAAACTTGTTACATGTGGTTGGTAAGCTAGAGTAAAGACTTAGAGTCTAGTTATATTGCTGACTTGTATTCATGGTTGCCTTACTTTACTCAGCTTTGGTTTATTGCTCATATATTATTTATTGGGGCTAGCCGATAATCCTACCAGTACATGGTAGTTGTGTACCAATTCTGCACTTGCTTTTCTCTTTGTGAGTACATGACATATTCCGGGGGCTGACGCGCAACCTCAGTTGTAGTTTTGGCTATTTCAGATTCCAAGAGTGAGCTACTCATTCGGTTTCCATGGTTTTACTGAGTAGTTTAGACCTGGATAGAAAAACATGAACATAACATAGATTGATGGGAGATTAGATATTTAGGCCTTCGTGCATGGTGTTTGGATGGGTAAAACGTGTGTAAACTTGATATATTGGGTGGGGAATTGTTGTGTGCTGTAATGAGGAAATCTTACTAATTATATGTTACCCTATGATTGTTTACCCCTGGATAATTGGCTAATGGGACAGGGTCTTGAATCTAGGAATATCTTAAATGTAGGGATTACTAGATAATAAGGAACCCCCCTCCCCATCGTGGGTTAAATAGTAAGGGGATGGGAGAAATGAATGGAACTATATTGTTGAATTAAAGTTTAGATTCCATTGGGCTGAATATGCACCCCTAAAATAAGTATTTATTGTGATGACCCTTCCAGTCATCTTCGGATTTATGCATTCATTGTACTGTTAGAGCTTACCTATAGCAGTCCCAAGTCATTTATCGCTTGCTGGGACCGGTAGTTTGGTGCCCTGGCCGTTCTTTTGGTTATTTTGGCCGTTTGCCTCTTTTAGAGCTTTAACTTAGAATATCATTGACTTTAGTCAACATTCTTAGCTAACGTGCTCAGAATTGAATTCTGACAGTTTTGTTAGCTCCGGAACGTTGAGTTTGGTCTAGTTGGACCTTCAATTGAGGGCTGAGAACTTCCGGTGTGGGTTTTGTGTTGTTTCCTCTGTTTTCATGCCATTTGGAGTTGAAAGTTAACTTTGGGTAGATTTTGATGATTGGAGTGTCGAATTTGAAATCCAATGATTCCATTAGCTTTGGAATTATGAGTTTGGGTTAGGAAGGTGGTTGGTTTAGGTCCCGGGTGAGCCAGGCTTATTTCGAGCCTTTGGATTCTTATTTGTTAGTGTTGACTTGGATCATTATTTCTCCGAAATGACCTTGTATGGAAGTTTCATCGATTTTGTTGAGTTCGGAATGTCGTTTCCACTCTGCTTGCATTATTGGTTTTTGAATGTCGGTTTTCGATTGTGCCTGGAATGCCCCGTCGAGTTTTGGAAAGTTGCAGATTTCTTGTTGTTGCAGGTGCAGGCCTCAGGCCTTAATCGCAATCGCGAGACTCCTTATCGCGACCACAATGAAGTGTATGGTTCATTGTTCTTCGTGATCGTGACATCCCCTGTCGCAACCGCGATGAAGTCCCTTCCCTTTTGTTCTTTGCAACCGCGTGGCTAGCCTTCGCGATCGCGATGGTCTAGCCAGCGTGGTCCTCGAAACCGCGAGGGTCCCTTCACGATCGCGATGAAGGACCCCTGGGCAGTATATAAGCTTCCCCACTTCATCTCTTTTATTCAAAATCCCTTTTCTCCATTGTTTACAGCTCCAAACTCGCCTAAACTCAGTTTCTGATCAATTCTTGGTGTCGGGGTACATAATTCTTGCTTGTGATCGTCCCTCAGTCTTAATTGGTAAGTTTTACCAGCTTAAATCAGTCAAGTTCTCTCTTTTGGTTCTTCATTGTTCCTCTTAGTTGGCTGGCTGATTTGGGCCAATTTCTTGGCTGAATTCTCTCAAAAATCTGAGCTTGCACGCCTTGGAGTATGGTGATTGTCGTGCGCTTATTCATTTTTGACTTTATGTTACGAGGCCTACGGGCCCGCCGGTGACCCCAATTTTGACCCGACTACAATTGTAGTATTATGGGTATCATTAAACTCATTTTAATATTTTATTCATGTTTTTGATAGTTTGATCATCGTTCGAGATCTCTCGGAGTGATTCAAGCTTAGATTTCATTATCCCAGCATCTTGTCATCGGACGACAGGTATGTTACGGTTTAAAATCCCTAAACTTAGCATATATCGGATAAAATTGTACTAGCTGGGATCCTTGGGTTGGGATATTAGGTTGGTACCACAGACCCTGACCGTTTTTCCATAATTCGTCCTTATTTCTTTCCTCCGTTATGTGTAGTATTCTCCGTAGTTGGTATTATCGCCCTTATGGTCCTGTGAGGCCTTATTTTGACTCTGGAACATAGATGATGGGTTATTCGGGGGTTTCCTGTGAGTCCCGAGCATCATTATCGTGATATTATGTTGGCTATCTGTGCTGTAGAGCGATTGGAGCCTGTGCAGGACCAATAGGTTGTTTGTGATCTGCTGGGCGGCTATTTGTGTTTGATTGTATCATTCCCATGCATATAAAGAGGATTTATCCATGCTTTACTATGGTTTTGGCTTCGAGCCTACTGGAACTGATTTTCTAAACCTTGCATGGCCCGTGGGGCCCATTTTTGATAAAAATGATCTAAAAAGGGTTTGGTAATGTTTTAATGGGTCTTCTTGGGGTAAGTGAGTTTTAAAGGATATTTTATCACTAGCTCCACTTATATTAGACTCGACGGGGTCGAGCACTAGACTTATTTCACTACAGCTTCTGGGGTGATGCTAGACTAGGCGGGGCAGCGTACTAGAACTATTAGACTTACTGTTTTAGACCTGGATACCCTCCAGGAAGAATTATATGGGGATTGTTTTGAGATTTTGGGGCATCAAGTATGTTGGTCGGGGGACTTCATGGACCTTTCCATTCCGGACCAGAGGCTGCGAGTTACGGGTGCCGGAGGGGGTGTATATGGTGTGGTAGAGGTATACGGGTGTGACCTTCCATGGATCCTATCTTCTGGGCCTTGTAGGTCACCGAAAGGTAACATACGGTACTACTATCACTCTTGACTTAGCATAGCATCATATCATTCATCTGTGTGAGGTACTACCCTTGTTTGTTGCTTGTTGATTACGCTCCGGTAGTATGGGATGCCAGAGGGTTTTGTTTTCACTTGTTTGCATTCCTCAATTGCATGTCGGCCGGGGGACTGTAGGTAGACTCTTGTTACTCTATCGCGGTGTTATCCCCTGTTACGGTTATACTTATAAGATTATATACGGCTAAGTTATTACCTGTTGGATTGAGATTGGTATGATTAGTTTGGTTATTGATTCCTGTTTCCTCGCATGCCTATCTTTACTCTCCTCTTCCTTTCCTTGTACTTGACGTTACCGGTATACCGTCCATTTCTAAAACTAATTACGTATATACTGTTATTGCAAGGATCCTAGGTGTGTCATTTCTTACTTTCACTTGTGCCTATTGTGTATATATTCTGCTTGTAGCCTCGTATGTGTTCTGTTGTCTTCCCTCTGGGCTAGATCCTGTGTACTTTTCATTGATTTATGTGACTACTTGCTTCTATTCTGTCTGTTACTACGCTTTTATCTTATATGTGCCCAGTCGATCTATGATACCTATTGGGTACCTTATGCTTCGCATTTGGTGCTCATACTACACTTGCATCTTCTGCGCAGATCCTAGTGTGAGCCATCACCACTAGCTTGTGGGAGACTCGTGCTTGGAGGTTTTGGACTATCCCGGACTGAGGGTGAGCTCTTGGAGATCAGAGCTTGACTTTAGTTTTTCTTTTGTATATATTGTACTCTCGTAGTTCAGAGACATGATGTTTATGTTATTTTGGACCCTTGTACTCCTTATGTAGATCTAGCTCTTATACGCTATGATACCAGGTTTTGGGTTTGGTTTATCTTTCGCATTGTAAATATTATTCCTGTTATCTATTATCTTTATCGTGTTCCCTTAATTTCGCTTATTAAACTGTTCTTCTTCTTGGATTGTTAGATAGTAGCCCATTACTAACTGTTCCAGGCTACGGGGATTGATTCGCCTACTGGGGGTTGTAGGTGCCATCATGACCGAGAAATCAGGTCGTGATAGCTTGGTATCAGAGCTCTAGGTTCACTGGTTTCATTGGTATAGGAGCCAATGTCTAGTAGAGTCCTGCAGATCTGGGCAGAGACGTCCGTACTCAATCTTCGGGAGGCTATAGTGACATCTTAGGAAAAATTGGACTTTTCTTGTTTCTATCTCATGCGTAGTACCCTTGAAAGTTTCTGGAAATCTCACTTATTCTGGTTTACTCTTCCGTAAATGGTTCGTACAAGATCTTCAGCTTTTGGCGGAGGAGAGCCTCCTACCCCTGTACCTCCGACCCCAGCTAGGGGTCGCGGTGGTCGCAAGGGTAGAGGTAGGGGTCATGGATGCCCCAGAGCAGCGACACCTGCTAGAGCTGCTATAGTTGAGGTAGAGCCCGAGTTTTTTCCTGAGCAGTAGCACGTGGACCCGGTGACAGCCCAGGTACCACCAGCTCCAGTGCCTGTTCCAGCGCCAGTTTCTGTGCCAGCTTCTGCCCCAGCTTAGTCCTCAGATATTATGGGTTTACTTTATCAGCTTCTGGGTATGATTGGGGAGACACCTTCTGAGGTAGAACCTACTTCCGCTCAGGGGGCAGCCTTGGATGTTTAGAGTTCAGGAGTGCAGCCTACCACTGCGGCTCCCCGTGCCAAGGTTATTCCAGTCCCTTCTATTGCACAGCCTCTTGCTCCTAGCCCAGCTATGACAGATGGGGAGCAGAAGGCGTTGGGTAGGTTCTTGATATTGGCACCACCAGGATTTGCTGGTAGGCTGGGTTAGGACCCACATAACTTCATTACTACCTGTGAGGAGATGTTACACCATCTAGGATTGTTAGAGACTCACGAAGTAGGATATACTACATATCAGCTGGAGGGTCCAGCTAAGTTATGGTGGAGGGATCAGGTTGCTTGCACACCTTCTACATCACCTCAGTTGACTTGGTCCGAGTTCTATGAGGTCTTTATGGCCAAGTTCTTGCCACAGAGCGACAAGGAGCGTCGGAGGAAGGAGTTCACTAGACTTGCTCAGGATTCTATGACTGTATCACAGTACGAGACCCGTTTCCATCAGCTTGCTCTATTTGGGGCCATGATTATGCCTAATGAGGCTAACAGGGTCCGTAGGTTTGTATGGGGGCTACGGAGAGAGTTTAGAGAGCCTATAAAGATATTGGTTGCTAGTGGTCGGTCTTTCCAGGCTATCACAGACTATGCCCATATTGTAGAGGATTCGCGTCATCATGACACCGGGGTCAGAGATAAGAGTCCTCAACATTAGGGTGGCTACAGTGGTTCCAGACACAGTGGTAGAGGTTCAGGCTAGTGGGGCCAGGGTTATCAGCCACAGCAGCATCAGGGTTAGACCAGTCGACCAGTTCAGGCTTCACTTCAGGCTTCTGGTTCTCAGTTTGAGCAGGGTCAGAGCAGTCAGCGTGGTCATAGTGGTCAGTCTACAAGAGGTACTACTTCTGGGGCATCAGGATGAGGTGGCCACACAGGTTCAGCGGGTTCATCTTGATAGGGTGGGCCGTCAGGGCCGTGCTATGAGTATGGAGTTAGCAGTTATTTTACTAGAGACTGCCCCCAGTGGGGTACAACCTATTATGATTGCGGAGTTAGTGGCTATTTTGCTAGAGATTTCCCCCAGTGGGGAATAGTTCAGGCAGTCGCTCCATCGGCTCAGCCTATTCGCTCGGTTTATCCACCGGCTCGAGGAGGTAGTGGTTAGGGTAGAGGTGGTGCTCCATGTGGCAGAGCAGGTGGTAGGGATGGAAGTAGGGCAGGTAGAGGTCATCGTCTATTCTATGCGGTCCCTGGGAGACCAGAGGCAGAGGCCTCGGATACTGTGATTACATGTATGATTTCTGTGTGCCATCAGTCTGCTACAACTTTATTTGATCCTGGATCCACTTGTTAATATGTATCTGCCTACTTTTTGCCTTGTTTGGGCTTAGCTAGTGAGACATTATCTGTTCCTATTTCTGTTTCGACCCCAGTAGAAGATTCTTTAGTAGTAGATCGGATTGTGAGATCCTGTGTGATATCTGTTTGATATTTGGAGACTTGGGGTGATTTGATGATACTCGATATGTTAGATTTTGATGTGATACTGGGCATGGACTGGTTATCCCCTCACTGTGCGGTTTTGGATTATTATGCCAAGAACATTACCATAGCCATGCCTGGTGTATCCCCGATTATGTGGCAGGGTTTCGTTAGCCATGCACCGTCTGGGATCATCTCTTGTCTACGAGCTAGGAAGTTGATCTCTCGCGGGTGTTTAGATTATCTATCATATGTATAAGATGCTAGTGCTGACCCTTCATCTCCTGAGTCTGTTCTTGTGGTTAGAGACTTCCTAGATGTGTTCCCTACCGACCTACCAGGCCTTCCACCTGAGAGAGATGTTGATTTTGCCATTGAGTTAGAGCCGGGCACCAGGCCCATTTTTATTCCTCCTTACCGTATGGCTCCTGCTGAGTTGAAAGAGCTTAAAGAGCAGCTCCAGGATTTGTTAGCTAAGGGGTTCATTAGACCGAGTGTGTCCCTTTGGGGTGCTCCTGTCCTCTTCGTGAAGAAGAAGGATGGGTTGATGCGGATGTATATTGACTATCGGCAGTTGAATAAGGTGACAGTAAAGAATAGGTATCCAATGCCGAGGATTGATGACTTGTTTGATCAACTCCAGGGTTCAGCCACATTTTTGAAGAATGATTTGAGGTCTGGCTACCATCAGTTGAGGATTAGGGCGGAGGACATCCCTAAGATAGCATTTAGGACACGTTATGGCCACTAGGAGTTCCTGGTGATGTCTTTTGGGTTAACTAATGCCCCCGCAGCCTTTATGGATTTGATGCATATGGTCCTTAACCCGTACTTGGATATGTTTGTGATAGTCTTCATTGATGACATTCTGATATACTCGAGGAGTAGGGATGAGCATGAGCAGCACTTGAGGATTGTACTTCAGACTTTGAGAGATCATCGGCTTTATGCCAAGTTCTCAAAGTGTGAGTTTTGGCTTGATTCAGTTGCATTCGTAGGACACGTGGTGTCTAAGGATGGGATTAGGGTTGATTACTGGCCTAGACCCACTACTCCTACCAAGGTTCGCAGCTTTGTTGGCTTAGCCAGGTACTATAGGAGGTTCGTTCAGGGATTTTCTTCTATAGAAGCACCCTTGACTATGCTGACTAGGAAGGATGTCCCATTTCAGTGGTCGGATCAGTGTGAGGATAGCTTCCATAGGCTTAAGGCCTTATTGACTTCAGAGCTATTTTTGACTTTGCCGGTTGAGGGTCAGAGTTTCTCCGTGTATTGTGATGCTTCAGGGGTCGATCTTGGTTGTGTGTTGATGTAGCAAGGTCGAGTGATAGAGTATGCGTCGAGATAGCTGAAGTTTCACGAATGCAACTAACCCACTCATGACTTAGAGTTGGCGGTGGTAGTCTTCGCGCTCAAGATCTGGAGGCACTACTTATATGGAGTTCATTGTGAGATATTCACCAACCACCATAGTCTTCAGTACATTACAAGCCAGCGAGAGCTGAACTCAAAGCAGAGGAGATGGATTGAGCTACTGAAGGACTGTGATTTTACTATTCTATACCATCCAGGAAAGGCAAACGTGGTAGCAGATGCCTTGAGTCAGAAGGCGGTGAGTATGGGTAGCCTATCTTCACTTTCAGTTTCTGAGCGACCATTGGCCTTGGACATCCAATCTTTTGCTAACCGATTGGTTAGGCTTGACTTGTTGGATCCTAGCAGAGTTCTTGCCAGTGTTGAGGTTCGCTCTACTCTAGTTGAGCAGATTCAGAGTCGACAGTTTGAGGATTAGAGTTTTTGCGACCTTTGTGATCAGGTAGTTCAGGGTGAAGGCAGCCGGGATACTTTGGGTTCTGATGGTATTCTGAGGTTTGATGGTCGACTTTGTGTTCCGAGGGTTGGTGCTTTGATTCAGTTGATACTCTGTGAGGCGCATAGTTCTAGATACTCCATTCATCCTGGTGCGGCGAAGATGTATAGAGATTTTAGGCAGCTTTACTTGTGGTGTGGTATGAAGCAGGACGTAGCGGAGTTTGTATCTCGGTTCTTGAACTGTCAGCAGGTGAAGTTCAAACACATGAGACCGGGTGGCTTTATGCAGCGACTTCCCATTCCTGAGTGGAAGTGGGAAGGTATTACTATGGACTTCATTGTTGGTTTGCCTCGTACTTCTTGTGGGTTTGATTCCATTTAGGTGATTGTGGATCGGCTGACTAAGTCGGCCCACTTCTTGCCGGTTCAAACTTCCTATGGTGCAGAGAGGTTAGCCCAGATCTACCTTCGTGAGATTGTTTGGTTGCACGGGGTCCCAACTTCTATCATTTTAGACCGCGACACTCATTTCACATCTCAGTTCTGGAGGGCTATTCAGCGGGATTTGGGTACAGAGGTTCAGCTTAGTACTTCTTTCCACCCTCAGACAGATGGCCAGTCCGAGAGGACTATTCAGGTCCTAAAGGACATGCTTAGTGCCTGCATTTTTTACTTTGGAGGTTCATGGGATTAGTTTGTGTCATTGTCCAAGTTTGCTTATAATAATAGCTTTCATTCGAGCATCGGCATGGCACCTTTCGAGGCCTTGTATGGCAGGCATTGCAGATCATTGATTGGTTGATTTGATGGTTTAGAGTCCAGACCGCAGAGTACAAACTTTCTTAGAGATTCCTTAGACTGAGTCCGTTTGATTCAGGATAGACTTAGAGCAGCCCAGAGTAGGCAGAAGAGCTACGTTAATCATAGACTTCGTGCCTTGGAGTTCAGTGTTTGTGACTTGGTTTTCCTTCGAGTATCGATCGTGAAGGGCGTGATGAGATTTGGGTGGCGGGGCAAGCTTAGCCCCAGGTTTACTACAAGAAAAATAGCCTCTAAGGAAGGGAAATCTGGTCCCTGAGAATTAAAATCTAGTCTCAAATATGCAATTACGATGAGAAAAAACTGGTCGCCACCCGTCTTAATAGCCTCCTTCGCTAAAGGTCAATAGCGACGAGACTACAAACCTGGTCGCTATATTGTTTTAGAGATGGGTAAAAAAATTTGTCGTTAATTGCTTTTAGAGACAACATATCTGGTCTCAAATATATCATGGAAATGTATGATTTTCAGATCCTTATATCTCTTTAGCGACCAACAATTACCTGGTCCTATTATTGTTTAGAGACGAGAACAACCTGGTCCTACATTAGCTTTAGTGACAACCAACCTTTCCGATCCTAGATTGACCTTTAGAAACAAGTAATAATTCTGGTCTCTAATTGACCACTAATGGTCCTAGAGCTTGATATACAAAAAAATATTTCATCAATAAATATCGAATTGCAATTATAAAATCTTGATACAAAATAATAAAATATATATATACACATATATAAATATATATATATATATATATATATATATATAGAGAGAGAGAGAGAGAGAGAGCGTGATTAATTACAATAAATAGGCTAACATCCCATGATGTTAGTTTCAATATTTGCTTAACAAAAAAAACTTAGCTAATATTCAAGCTTGACTATGATATCAAGTTTTGCATAACATGCGTAGCAAAATAATAATGAGCTTGTACATCTTCTAAACTTGCAACTTGACTTGTAACTTCAATCTTTAAAATATATAAGTATAAAATTTTGAAAAGATGATCAATAACTATTGGTATAATGATATGTGTAAACTTTACACTAGATTTACTTAAGTTGCTCACCCCAAAAGCAGTCGAAATTTTGTCAAGTATTGTCCAGAAAAATCAACAAAAGCTGCAAGAACATAAGAAAAATTAATTAGAAAAGCTTTGAGATGCGTTATCCAAGAATCCAAACTTTAGTATGAAAAACCACAAAATGCCGAAACTAATGAGCAAATGTTCATCACTTGTGAAACACTAAGCTTAATTGTAATAAAATTAATGAGCAAATGTTCATCACTTGCTGCATTTCTGCTGCTTCTTGCCTATATTTGTGAAACACTAAGCTTAATTATAATAAAATTATTAAAACATCTGAGATCTCATGCCTAAACAAGCTTCAAGGTTGTTGCAAAAGATTTTCAAGTCACATTGAAGGAGGCTAACGCAGATCTTATGTTGTATGGTGTAAGCTACTGAAGTGATGAGGCTTTCACATGCATGCACTTCCCTAGAAAGTAGAATTTTCTTGGCTGGTAGCATTTCTTTTGTGTGGCAATAAAGAAACCAGAAGAATTTTTAGAAGAAACAAAGGCACATATACTCCACGAGGCCATACATAGGAGTATGATGAAGCCCAAGCTAGTTGCTAGGATTAGACAACTGTATAACTATTCTTTGTCACTAGTGTTGCTTGATTATAATTTAGTTGTGAGGCACTTCTGATAGCTTGGGACCTTTTCCAAGTAACAATCAATAAAATATGTTTCTATCGATTACTTGGGACCTTGTTCAATTAACAGTCCTCTTTTTGTTGCTAGGCTCTCCAACTGCTAAGGAGAGCCAACTTCTCTATTTTTTTTAAACTGAGCCAACTTCTCATTTTGTTTCTAATATTTCTGAAATTTAGGTAGACACAAAGCAAAAATAAAAATTTAAAATATTCCAAGCTTTGGCAGGATACAGGGCAAAAGGTAACTTGGAACCTTGTTCAAGTAACAGTCATTCATGCCTTCAGTAATAAAATGTTTATATTGATTACCAAATTAATTAATTGTAATAAACATAAACAGTATACTTAGGTTGGTTTCCAGGTATATCTATTGCTAAGGAGGGGAATCAAGCTACAAAAAATGATGGCAAAATAAACTATCAAATCAGTAGGGATACCTGAAAACTTTCAGCAGAAAAATATTCCTTTACTAACCACTCCCATTCTTTCTTATCTACTCCCCTTGGGATATTCTTAAGAGCATGTTGGATTGTCTTATCTTTCACATATTTTACATGCAAGTGTCCTCTCCATTTGTCCCATAACTCATTCATCCATCCGAATATATGATCACGATGATCATTCATGTCAACACCCTCAAATTTATCCTACAATAAATTGACACTGTTTAGAGACTCAAAGCAGGAAAGAAAGTATTCCTACTTTATTGAGAGAATTAGAAAGTACTCTATCAAATCAAGAGAATGTGAGGCATCATCATACTGAATCAAGTAAGAGAACCACAAAAACAAGTTCTAAAATATGAAGGCAATGATGAGGTAATTCAAAATGCTAAGCCAAAACAAAAATCAGTTAGATAACGATGATGCAGTTCAAAATGCAATTCAAACTCTTGACTACAATTGTTACCACAAAAATTGCCCACATATGATTCAACTTTTCTCGCTTAATATCATTCCATGATGATACTCCCAACAGTCACATTTACGACCATGAACAATTTTTCCCAAATGGGTCAAAAATAATTTTCTATTTGTTCTAATAATTCAATTATTGTAAAAGGTTACTTTCAGCTTTCGTCTGACTTTGTGTGCTGTAATTTCTTTGCACTTTTTGCTCCCTTGAACTCTTTTTATCTTTCTAGGATTAATTGAACCTCCAGTTGCATAATTTTTTAAAATCTATAGGAATATCATTAAGTCTTACAAATTAATAACAAATGTATTCCACATATCATACCTTTTTCAGTTGTTTGAGAGTGTTGTATAACTTGATCAATAGATGGAGGCAATAAAATATTGGTTTGCATATTATCTTTCTCAAGAACCAAGAGATTCTTATCCATTGTTCGCATTTCTTGACTAGAAGACATGATAGAATTCAATCTTGTGCTTTTAGAAGGAGTTTGTATACGTTGATTAGCATCGAGGGCACTCTTGTTGAAAGATACCACCTCATTTTCAGAAACTCCAAAAGAGGAGCACAAAGATATAGGTGTTTGTTCTAGTCCCTTTCCTATAGCACATGGACCCAAGAAATCATATTATAAAAGTTTGTTAAAAACTTGAAAAACCAACCGATTTGAAAAAACACAACATATTTGAATAAACTTACTTGTGTCAACTTCTTGAATGTATTGCTTAACTTGATTGTAGATGTAGGAGATGGGGTATTAGTTTGTATGTACTCTTTCTCAAGAATTATGGAGTTATTATATATCGCTCCCATTCTTTAACTAGCAGACATGGTAGAGTTTTTAAGTCCTTGTCCCTTCCCTATAGAACCTGGAGAAAGAAAATCATATTACTAATACTTTAGCATTTAAATTCAGTTATACAAATTCAAAACAGCAGATCTAATTTAACTTCACATGAAGAAGTTCTAGAAGATCCTTGGAGATCAAAATACACTGGTGCGCAGGGGGAAATTTCACATAGCAATAGCATACATAAGGATAAGGGGAGATGTGGAAAATATAGCCTGGAAATAACTTTTTTGCCATAATGTGGCTGCACCAAAACAGACATTTACTCTTTGGCTGCATTTACATGATCGACTACGAACACAAATGTACTCATTAAGTGGGGAATGCCCATATCTGCCACTTGTTTGCTATCCTTATACTCAGGAGTTTTGGGGGCTGATCCTTGATTGAAAAAAGTAGAAGCACTCTATTTTGAATTGGGAGGAAGAATGCCATTGGATGAAGCAGAAATCTCGAGGCAACAACGCAAAAGAAACTCTACTTAAGGTAAGTTTTGCTTCCGCAATCTATGTCACATGGAAAGAAAGGAATCTCAGGTTATGGCAGATTAGAATGGTTCTAGATCTATAGGTTTTGGCTATTTATTTGGATCACTGAGAAGGGTAGTGATTATGTTTTCACTTGGTTTTGTATTTAGTCACTTGATAATAGTAAATAGTCTTTGAACTATAAAAAAAATAGTAGATTTAAAATATCTTACTTGTTTCCATTTCTTGGATGTATTGCTTAACTACATCACTGGATTGAGAAAATAAACTCTTAGTTGGCACATTCCTTATCTCAGCCAATGATTTAGGCCTAACCCCTCATCGTTGTCCCTTTCCTATAGCACCAGGAGAGGCAAATGTATATTTGATAGAGTTCTTCATAGTTGATCCCACCTCATTTTTAATCTTCAATGGTTTCATCTTTAACCTACAAAAAGAGACAAAAGTAAAAAATAGTAAGAAAAAAAGTGTGACAATGTAGTAATAAAAGATATCATGCCCAGAATGTGTAACAATGAATATATAATTTCATAGGGATCCCAACGAAAATAGGCTCCTGGGCAGATGAGGCTAAATGGATTTCCAATAACATACACAACAACAATTCAAAAGCATGTATCATGGGGTTTCTGCTAGAAGCTATTGTGTATAAATTGTGGGCTGAGAAGAATGCAAGAAGGTTAAAAAATACACGAAAAACAAATATAATTAGAGAGATCATCCTGAAGCTACACATCAGAGGACAAAAATATTGTAAGTGGTCTAGAATACTAGAAAACTTACAAAGATACCATGTATAAGCTACTTAAATACATATTTTCCATTATTTGATTGTTTCAAATTTGATAGGATTTAGTTCTAGGGTCAAAATGAGCTAATTGTGTATATTTGATCCACCGGTTGAATAAAAAAATTCCTTTCGACCAAAAAAAACTTCCTAGAAATATACTTTGATTTCAATACTACCTGATACTTTTGCTAAGTTCACTTAAATTGGTCCTTTATCATTCTTGATCGATGAATTTTGTATAACAATATGTCGTGTTCAGCCAAACCCAATGGTTCTATTAGAACAAAGGAAAAATAGAAACCAAACTATTTCACATGAAATTTGTTGTTCAACGGAACCTTTTAAAACCTCTTGCAAGCTATACCATCCAAATAATTACATAACATAACTCTCGCCTTTGAGTAACAGAACAATGGTTTACATGTTCCATCGACTATATGTCAAAACTTCAAAACACTCCACTTTTTTTCCGGTACATCACAGTGGAGGTAGACATATATATAACTTTGAACATGAAAGTTAAATCACATATTTGGTTAGCCCTTCTTCAAAACATGGGTTCCATAACTTTTTAAGTTTTTTTTCTATTGTGAGTCAAAGTATTTCAATAAAACAGCAAGAAATTACAACTTTTCAGATGCTATTATTTTCCAAGTATGCTTCATACAAATAACAGTAGAGAGTATACATGCTATAAGGTGTAAACGAATTTAATCGAAAACTTTTAAAGATGTAAAGTAAAAATTTTAATAGGAATAACAGGACTAGTCCCTAGTTGGCTCGAAAAATCTCAACACTGAAGACATAAAACTAATATATCACTCATGAACAAATTAGTTCAAAATTGATATGCACTTTGTATGGAATATGATTTTTCAGACACACAATACACTTCAAAAAATCAAATTATCAATTAGGAATTTCAACCCAATAATTTTTCCACTAATTGTACAAATAGAGAAAAGTGACCAGATTGTGAAATCTTTAACCAAATCAATGTTAGAGGACAGGAAGAAGAAGAGGGTAACCCTAATAAACCAAGCAATAAAATGAATTTTGTTGTGGAGAAACTACCTGCTACACTTACATAAGACACTCCATGAGGAAACTACCTGCTACAACCCAAGGAAGAAGACCCCCATGAGAAAACTTCCTACTATGATGACTTCCAATGGAGAAAACTTGCAGATCTATGATCGATGAAGAGCAATTCGATGCGGAGAGAATTAGGGCAAATAGCGACGACCTTATCTTTGACAAAATAGAGAGCTTTCTTAATTTTTATTTACTACTTCAGAATGTTTTGTTTTTAGCGCTTTAGAATATATTTTTTAGAATTTTTATTATTTTTTTAATATTCTAGTATTAGTTTTGGCACACTTTCTCCCGCTCATTAGTCCTCAATTATAATTTGGGACCGGTTACTAAGTTTCTTAGGGACCAGATTTGGTGTCTTCGCAATAAAGTATAAAATTAAGGACCGAATTATAATCTCATCCCAATATATACACCCTTAGAGATGAAATTAATAGCTCATCCCTAGATATTGGTCTTAGATAAGGCTTTTTCTTGTAGTGATTTATTGGGCCGTTTGAGATTCTACAGAGGGTTGGTAGTGTTGCCTACATGTTAGCTTTGCCTCTAATATTTTCAGCTGTTCACCCAGTCTTTCATTTCTCGATGTTGTGCCGGTATGTTCCAGATGAGTCTCATGTGTTGCATTGGGATTCGGTTCAGTTAGACGAGAGTTTATCATTTGTTGAGGAGTCGATAGCTATTCTGGACAGAGATATCAGGAGATTGAGCTCTAGTGAGATTCCAGTTGTGAAAGTTCAGTGCAGGCATCATCCAGTCAAGGAGGCTACTTGGGAGACCGAGAGTGAGTTGCGTTCTCAGTATCCGCAATTTTTCGAGCCTTTAAGTACTCTCTTCTTGTACACTTTCAAGGATGAAAGTCTCTTTAGTAGTAGATGTTGTGATGACCCTTCCGGTCATCTTTGCATTTACGCATTCATTGTACTATTAGAGCTTACTTGAAGTGGTCCTAAGTCATTTATGTCTTACTGGGACCGGTAGTTCGGTGCCCTGGTCGTTCATTTGGTCATTTTGGTTGTTTGCCTATTTTAGAGCTTCAACTTAGAATATCATTGACTTTAGTCAACATTCTTAGCTAACGTGCTCAGAATTGAATTCTGACAGTTCTGTTAGCTCCAAAACGTTGATTTTGGTCTAGTGGGACCTTTAGTTAAGGCCTGAGAACTTTCAGTGTGGGTTTTGTGTTATTTTCTCTATTTTCAGGACATTTGGAGTTGAAAGTGTAACTTTGGGTGGCTTTCGATGATTGGAGTGTCGAATTCAAAATTTGGCAATTCCATCAGCTCTGAAATGATGAGTTTGGGTTAGGAAGGTGGTTGGTTTGGGTCTCGGGTGAGCCGGGCTCATTTCTAGCCTTTGGGTTCTTATTCATTAGTGTTGACTTGGGTCAACATTTCTCTGAAACGACCTCGTATGGAAGTTTCGTCGATTCCATTGAGTCCGGAATATCATTTCTACTCTACTTGCATTATTGGTTTTTGAATGTCGGTTTCTGATTATGCTAGAAATACCCCGTCTAGTTTTGGAAAGTTGCAGATTTCTGGTTGTTGCAGGTGCAGGCCTCAGGCCTTAATCGCGATCGTGAGACTCCTTGTCGCGACCGCGATGAAGTGCCTGGTTCATTGTGCTTCGCAATCGCGACGTCCCCTATCGCGACCGCGATGAAGTCCCTTCCCCTTTGTTCTTTGCGACCGCGTGGCTAGCCTTTGCGATCGTGATGGTTTAGCTAGCGCGGTCCTCGTGACCGCAAGGGGTCCCTTCGCGATCGCGATGAAGGACCCCTGGGCAGTATATAATTTTCTCCACTTTGTCTCTTTCATTCAAAATCCTATTTATCCATTGTTAATAGCTCCAAACTTGCCTAAACTTGGTTTCTGATCAATTATTGGTGTCGGGGTACATAATTCTTGCTTGTGATCGTCCCTCTCTCATAATTGGTAAGTTTTACTGGCTTAAATATGTCAAGTTCTCTCTTTTGGTTCTTCATTGTTCCTCTTAGTTGGCTGGCTGGTTTGGGCCAATTTCTTGGCTAAATTCTCTCAAAAATCTGAGCATGCACGCCTTGGAGTATGGTGATCGTCGTGCACTTCTTTGTTTTTAGCTTTGGGTTGCGGGGCCCACGGGCCCGCCGGTGACCCGAATTTTGACTCGGCTACAATTGTAGCATTATGAGTATCATTAAACTCATTTTAATGTTTTATTCATGTTTGATCATCATTCGGGATCTCTCAGAGTGATTCGGGCTTGGATTTCACTGTCCCAGCAGCTTATCGTCGGACGATAGGTAGGTTACAGTATAAACTCCCTAGAATTAGCATATATTGGATAAAATTGTACTAGCTAGTATCCTTGGGTTGGGATATTAGGTTGGTACCATAGACCCTGACCGCTTTTCCATGATTTGTCCTCGTTTCTTTCCTCCGTTATGTGTAGTATTCTTCGTAGTTGGTATCATTTCCTTTATGGTCCTGTGTGGCCTTATTTTGGCTCTGGAACATATACGGTGGGTTATTCGGGGGCGCCCGTGAGTCTCGGGCATCGTTATCATGATATCATGTTGGCTATCTGTGTTGTAGAGCGATTGGAGCCTGTGCAGGGTCGATAGGTTATTTGTGAGCTGCTGGGCTGCTGTTTGTGTTTGATCGTATCATTCCATGCATATAAAGAGGATTTATCCATACTTTACTACGGTTTTGGCTTCGGGCCTACTAGAACTAATTTTCTAAACCTTGCATGGTCTGTGGGGCCCATTTTTGGTAAAAATGATCTAAAAAGGGTTTGGTAACATTTTAATGGGTCTTCTTGGGGTAAGGGAGTTTTAAAGGATATTTTATCACTAGCTCCACTTATATTAGACTCGACGGGGTCAAGCGCTAGACTTATTTCACTACATCTTCTGGGGTGATGCTAGATTAGGCGAGGCCGCGTACTAGAACTATTGGACTTACTATTTTAGACCTGGATACCCTCCAGGCAGAATTACTTAGGGATTATTTTGAGATTGTGGGGCATCTAGTATATTGGTCGGGGGACTTCATGGACCTTTCCATTCCGGACCAGAGGTTGCGAGTTGCGGGTGCCGGAGGAGGGGTATATGGTGTGGTATAGGTATGTGGGTGTGACCTTCCATGGATCCTATCTTCTGGGCCTTGTAGGTCACCGGAAGCGGGTAACATACGGTACTACTATCACTCTTGACTTAGCATAGCATCATATCATTCATCTGTGTGAGGTACTACCCTTGTTTGCTGCGTGTTGATTGTACGCTCCAGTAGTATGGGATGCCAGAGGATTTTGTTTTCACTTGTTTGCATTCCTTGGTTATATGGGCGGCTGGGGGACTGTAGGTAGACTCTTGTTACTCTATCGCAGTGTTATCCCCTGTTATGGTTGTACTTATAAGATTATATACGGCTAAGTTATTGCCTGTTGGATTGAGATTGGTATGATTAGTTTGGTTATTGATTACTGTTTCCGTGCATGCCTATCTTTACTCTCCTCTTCCTTTCCTTTTACTTGAGTTTACCGGTATACCGTCCATTTCTAAAACTAATTACGTATATACTATTATTGCAATGATCCCAGGTGTGTCATTTCTTTATTTCACTCGTGCCTGTTGTGTATATATTTTGCTTGCTAGCTTCGTATGTGGTTCTGTTGTCTTCCCTCTGGACTAGATCCTGTGTACTTTTCGTTGATTTTTGTGACTACTTGCTTCTATTCTGTTTGTTACTACGCTTTTATCTTATATGTGTCCAGTCGGCCTATGATACCTACTGGGTACCTATGCTTCACATTTGGTGCTCATACTACACTCTGCATCTTCTGGTGCAGATCCTAGTGTGAGCCATCGCTGCTAGCTTGTGGGAGACTCGTGCTTGGAGCTTTTGTACTGTCCTGGACTAAGGGTGAGCTCTTGGCTATCAGAGCTTGGCTTTAGTTTGTCTTTTGTATATATTGTACTCTCGTAGTTCGAAGACATGATGTTTATGTTATTTTGGACCCTTGTACTCCTTATGTAGATCCGGCTCTTATACGCTATGATACCAGGTTTTGGGTTTGGTTTAGCTTTCGCATTGTATATATTATTCATGTTATCTATTTTCTTTATCTTGTTCCCTTTCTTCCGCTTATTAAATTGTTCTTCCGCTTGGATTGTTAGATAATAGCCCATTACTGATAGTTCCAGGCTAGGGGATTGGTTCATGTACTGGGGGATTTTAGGTGCCATCATGACCGAGAAATTAGGTCGTGACATTTATATCTAAGAAATTTGGCCTGATATACTTACTTGATTTAGCTGGGGGTTGGTCTTTGGACATATTGTAATTGATGAATTCAATGAATTATATTTTCTTGTGATTTGGTGTGTTAAAGAATGATTGTTGTTTACATAAAATGAATAACTCAAGCTGACCAGGTGTTTGTTGGTTATCTATTGTTGCAATACATGCTTAGGAAGGTAATGGTTAAATGATATCCTAAGTGTTAATCACATATAATGAGGTTATGTTAAATATTTTTTGACGGTACAAGTATGACAACTTATTCTTATTATGGTTGTGATATATGTTATTATTGTGGGATGTACTAGTATTTGGACATCTTCACGGGATTGGTTGATGTTATTCATTGGTTGGATTGGGTACCACGCCTGGTACAGGTTCTATGATTCATTGGTTGGCTCGAGTTCTATGTCTGGTGTAGGTTCTATGATTCATTGGTTGACTCGGGTACCACGCCTGGTATAGCATCTATTATTCATGGGTTGGCTTGGGTACCACGCCTGGTAAAGTTCTATTATCCATTGGTTGGCTCAGGTACCATACCTGGTACATGTTTATTCATTGGTTGGCTCGGGTACCATGACTAGTATAGGTTCATTCATGGTTTGCTGGGGTACCATGTCTGGTACAAGTTTACTTGTTATTTATTATATATTGGTTCCTTGAGTGAACTGGGCTTATCTATTATTGATGTTATTCATACATGTTGATTCTTTGAGTGACTGGGCTTATCTATTCATTGATATTCATGTGGGTTGGTTTCTTTTGTGAACCAGACTTATCTGTTTACTTGATATTCATATATGTTGGTTCCTTGTGTGAACCAGGCTTAATTAGTTACTTGATATTCATATATGTTGGTTCTTTGTGTGAACTGGACTGATATGTTTAATTAATATTCATGTATGTTGGTTCCCTTTATGAATCGAGCTGATCTATTTACTTGATATATACATGTTGGTTCCTTGAGTGAACCGGGGCTTAACTGTTTGCTTGACTATGTGCTCAATTTATAAGGGTGGGTTCTTTTAGTATCCCGGGATGCCTGTAGATTGCCATAGTTGTTGTCTTAGGGATCCTGGGTGGTATGGGTTAATTACACTATATGACACAAGTCTATGTTTTCTATTACCTGTGCAGTTGGTGTAAGCTATAGGTCATTGTGGTAGAGTCATGTTTGCTGACTTGGTTAATGATTGGTAGTCAAAATTGTTGACTTAGAGTCTTATCGGGAGAGGCATGTTGACTTGAGATGATGTTTCGTCTAGCTTGGTAACCGGACTGACAAGGGCTAGGTGTTATGAACATGAGATAAGGTTACCTGGTAGTGTTCGTGTTGCACTTATGATGTGGGCAGGTTCGATGGTCTAGCGGTCATCACATTATAGGCCGTAAAGGCAGAGTGTCACCATCTTATAAAATATGGTGCATAGACTTAGATGAACTCAAGGATGCTAAGGTGTCAAGGTATGACTGGGTTAATGGAGCAAGGTTAGTATTCAATGACTGTCTGAATCAGTGGGATGTCAAGGGTAAGGAACCCCCGAGGTTGAGTTTGTAGAATTCACTGGTATTCATATAATGAGGTCTGACATGAAAACGTTATGGCTAGTTGGTGACTAGGGTTTAACGTAATAACTACAAATGTTTTCTGTTTCAATGACAAGGTTGGTAATATCTTAAGGGGTTAAGGAACTGTTTACTAAAAGACCTCTGGCTAATAACGCTTAAGTTATATGTTTTCTTCTGGACATTTATGTGATGATTATATGATTTGATTCTGGTCGACCGATGATGCTTACCAGTACATGTTGTTTGTACTGATTCTACTCTTGCTATACCCTTTTTAGATGTAGTCAGATTGCAGGATTCTGTAGATGTTTCAGATTTGACGGTGTAAAGATATCAAGCATCTTCTACCCATCTCACTCCTATGTGGAAGTTGTGTCTTGGTTTTGTACTTCTCTTAGTAGCTCTTGTACCTGTAGACTAGTTCCTTGAGAGAGATTTCAGTTGTTTTTAAAGGTTGTAAACTGGTTGTAATTTTTAAAGCATTTTATAGTTTCTTATTGACTTTCGCATATTATTTTGAATGGGTGGTAAGGGTTGTCCTATCTAGGTAGATTGGAATAGGTGCCCTCACAATCTGAGTAGTTGGATCGTGACATTGACAAGTCAAATTTTATGTCTCTGCCATACTTTGTTGAATGATTAGCCATATCGCAAATGTTTGGAAAGTTGATATTTGTATACAACTCCATTCTTCACACTGCGATATCGTTGTAGGCTAAACACGTCAAGAAATCTAAGTATTCTGGACTGTTTAAATGTCATGCCCAAAACTCAGGAAGGGGGGGGGGGACAACTGGTACCTAATGCCAAAACTTGGGCCAAAGCTGACCCTGCTAAACTATTTGCCAATAGCGCATAACAGCCATGCACAATCAAGAAAACAAACAATTATATCTTAGCTTAAAAATCATCCCTTGGTCGGCAAGGCCCCTGTCAACAGCTTTAGAAAGAAAACAGCTAATCCCAACAGTTCATATAAAGCAATAAGTAGGTAGCACATAAGTCCTGTTTGGTCCGTCAAGGCCGCCATGATATCTAGGAAAGAATAAATGCTATGCGGGTCGTCAAGGCCACCATGATCTCTATATAAAAACTAAAAACATGTATATACAATGTAAACTAGGCCAATAAGCCGCTAACTGCTAATAAAAAAATAACAAGGCTCAATTGGCTAACAAGTTATAACTAATAAACATACAATTCCAAAATAGCCACCATCATAGCTATGCAATCCAACTGACTAGTCTGCAAGCCTCTATGAATATAATACTTATTGGGACAGAGCCCCAACCTACCCAAAAACTATAAATAGAAAAAATTCAAACCTATGAGACTCTGGTGACCCATGAAAGGAAATGAGTCAACTAACCTCCTGAAAGCTCAGCTATGCTATTTGACAAGTCTGTCTGGTTGTCGCTCAGAACCTACATGCATGAATGCAGCGCCCCCAGGCAATGGGGCATCAGTACAAAATAATGTACCAAGCATGTAAGGCAAACTGAAAGGTGAAACTGAAGTGTAAGGGTTGAATAAAAGGTCGGGAGTAAAACAGAAGTACAATAACTTACCTTCCTACAATAAGATACCATCTAAAGCACATAGCAAACAATAAACTTAACAGTCCCCCATAAGCCCGGCAGGTACAAATAACATACTGTAATGACTGGGTCCATCATTATGGGTAAACTTTTCGTGCCAAATTTTGGGTCAGAAAACATCTGGGTTTTGGAGTTGAAAATTTTGGGTTAGGCTAGTCTCGGATGGTTTCTGAGAAAGGGATGGTCTAGGGAAATCCAGGTGAGGATCGGGTAATGTGTCTTGATGTGAGCTAGTTTTTTCTGTTAGCTAAGACATAGAGGAGTCTAGGGGACTTTTCAGAAATGAATTCGGGTGAGTAGAACTCCCGATATTGAGGTTAACATGAAGGGGTTATTCCAGAATGTCAGGGATTCAATGTGTGTTGTAAAATGGGTACTTTTAGGGAACTTTATGACTTTTTGTCCTGTGTCAATTGCCTCTGTGTCAACCACTATGGCAGTTGACACAGCGTTGTAGCGGCCTCCGCTATAGTGAAATAATTTTTGCTATAGTGGAACTCAACTTTGGTCAGCACCATCGTAGCAGTATAGCGGCAGCGCTATAGCAGTGTACGAACCTCTATAGCAGACTGAGATGGGATTTAATGCATAAACTTGCCCAAAACTTTAAGTTTTTATCAAGAACATTTTGGATAACGGCAAGGGAAATTTTGGACGAACCTTACTCGTTTTTCACCATTTTTCATCCCAAAGGTAAGGTTTCTACTCCCCTAACTTCGTACTATCTTTCCTACATTGTAGAATTGTGAGTGGTTGACTTGGGGAAAGATTTGGATTGACCTAAGAATGGTAGAATCCGTGGAAAAAGGGGATTCTATGGCATAGAAGTTCTTGGGTCTTTATTATTCTTGTTGGATTATGATCAATTAGCCATAATTCTCTAAATGTACCCATAAAAATGGTAGACTTAGGTGAATTAATGGTGGGAAGGCCCAGGATTGGGTGGAATGATCATAGTTTGGCCTGGGGATTGGGGTCTTGCATAATTCAGGTAATTAGTAGGCCATGTGGACTGTTTTTTGTGTCTTGTAATTGTTATTAGACCTAGAACAAGCACAATCTTCGATACACGGGAAGGCTCTAGTCCGATAGAGCTTTGTGTAATTCAAGGTAGGTGATAGTTATTGACTTCCCAATATGCAATATGTGTTTATGTACTATCGCTTAGTATTGTGTGAGTTGCATACTTAGGGAATGAGATTGTGAATGTCTACTTATCCGGTTATTAGTCTTGTGAAATGAACTTATGTTATTGCTTTTTGGTTTACAAGTATGCTTTCATTCATTATTTGTTGATTGATTGGATTTTTGTGTGACATTCGGTTGGCTCGGGTACCACGCTTGGTACAGGTTACATATTAGTTGGCTCGGCTACCACTCCTGGTACAGGATACTTATCTGTTGGGTTGGGTACCACGCCTGGTACGGGATTCTTAATGGTTGACTTGGGTACCACGCCTGGTACGGGTTTGATTTACTTGCATTGAATTGTATTCCTTCGATGGTTCCATGAGTGGACCGGGTTGTATTCTTGAATTGTGATTTATATATATGGTCCATAAGAGGCTGGGTGATTATATTTAAATATGAGGTTGGTCTTAGTGTAGACTGGGGTTGCATGTTTAACACATAGGTAATGTCCTAGGGATCCTTGGTGGGTCCGGGTTATGTAAAAAGGATATATGCTATTGTCATTTGGTGTTGTCAATGGTTGTTAATTGGTTACATGTGGTTGACAAACTAAGGAAGAGACTTGTAGTCTAGTTATACTGTGTCTTGTTTACATGTTTACTTTGCTTTACTCAGCTTTAGTTTATTGCTCATATCTTATTTATTGGAGTTGGTCGATGATCCTACCAGTACACAGTGGTTGTGTACTGATTCTACACTTGGATTTCTTTTTATGAGTACAGAACATCTTTTGGCGGTTGACACGCGACCTCACTTGTAGATTCAGTGAATTCAGGATTTAAGGGTGAGATGTTCTTCCGGGCTACCTTGTTTTCGTCCATGACTATGTTATTGCACACTTGTTTCAGGCTTAAACTCTTCTTTTTGTTTTTGGGGTTGCATCCCCGTACTCTAGACGGTTGGTAGAATATTTTGGTATGGTGACTTTCAGGTTCTAGGGAGGTTTTCCATAGATTCTTATGTTATTAGTGTTTTGGGATTGTGAATATTAGTTTCTTTTATGAAAGCTAGTTTTGAGATGCTAGATTATACTAAGTGTTGGGTTAATCTTGGTTCGCTTATCCGAGGGTTTTGGGTGGGTGCCACTCATGGAAGGTTGGGTCGTGACACATACAATTTCCATAAGTCCTAGTAGGCGCAAACAATCGCTATATACCCATATTGACCCCTTTACCTAAACCCCAGTGATAATCGGATCTAACTTTATGACTGTACATGTGTCAGGAATTAGTGAAACTCTGAGGCTTTGGTTGTTTGAGAAAGGTTTGAATACTGAATTGCAAGTGATGTCCTTGCACATTACTTCAGCAGAGAAGAGCTTCAATGAGGTCACAGACTATGTAAAGAAGTTAGAGGGGGTCAGAAAGGTTGGGCAGGCTAAGGTGTTAGCCAAGAAGTTCTGAAATGATGGAAATTTCAGTGATTCATACTCTGGGGGCCACAATCATCTAGTGTACTCTACCCATCCTATTCAGTCAGCTTTTCCAACTGCCACAGGTGGTTGTCTAGGAGCTAGTCAGCAGTTTTCAGCTCCTAGAGGCCAGGGAGCTTCTTACACATCTACCAGCGGGCCTACTCTTGATCGCGGGTGTTTCCATTGCAGTGATATGGGTCACTTTAAGAGGGAGTGCACTCACAGATAGATGGGTAATCAGACTCAATAGCAGTCTAAGGTTGTGGTTCCAGCCGGTAGAGGTGGCCATGCTAGAGGTCATCCACAGGGTGGGCGAGGTAACTTCCAGGAAGGTCGGGGAGACAGAGAAAATAGTGGTGCGGGTAGGGGAGTGGCACCGCAAGCCAGGGAAGTTTCTCGAATTGATGATCAAGCTCATTGTTATGTCTTTTCAAGGAAGTCTGAGGCCAAGGCATCAGATGCAGTGATCACAGATACTCTTTTATCTGTGATAGGATGGCTTCTGTACTATTTGAACCAGGTTCTACTTACTCTTATGTGTCTGTGAATTTTGGCTTGGGTCTGGATTTGGTTTGTGATGTCCTTGATTTCCCTATCCATGTTTCTACCCCAGTTGGAGAGTCTGTGATAGTGACTCATGTTTATCGTACTTGTCCTGTGGTGTTTGTGGGGTTGCAGACTTGGGTAGATTTGGTCATTCTGTACATGTTAGACTTAGATGTTATTTTGGGCATGACTTGGTTGTCTCCTTATCATGCAGTATTGAATTGTAATACAAAGACTGTGGCTCTAGAAATTCTAGGTAAGGATAGGATAGAGTGGGAAGGTTTGTACAAGCCTAAGCCGACTAACATCATATCATTTGTCCAGGCTAGAAAGATAGAGGAGAGAGGTTGTTTGGCCTTCTTGGCTAATCTCTGGGATTATAGTGTGGTGTCCCCATTGATTAAGTCAGTTTCAGTTGTTTTGGAGTTTCAGGAGGTGTTTTTGGTGGACCTGCCTGGTATGCCTCCAGATAGGGTTATTGATTTATGTATAGATTTGGAGTCGGGAACTCACCCAATTTCCATTCCTCCATATCGTATGGCTCTGACAGAGTTGAGTGAACTTAAGACTTAGCTTCAGGAACTCTTAGATAAGGGTTTTATACATCCTAGTGCTTCACCTTGGCGTGCTCCAGTCTTGTTTGTGAAGAAGAGGGATGGTAGTATGCTGATGTGCATAGACTACATGCAATTAAACAAGGTTACTATCTGAAACAAGTACCCTTTACCCCGTATAGATGATCTTTTTGACCAACTTCAGGGTGCATTGGTGTTTTCAAAAATTGAATTATGGTCAGGATACCATCAGTTAAAGATTAGGCCCGAGGATATCCCTAAGACTATTTTTCAGACTCGGTATGGGCATTACGAGTTCCTAGTGATATCGTTTGGGTTGGTCAATGCACCGGCAGCATTCATAAGTTTGATAAATGGGGTATTCAAAGATTATCTGGATTCGTTCGTCATTGTATTTATAGATGACATCTTGATCTACTCCAAGACTAGGGAGGAGCATGTTGAGCATCTCCGCATTGTGTTAGATATTTTGAGGCACCAGAAGTTATATGCAAAATTTTCTAAATGAGAATTTTTGTTGACTTCAGTCACTTTCCTTGGGCATGTAGTGTTAGAAAAAGGGGTGATGGTAGATCCCTAGAAGATTGAAGCAGTTAAGAGTTGGGTCCACCCTAGCTCTGTGACTAAGGTGAGGAGTTTTGTGGGGCTTGCAAGGTACTACCATAGATTTGTCAAGAATTTTGCATCCATTGCTACTCATTTGACAAGGTTGACTCAGAGGGAGGTACTATTTGTGCGGTCTGACAAGTGTGAGGACAGATTCCAAAAGCTCAAGACACTTCTTACTACAACTCCCATTCTATCATTGTCGGCTGAAGGTAAGGATTTTATTGTATATTGTGATGCTTCACATTTGGGTTTGGGTGTTGTGTTTATGCAGGACAGGAATGTTATAGCATATGCCTCTAGGAAGTTGAAGGCTCGTGATAAAAACTATCCAACCCGCGATTTGGAGTTAGCAGCGGTGGTTTTTAAACTCAAAATTTGGAGACACTATCTCTATGGTGTCAAGTGTGAATTGTTTACCGATAATCGCAGTCTGCTACATGTATTTACTCAGAAGGACTTGACGCTGAGGCAAAGGAGGTGGATAGAGTTATTAAATAATTATGATGTGACAATCCAGTATCATCCGGGTAAGGCTAATGTGGTGGCAGATGCATTGAGCTGGAAACCAGTCAGCATGGGTAGTTTAGCTTATTTGGGGGTGTCCAAATGACCATTGGCAAAGGAGATCCGGGCTTTGGAATCTAAGTTTATGCAACTGAGCATCTCAGAACAGGGTGGGGTATTGGCCAGTATTGAGGTCAAATCCACATTCATAGAAGAGGTAAAGGCCTAGCAGTTTCAGAATGCGCAATTGAGCAAGCTTCAGAGCAAGGTAATATTCGAGGAGTCCAGGGATGCCACGTTGGACTCTGGCAGGGTGATGAATTTCAGAGGAAGGATTTGTATTCCTCGGATTGATGACATAATTCAGAAGGTGTTGACAGAGCTTATGGTTCGTGGTATTCAATTCATCTGGGGTAACCAAGATGTACAGGGATTTGAGGCAACTTTATTGGTGGCCCAGAATGAAAAAGGACATAGCTGATTATGTGTCCAAGTGTCAGAATTGTCAGAAGGTCAAGTATGAGCACCACAGGCCTGTGGGATTACATCAGAGGATGCCCATTCCCTAGTAGAAGTGGAAAAGGATAGCCATGGATTTTGGGTGTCTTCCCAAAACTCTGGGAAGGTATATGACTCTATTTGGGTTATTATGGACAGGCTGACCAAGTCAGCTCATTTCATTCGGGTCAAAGTGGACAATAATTCACAGCAGTTGGCTAAGATCTATGTTAAGGAGATCGTGAGACTTTATGGGGTGCCACTATTTATCATTTCAGATAGGGGTACGCAGTTTACCTCTAAGTTCTGGGTAAGTTACATGAAGAGTTGGGCACTCAACTCACATTCAGCACAGCTTTCCATCCTCAAACAGACGGTCAGTCGGAGAGGATAATCCAAGTACTAGAAGACATGCTGAGAGCATATGTGATTGACTTTGGGTGTCATTGGGACCATTTTCTACCGTTGTGTGAGTTCTCATACAACAACAGCTACCACTTCAGTATCGACATGGCACCATTTGAGGCCCTGTATGGGAGGGGATGTAGATCACCCATAGGGTGGTTTGAGGTAGGCGATATGAAGCCTCTGGGTGTAGACTTGGTAAGGGAAGTGCAGGAAAAAGTAAGGGGCATTCAAACCAAGTTGCTGGCAGCCCAGAGCAGGCAGAAGGAGTATGCAGACTGCAAGGTAAGAGACATGGATTTTCAGGTTGGTGAGTAAGTATTATTGAAGGTATCACTGATGAAAGGGGTTATGCATTTCGGCAAGAAGTGCAATCTCAGCCCTCGGTATATCAGTCCATTTAAGGTTCTAGAAAATGTAGGAACGGTGGCTTACAGGTTAGAACAGCCACCCAGTTTATCAAGAGTCCATCCAGTTTCCACTTATCAATGTTGAAGTGGTATCATGGGTATGGGGAATACATTATTAAATGGGATGATATATTACTAGACAAGAATCTTTAGTACGAAGAGGAAGCGATTGTGATTCTTGATCGGGATGTCTGGAAGTTAAGGACAAAGGAGATCAAATCTGTTAAAGTTCAAGGGAAGCATCATCTAATTGAGGAAGCCACTTGGGAAACTGAGAGGGACATGTGGGATAAGTACTCTCACTTGTTTGAGGATTCATGTACTACACTTTTCCCTCTTTTATTTCATCTTTTCAGGTTTTGATCATTTGGGGATGAAAGATGGGTAAATTGGTGTCTACTGTAACAATCGGGTCTGTCGTTACGAGTAAACTTTTTGTGCCAAATTTTGGGTCAGAAAACTTCTGAGTTTGGGAGTTGGAAATTCTGGGTTAGGCTAGTCTCGGACGGTTTCTGAGCAAGGGATGGTCTAGGCCAATCCGGGTGAGGATTAGGTAATGTATCTTAATGTGAGCTAGTTTTTCCATTATCTAAGAGATAGAGGAGACCAAAGGACTTTTTGGAAGTGAATTCGGATAAGTAGAACTTTCAGTATCGAGGTTGATGTGAAGGGGTTATTCCAAAATATCGAGGATTCAATGTGTGTTGTAAAATAGGCACTTTTGGGGAACTTTAAGACTTTCCATCCTGTGTCAACTGCTAGCGATTGACACAGCATGGTAGAGGCCTCTACTATAGCAAAATAATTTCTTCTATAGCAGAAGTCAACTTTGGTCAGCATCACCGTAGCGGTCGATTCCGCTATAGCGGTGGTGCTATAGTGGTGTACGAACTGCTATAGCGGACTGAGATGAGATTTAATGTAGAAACTTCCCCAAAATATTTAGTTTTCATCAAGAACATTTTGGAGAAGGGCAAGGGCAATTTTGGGTGAACCTTACTCATTTTTCACCATTTTTCGTCCCAAAGGTAAGGTTTCTACTCCCCTAACTTTGTACTATCTTTCCTATGTTGTAGAATTGCTAGAGGCGGACTTGGGGAAATATTTGGATTGACCTAGGAATGGTAGAATCCGAGGAAAAAGTAGATTCTAGGGCATAAAAGTTCTTGGGTCTTGATTATTCTGGTTGGGTTATGATCAATTAGCCATAATTCTCTAAATGTACCTGTAAAAATGGTAGACTTAGTTGAATTAATGGTGGGAAGGCTCGGGAATAGGTGGAATGATCATAGTTTGGCCTGGGGATTGGGGTTTTGCATAATCCGAGTAATTAGTAGGCCATGTGGATTGATTTTTGTGTCTTGTAATTGTTTTTAGACCCAGAACAAGCACATGCTTCGGTACACGGGAAGGCTCCAGTCCGGTAGAGCTTTGGCTAATTCAAGGTAGGTGATGGTTATTGACTTATCAATATGCAATATGTGTTCATGTACTATCGCTTAGTATTGTCTGAGTTGCATGCTTAGGGAATGAGGTTGTGAATGTCTACTTGTTTGGTTATCAGTCTTGTGAAATGAACTTGTGTTGTTGCTTGTTGGTTTACAAGTATGCTTTTGTTTATTGTTTTTTGATTGATTGGATTTTTGTGTGATATTCGATTGGCTCGGGTACCACGCCTGGTACAGGTTATATATTAGTTGGCTCGAGTACCATGCCTGGTATGGGATACTTATCACTTGGCTCGAGTACCACGCTTGGTATGGGATTCGTAATAGTTGGCTCGAGTACCACGCCTAGTACGATTTTGATTTACTTGCATTGAATTGTATTCTTTCGATGGTTCCATGAGTAGACTGAGTTGTATTCTTGAATTGTGATTTCTGCATATGGTCCATGATAGTCCGAGTGATTATATTTAAATGTAAGGTTGGTCTTAGTGTAGACCGAGGTTGCATGTTTCACATATAGGTAGTGTCCTAGGGATCCTTGGTGGGTTCGGGTTATGTAAAAAGGATATATGATATTGTCATTTGTTGTTGTCAATGGTTGTTAATTAGTTACATGTGATTGATAAACTAAGGAAAAGACTTATAGTCTAGTTATAGTGTTGGCTTGTTTACATGTTTACTTTGCTTTACTCAGCTTTAGTTTATTGCTCATATCTTGTTTATTGGAGTTGGTCGATGATCCTACCAGTACACAGTGGTTGTGTACTGATTCTAGACTTTCCATTCTTTTTACGAGTACAGCACATCTTCAGGTGGATGACACGCGACCTCACTTATAGATTTAGTGTATTTAGGATTCAAGGGTAAGCTGTTCTTCCAGGCTACCTTGTTTTCGTCCATGACTATGTTATATCCCACTTGTTTCGTGCTTAAACTTTTCTTTTTTGTTTTTGGGGTTTGCATCCCAGTACACTAGACGGTTGGTAGAATGTTTTGGTATGATGACTTTCAAGTTCTAGGGAGGTTTTTCGCAGATTCTTATGTTATTAGTGTTTTGGGATTGTGAATATTAGTTTCTTTTATACAAACTAGTTTTGAGCTGCTAGATTATACTAAGTGTTAGGTTAATGTTGGTTCACTCAGCCGAGGGTCTTGGGTGGGTTCCACTCACGGCAGGTTGGGTCGTGACACATACAATTGCCATAAGTCCTAGTAGGTGCAAACAGTCGCTATATACCTATATCGACCCCTTTACCTAGACCCCAGTGATAATCTGATCTAAACTTATGACTGTACATGTATCATGAATTAGTGAAACTCTGAGGCTTTGGTTGTTTGTGAAAGGTTTGAATACTGAATTGCAAGTGATGTCTGTGCATATTACTTCAGCAGAGAAGAGCTTCAATGAGGTCACAGACTATGTAAAGAAGTTAGAGGGGGTCAGGCAGGTTGGGCAGGCTAAGGTGTTAGCCAAGAAGTTCTGAAATGATAGAAATTTCAATGGTTCATACTATAGGGGCCACAATCAGCTGGTGTACTCTACCCATCCTATTCAGTCAACTTTGCCAGCTGCCACAGGTGGTCGTCCGGGAGCTATTCAGCAGTTTTCAGCTTCTAGAGGCCAACGAGTTTCTTACACATCTACCATCAAGCCTACTCTTTATCGCGGGTGTTTCCATTGCAGTGATATGGGTCACTTTAAGAGGGAGTTCCCTCACAGACCGACTGGTAATCAGACTCAATAGTAGTCTAAGGTTGTGGTTCCAGCAGGTAGATGTGGCCATGCAAGAGGTCATCCACAGGGTGGGCGAGGTAACTTCCAGGGAGGTTGGGAAGACAAAGGATATAGTGGAGCGGGTAGGGGAGGGGCACAGCCAGCTAAGGAAGTTACTCGGATTGATGACCGAGCTCACTATTATGCTTTTCCAGGGAAGTCTGAGGCCAAGGCATCAGACACAGTGATCACATGTACTATCTAGTCTGTGATAGAATGGCTTATGTACTATTTGAACTAGGTTCTACTTATGCTTATGTGTTTGTGAATTTTGCCTTGGGTCTAGATTTGGTTTGTGATGTCCTTGATTTCCCTATCCATGTTTCTACCCCGGTTGGAGAGTCTGTGATAGTGACTCATGTTTATCGTACTTGTCTTGTGGTGTTTGTGGGGCTGCAGACTTGGGTAGATTTGGTCATTCTGGACATGTTAGACTTTGATGTTATTTATGGCATGACCTGGTTGTCTCTTTATCATGCAGTATTGAATTGTAATACAAAGACAGTGGCTCTAGAAATTCTAGGTAAGGATAGGCTAGAGTGGGAAGATGTGTACAAGCCTAAGCCGGTTAAGATCATATCATTTGTCCAGGCTAAAAAGCTAGTGGAGTGAGGTTGTTTGGCCTTCTTGGATCATCTCTGGGATGATAGTGTGGAGTCCCCATCGATTGAGTCAGTTTCGGTTGTTTTGGAATTTTAGGAGGTGTTTTTGTCGGACCTGCCTGGTATGCCTCCGGATAGGGATATTGATTTATCTATAGATTTGGAGCCGGGCACTCACCCAATTTCCATTCCTCCATATGGTATGGCTCTTACAGAGTTGAGCGAACTTAAGACTTAGCTTTAGAAAGTCTTAGATAAGGGTTTTATCCCTCCTAGTGCTTCACATTGGGGTGCTCCAGTCTTGTTTGTGAAGAAAAAGGATGGTAGTATGCGGATGTGCATAGACTATAGGCAATTGAACAAGGTTACCATCCGAAACAACTACCCTTTACCCCGTATAGATGATCTCTTTGACCAACTTCAGGGTACATTGGTGTTTTCAAAAATTGACTTATGGTCAGGATACCAAGTTAAAGATTAGGCCTGAGGACATCCCTAAGACTATTTTTCAGACTCGGTATAGGCATTATGAGTTCATAGTGATATCGTTTGGGTTGACCAATGCGCCGGTAGCATTTATGAGTTTGATGAATGGGGCATTCAAAGATTGTCTGGATTCATTCTTCATTGTATTTATAGATGACATCTTGATCTACTCACAGACTAGGGAGAAGCATGCTGAGCATCTCCGCATTGTGTTGGATATTTTGAGGCACCAGAAGCTATAGGCAAAATTTTCTAAGTGTGAATTTTGGTTGACTTCAGTCGCTTTCCTTGGGCATGTAGTGTCAGAAAAAGGGGTAATGGTGGATCCCTAGAAGATTGAAGCAGTTAAGAGTTGGGTCCAGCCTAGCTCTGTGACTGGGGTAAGGAGTTTTGTGGGGCTTGCAGGGTACTACCGTAGATTTTTCAAGAATTTTGCGTCCATTGCTACTCATTTGACAAGGTTGACTAAGAAGGAGGTATTGTTTGTGTGGTACGACAAGTGTGAGGAGGGATTCCAAAAGCTCAAGACACTTCTTACTACAGCTCCCATTCTATCATTGTCAGTTGAAGGTAAGGATATTATTGTATATTATGATGCTTCACATTAGGGTTTGGGTGTTGTGTTTATGCAGGACAGGAATGTTATAGCATATGCCTCTAGGAAGTTGAAGGCTCATGAGAAAAATTATCCAACCCACGATTTGGAGTTGGCAGCGGTGGTTTTTGAACTCAAAATTTGGAGACACTATCTCTATGGTGTAAAGTGTGAAGTGTTCACCGATCATCACAGTCTGCAGCATGCATTTACTCAGAAGGACTTGACTCTGAGGCAGAGGAGGTGGATAGAGTTATTAAAATATTATGATGTGACCATCCAGTATCATTCGGGCAAGGCTAATGTGGTGGCATATGCATTGAGCTGGAAACCAGTCAGCATGGGCAGGTTAGCTTGGTTGGGGGTGTCCAAACGACCATTGGCAAAGGAGATTAGGGCTTTGGAATCTAAGTTCATATAACTGAGAATCTCAGAACAGGGTGGGGTGTTGGCCAGTATTGAGGTCAAATCCACTTTCATAGAAGATGTAAAGGCCTAGCAGTTTCAGAATGCACAGTTGAGCGAGCTTTGAAGCAAGGTAATATCCGAGGAGTCCAGGGATGCCACATTGGACTCTAGTAGGGTGATGAATTAAAGAGGAAGGATTTGTGTTCCTCGGGTTGATGACATAATTTAGAAGGTGTGGACAGAGTCTTAGGGTTTATGGTATTCAATTTAGCCAAGCGTAACCAAGATGTACAGGGATTTGAGTCAACTTTATTGGTGGCCTGGAATGAAAAAGGACATTGCTGATTATGTGTCTAAGTGTCAGAATTCTCAGCAGGTCAAGTACGAGCACCAAAGGACTGCGGGATTACTTCAGAGGATGCCCATTCCCGAGTAGAAGTGGGAAAGGATAGCCATGAATTTTGTGTGGGTCTTCCAAAAACTTTAGTAAGGTATATGACTCTATTTGGGTCATTATGGACAAGCTGAACAAGTCAACTCATTTCATTCTGGTTAAAGTGGACTATAATTCACAACAGTTGGCTAAGATCTATGTTAAGGAGATCGTAAGACTTCATGGGGTGCCACTGTCCATCATTTCAGATTGGGGTACGCAGTTTACCTCTATGTTCTGGGGTAAGTTACATAAAGAGTTGGGCACTCAACTCACGTTCATCATATCTTTCCATCCTCAGATAGATGGTCACTCAGAGAGGACAATCCAGGTACTAGAAGACATGATGAGAGCATGTGTGATTGACTTTGGGGGTCATTAGGACCAATTTCTACCGTTGTGTGAGTTCTCATACAACAACAGCTACCACTCCAGTATCGACATGGCACCATTTGAGGCCCTGTATGGGAGGGGATGTGGATCACCCATAGGATGGTTTGAGGCAGGCGATATGAAGCCTCTGGGTGTAGACTTGGTAAGGGAAGCGCAGGAAAGAGTAAAGGAAATTCAAACCAAGTTGCTAGCAGCCCAGAGCAGGAAGAATGAGTACGCAGACTGCAAGGTAAGAGACATGGATTTTCAGGTTGGTGAGTAAGTATTATTGAAGGTATCACCGATGAAAGGGGTTATGCATTTCGGCAAGAAGGGAAATCTCAGCCCTTGGTATATCAGTCCATTTGAGGTTCTAGAAATTATAGGGCCGGTGGCTTACAGGTTAGCACTTGCCAGTTTATCAGGAGTCCATCCAGTTTTCCATGTATCAATGTTGAAGCGGTATCATGGGGATGGGGAATACATTATTAAATAGGATGAGATATTACTAGACAAGGATCTTCAGTATGAAGAGGAATCAATTATGATTCTTGATCGGGATGTCCGAAAGTTGAGGACAAAGAAGATCAAATCTGTGAAAGTTCAATGGAAGCATCATCCGATTAAGGAAGCCACTTGGGAAACCGAGAGGGACATGCGGAACAAGTACCCTCACTTGTTTGAGGATTCATGTACTACACTTTTCCCTCTTTTATTTCATCTTTTTGGGTTTTGATTATTTGGGGATGAAATATGGGTAAATTGGTATCTATTGTAACGACCGGGTCCATCGTTACGAGTAAAATTTCCATGCTAAATTTTGGGTCAAAAAACTTCCGAGTTTGGGAGTTTGAAATTCTGGGCTAGGCTAGTCTTGGATGGTTTCTGAGCAAGCGATGGTCTAGGGCAATCTGGGTGAGGATTGGGTAATGTATCTTGGTGTGAGCTAGTTTTTCCATTAGCTAAGACATAGAGAAGTCCAGGGAACTTTTCAGAAGTGAATTTGGGTAAGTAGAACTTCTGGTATCGAGGTTGATGTGAATGGGTTATTCCGAAATATCCGGGATTCAATGTGTGTTGTAAAATAGGCACTTTTGGGGAACTTTACGACTTTCTATCCCGTGTCAACTTCTAGCAATTGACACAACACGATAGAGGCCTCTACTATAGCAGAATAATTTTTGCTATAGCGGAAGTCAACTTTGGTCAGCATCGCCATAGCGGTCGGTTCCGCTATAGTGGCAGTGCTATAGTGGTGTACCGACCGCTATAGCGGACTGAGATGGGATTTAATGTATAAACTTTCCCAAAATGTTTAGTTTTCATCAAGAACATTTTGGAGAAGGGCAAAGGCGATTTTGGGTGAACATTACTCGTTTTTCACCATTTTTTGTCCCCAAGGTAAGGTTTCTACTCTCCTAACTTTGTACTATCTTTCCTATGTTGTAGAATTGCTAGCGGTGGACTTGGGGAAAGATTTGGATTGACCTAGGAATGGTAGAATCCGAGGAAAAAGTGGATTCTAGGGCATAAAGGTTCTTGGGTCTTGATTATTCTTGTTGGGTTATGATCAATTAGCCATAATTCTCTAAATGGACCTGTAAAAATGGTAGACTTAGTTGAATTAATGGTGGGAAGGCTCGGGAATAGGTGGAATGATCATAGTTTGGCCTGGGGATTGGGGTTTTGCATAATCCGGGTAATTAGTAGGCCATGTGAACTGATTTTTGTGTCTTGTAATTGTTTTTAGACCCAGAACAAGCACATGCTTCGGTACACGGGAAGGCTCTAGTCCGGTAGAGCTTTGTGTAATTCAAGGTAGGTGATGGTTATTGACTTCCCAATATGCAATATGTGTTCATGTACTATCGCTTAGTATTGTCTGAGTTGCATGCTTAGGGAATGAGGTTGTGAATGTCTACTTGTCCAGTTATCAGTCTTGTGAAATAAACTAGTGTTGTTGCTTATTGGTTTACAAGTATGCTTTTGTTCATTGTTTTTTGATTGATTAGATTTTTCTGTGATATTCGATTGGCTTGGGTACAACGCCTGATACAGGTTATATATTAGTTGGCTCGGGTACCATGCCTGGTATGGGATGCTTATCAGTTGGCTCGAGTACCACGCCTGGTACAGGATTCTTAATAGTTGGCTCGAGTACCACACCTAGTACGGGTTTGATTTACTTGCATTGAATTGTATTCTTTTGATGGTTTCATGAGTGGACCGGGTTGTATTCTTGAATTGTGATTTTTTGCATATGGTTCATGAGAGGTCGGGTGATTATATTTAAATTTGAGGTTGGTCTAAGTGTAGACCGGGGTTACATGTTTGACACATAGGTAGTGTCCTAGGGATCCTTGGTGGGTCCGGCTTATGTAAAAAGGATATATGCTATTGTCATTTGGTGTTGTCATGGTTGTTAATTAGTTACATGTGGTTGATAAAATAAGGAAGAGACTTGTAGTTTGGTTATAGTGTTGGCTTGTTTACATGTTTACTTTGCTTTACTTAGCTTTAGTTTATTGCTCATATATTATTTGTTGGAGCTGGATGATGATCGTACCAGTACGCGGTGATTGTGTACTGATTCTGCACTTGCCTTTCTTTTTGTTAGTACAGGACATCTTTCGGCGGGCTGACATGCGACATCACTTGTAGATTCGGTGAATTCAGGATTCAAAGGTGAGTTTTTCTTCCTGTCTACCTTGTTTTCGCCCATGACTATGTTATAGCCCACTTGTTTCGGGCTTAAGCTCTTCTTTTTGGTTTTGGGGTTGCATCCCCATACTCTAGACGGTTGGTAGAATGTTTTGGGATGGTGACTTTCAGGTTCTAGGGAGGTTCTCCGCAGATTATTATGTTATTAGTGTTTTGGGATTGTGAATGTTAGATTCTTTTATGCAAACTAGTTTTGAGCTGCTAGATTAAGCTATGTGTTGGGTTAATGTTGGTTCGCTCATCCGAGAGTCTTGGGTGGGTGCCACTCACGGCAGGTTAGGTCGTGACACATACAATTGCCATAAGTCCTAGTAGGCACAAACAGTCGCTAAATACCCATACTGACCCCTTTTACCTGGACCTCACTGATAATCTGATCTGAACAGTCTGACTGTACATGTGTCATGAATCAGTGAAGCTCTGAACCTCTGTGGTACCATATAAGTGTTGCCTCGTAGAAACAGCCTACCCATCCCATAGGTACAGTCTGCCAGGCTAGAAGGCACGGTAATGTAATATAATTGTTGCCCCGTAGGTACATCCTTCCCATCCCATAGGTACGGTCTGACCGTCTTCAAGGCACGGTAATATAATGTAACTCTTGCCCCATAGGTACAACCTACCCGTCCCGTAGGTACGGTCTACCTGGCCTTAAGGCACAGTAATAGTAACCAGAATGTAGGCTCTAAAACCCTGCAGCATCAGTGTCTACTGAGGCCAAAAAAAGCTCATGAGCGGAAGCAAGACGATAGAAACTACACAATATTATCATGTAATCACAGGGGACCTCAAGACAATTATAACATGATTTTCTAGGCTACTAACTAAGGAATAGAGTGCTGCTGATAGTCGCTATATCATGCTATGGGGCAAAACTCAATACTATAAGGCACTAGTCAAATAACGATGTTACACAGGCTATACAACCTTTGTCCTTAGAGGTCATGCCAGAAAGTGAAAAGAAATACTTAACATACCTTTTAACTGAAGCCCCAAAGGTGTTGCTATGAAGCTTGCCCAACCAAATGTAATGCAACAAATGTGAGAATCAACAAGGCTGCAAGAATGAGCCATAACCAATCGATAAGGCATCAATGTCACACTCGCGACCAGCCAAGTCCAAATCATAAAATGAGGCTACTAACAATAATAAATAATAACTAAATCCAACAACAATATGGTAACCATATATCAAAGGAGCAACGAGCTCCCGATGCACTATTTCAAGGCATACTTCACGTTATTCCATCCAACAACCATCTTACTTGACTCTGATAAGAATCAAACCAACCCCCCAGTCCCTCCAACACCCTAACACCATTATTACACAACAATATTAATCAAACTTAACAAGACAAAGGGGCTGTCCGGAGCCATAATATCTAAAACACCACTTCGTTGCTTGGAAATCTATAAAAATGATACTAGATCATAGAATTATGAAGGAGGATCATAGGGAGTATTTATCTCAACAAAAGGATCTGAAATCCCAAGAAAAATGAGCTGCTTCTTTGCAGTAACAACAACCAAAGCCAAAATCGACGAGAAAAATATACCACAACGATGAGCTCGCGATGTAGAGCAACTTTCGTTAAACTTCTGAGTTGAGAATCCTAACACCTATGGAGGATTTGTGGGATTATTATCTGATTTTTTGTGGGTTTTCATCTGATCTTATGAAAAAAATAACGAAGGTGGTGGTGTTTTATAAAGCACTACCGACTTTGAAGCTAGAGGGACCTGCGTAGACATGCCTACTTGTGCAGTCTTACAAAAATGCAAATATCTCTCTATTTTGATGTTTTATCAATAAGAGGTTTAGTGCCTTGGAAACTAGACTCACAGACCTTCGATTTTGTGGGTTAGAGGACTTCTAACTCTTTATAAATTTGGATAAAAGCTCCGAGATATTTGACCTAAATTTTTAAAGAATTTCTTAACGGAACTTACAATAACTTCCCCCGACTTTTATTTTGCAACTTGATTGACTTCAAAACTTAACATACGACCATTGTGAAATTAAAATACTTCATAAAACATCCTTCCTACATATTATGAACTCTTATTCTTACCCCAAAAGTACGAGTTAATCCATTGTTCAAATAGGAGGGGTGTTACATCCTCCCCTCCTTAGGGACATTCGTCCTCGAATGAATATAATGTACATGGCATCACTGGAAATATCACAAGAACTTATAAAATACCAAAGTAACGTGCCTCAAGTATAGAAATGTGGGTCTAATGTCTATTTGTTCTGAACATCATCTGATGGAGTGAACAAGTGGGGATATCTGGACTTCATGTCTTCTTTACTTTCCCACGCCATCTCTTTGATATTACGGTTCTACCACAACACTTTCACTGAAGCTATATCCTTATTTCGCAGTCTCCTAATCTAGTGGTCTATTATGACAACTGGACTTCTTTATAAAATAATTCCTCTAAAATATGAACATCTGTTATGGTACTATATATGTTGGATCTCTGATACACTTCTGTAACATAGAAACATGAAAGATCGGGTGCATTGCCTCTAACTCTGGAGGTAGCTCTAGCTAGTATGTAACTCTGCCTATCCATCACATAATACGGTAATTCCCAATATATCAAGGCCTCAACTTGCCTTTCCTGCCAAATCGCATAACACCCTTCATTAAAGAAACCTTAAAGAAGACATAATCGTCAATATTGAACCCTAAGTCCCGTCGCCTAACATCTGAATATGATTTCTAGAAGATCTGAGCTATCAAGAATTTCTCTCTGATGAGCTTAACCATTTTTCATGGCCTTCTGCACTACGTCAAGTTCAAGCAACCCTAACTAACAAACCTCAAACCAACCAAGAGGGGATCAATATTTTTTTCCACATAAAGCCTTGTACGGTGCCATACCGATGCTAGAATGATAGTTGTTCTTATAAGCATACTCAATAAGTGACATGTGATCATACCAGTTCCCATTGAAATCTAGCACACACACCCATAATATGTCCTCGAGCATTTGGATCATGCATTCCGCTTGGTTATCAATCTAAGGATGAAAAGCCATACTAAGATTAACCTGAGTCCCTAAGCCCTTCCAGAAGAATCTCCATAAATATATTGTAAACTATGCCCCTCTAACTGAAATAATTGATATTGGGACACCATGAAATCTGACTATCTCTCTAATATTCAACCCAACATAATCTTTAGCTAAGAATGTGGCACTAACTAGAAAGGAATGGGCTGATTTTATTAGTCTATCGATAACCACCCAAATAGAATCAAACTTCCATCGCGAATGAGACAACCCAGTGACAAAAATCCATATTTATCGCCTCCCACTTCCACAATGGAATCGCTTTCTCCTGAATTAGCCCACTGGGCTTCTAATGTCTACCTTTACCTGCTGACAATTTGGGCACTGTGCCATGAACTCAGCTATGTCCCTTTTCATTCTCTACCACTAATAAATCTCCTTGATATCATAATATATTTTCGTGGATCCTGGGTGAATAGAGTAACGAGAATGATATGCTCTTCCATAATATGTTGTCTAAGCCTTGTAATATTCGGAACACATAACTAATTGTTGAATCTGAGGACTCCATCTCTTTCTATATCAAATTTTAATGACTCTCGCTACCAAGCCTCGCCTCTAAGTTTCTCTTAAACTGGGATAATTGGATTGTCGTGCCTTCACCTTCACAATTAGAGATTATAGGGATGTGTCATAAATTGTGACTCTAAAATCATCAGAGTCTAATAATCTAACCCCCCCCTCCCCAAACTAGCTAGCTGATGGAGTTCCCGGGCTATCTCATGCTTCTCAGCTCCCAAATATGATGAACTATCGATAGAATTACGACTGAGGGCATCTACTACTATATTGGCCTTCCCTAAATGATATAAGATATCCACATCATAATCTTTCAGCAATTTGAGCCGTTAGCGCTATCGCAGGCTCAACTCTTTTAGTCTAAAAATATACTAGAGACTCTTATGATTTGTATATATATATATATATATATATATCAATATGCGCCATACAAGTAATTCCTCCAAATATTCAGGGCATGAATAAATGCAGCCAACCCTAAATCATTGGTCGGGTAGTTCTTCTCATTCTTCTTTAATTGTCTAGAAGCATAACTAATTACCTTTCCGTGTTGCATCCACACACAAACCAGCCTTCATCATAATACATTGCATAGCCCTCTAGACCTTCTGGTGAGGTCAGAATCAATGTTCAAGTCAATCTATCTTTCAGCTCTTGGAAACTCTGCTCGCAGGTTGTGGTCTACTGAAACTTAGATACTTTCTGAGTTAGCTTTATCAAGGGCACTGAAAGTGAAGAAAATCTTTCCATAAACCTTCTGTAATACTAGCATCTGATACAAACAATACTGCCCAAAAAGGTCATATAATGCAACCAGAACTCACACTTTGAGAGCTTAGCGTACAACCTCTGGTCTCAGTATACCTGAAGCACTGCTCGATGTGGTCTGTTTGCTCGGTCTCTGAATGAGATATACTAGAATATCATGAACAAACACAAATTACAACAAGTTAAAAAAAGACATGTATATATACCATTCATCGAGTGCATAAATACTGCTGGGGTGTTCTCCCCAAAAGACATCACAAGAAACTCAAAATTTCCATATATGATCCTGAAGGCTATCTTTGAAATATCACCTTCCTGAACTCGTATCTAGTTGTACCCTAAAGGTGAATCAATCTTCAAGAAATATCAGGCATCCTGCAGCTGGTCAAAAAAAACCATCAATCTTTGGTAGTGGATATATGTACTTTATAGTCACCTTATTCAGTTTTTGGTAGTCTATACACTTTCATCTATCCTTCTTTAGCATAAATAACACTGGTGTACCCCATGGTGACGCACTAGGCCTGATGAAGCCTTTATCTAATAAATCATTCAGTAGTTCATTCAATTTGTTCAATTCTTTTGGTGTCATTTTATATGGGGGAATAGATATCGATTGGCATCTGGTAATGTAGTGATAGAAAAATCAATCTCCCATTCTGGGGGAATACAAGGAAGCTCATCTGGAAACTCATTAGCCAATAGAAAAAAATTGAAGAGTCGGTGGCTCAACATTAATATGTTGAACTCGGAAAGTATGGTAAAGCAGCCTTTGGTGATCATTTTCTTGGCCTGGCAGTAGGAAATAAACCTGCCTTTTGGTTGCCATATTACCCTCCCACTATATAACTTCTTCCCTTGAAAAGTGGAATCTAATAGTCTTCGTTCGATAGTCAACATTAGCATAACAATATGACAGCCAGTCCATGCCCATAAAAATATCAAAGTCAAGCATCTATAGCTCTATCATGTCTGCAAAGGTCTGAAGGCAAACAATCTCCACCGTACAATCTTGATAAATCCTCTTCGCAATAATAAAGTCGCCAACTAGGGTAGACACAACAAAGAGTTTGCAACAATGTCTCTGGTACTATACACAACTTCCCAGCAAGTAATAGGATACCATACGATAATGTGGATCCTGGATCTATCAAAACATAAACACAGTGGGAGCAACCACCAAATATACCTATCACAACATCTGGCGATGATTATGAATCCTGAAGACCTATAGTGCATATGTGGAATTTTGGTCACTGCCAAAACTAGATGATCCCTCTTGGCTTCGACCTCTACCTGATAAAATCTAGGAACCACGCTTTATAGAATACACTGAGGAAAAGATCTTGTTGCTAATTTGTCTATCTTTGTTGAATGTCGTTGGTCCCTAAACAGACAATATCTTTATATATGACCCTCTCAGCCACAAAAATAGCATATTTTGGAGCCCTAATGGCATCTCCGGGCATGTGTTTATTGCATGTATCACAATGTGGTACAACTGATCAAAACTGCTCTAGGACCCTTTGTTGCTGTAAGCCTAATACTCGTGAGTTATCACTCGGACCTGATCTCCCCCGGTGATCAAACCTGATACCCTAGGACTCTGTCATGGGAGTGTAGGTGGTCTCCTTAAATCCTAAGGTCTGGAGCAACCCTGGGCCTATGTCTAAAACTCATGGGCCTAGCCCTCTTCTGCTTCCCTCTCTCGACTCTGTCAGTAGTATACTGTTAATGTCAAAGCACATCTATTCTGTGAAGCAGCATAAATCCACGAGATATGCATATCGTCATTATGTGTGGTTTGAGTACAAGCCCAATAACAATCATAAGTCGGAGAATACAACCCTTATGAGTCAGCTCCATTGCATGATTTGAGCAAGAAAAAGGGTAACATTCCTAAACAATGTCTATAGCTTCCTGCTTATAAAATGTAGTGCACAACACACCTATAAACAAGACTCTACTAGACACGGCTTGCAGACTTCCTAGGATACGATGTTTCTCTGATATCAAGTTTGTCACGCCCCAAACTCGAGGGGCGCAACTGGCACCTAATGCCAAAACTTAGGCCAAAGTCGACCCTAATCAACTATTTACCAATGGCGCATAGCAGCCACACACAATCAAGAAAACAAACAAGTATATCTCATCTTAAAAATCAGATCTTGGCCGGCAAGACACCTGTCAACAGCTCTAGAAAGAAAACAGCTACTCCCACCAGTTCATATAAATCAATAAGTAGGTAGCACATAAGTCCTATTTGGGCCGTCAAGGCCGCCATGATATCTAGGAAATCATAAATTCTATGAGGGCTATCAAGGCCACCATAATCTCTATATAAAAACTAAAAACATGTATATACAATATAAACTAGGCCAATGAGCCGCTAAACTGCCAACAAAACAACAACAAGTCTCAATTGGCTAACAAGTTATAACTAATAAACATACAAGGCCAAAATGGCCACCATCATAGCTATGCAACTCAAGTGACTAGTCTGCAAGCCTCTATGAACACAATACTTTGTAGGATAGGGCCCCAAACTACCCAAAAACTATAAATAGCAAAAAGGCAATACTTTGGGACTCTGGTGACCCCTAAAAGGAAAGGAGTCAACCAACCCGCTGAAAGCTCGGCTATGCTACCCGATAGGTCTATCTGGTCATCACTCAGAACCTGCAAGCATAAATGTATAACCCCTAGGCAATGGGGCATTAGTACGAAATAATGTAAGGATTGAACAAAAGGTCAGGTGTAAAACAGAAGTCAAATAACTTACCTTCCTTCAATAAGATACCATCTAAAGCACATGGCAAATAATAACCTTACCTGGCCCCCATAAGCCCGGTAGGTACAAACAGCATATGATTGCCATAAGTCCTAGTAGGCGCAAACAGTCGCTAAATACCCATACTGACCCCCTTACCTGGACCTCACTGATAATCTGATCTGAACTGTCTAACTATACATGTGCCGTGAATTAGTGAAACTCTGATGCTTTGTGGTACCATATATGTGTTGCCCCATATGTACATCCTGCTCTTCTCATAGGTACAGTCTACCCGGACCATAGGCACAATTTGCCTAGCCTAAAGGTGCGATAATATAATGTAACTACTACCCCATAGGTACAGCCTGCCCGTCCTGTAGGTACGGTCTACTTGGCCCAAAGGCTTAGTAATATAATGTAATTGTTTCTCCATAGGTACAGCCTGCCCGTCCAGTAGGTACGGTCTGCCCAGACCTAAGGCACGGTAATCGTAACTAGAATGTAGGCTCCAAAACCCTGCAGTGTCAGTGTCTACTGAGGCCAAAATAAGCTCATAGGTGGCAACAAGATGATAAAAACAACACAATAATATCATGTAATCACAGGTGACCTTAAGACAATTATAACATGCTTTTCTAGGCCGTTAAGTAAGGATAGAATGCTGTTGATAGTCACTATATCATGCTATGAGGCAAAACTCAATACTATAAGGCCACTAGTCGAGTAACGATGTTACACAGTCTATACAAGCTTTGTCCTTAAAGATCATACCAGAAAGCGAAAAGGAAGCCTTAACATACCTTTTAATTGAATCCCCAAAGGTGTTTCTATGAAGCTTGACCAACCAAATGTAATGCAACAAATGTGAGAATCAACAAGGCTGCAAGAACGAGCCATAACCAATTGATAAGGCATCAACGTCACACTCACGACCAGCCAAGTCCAAATTATAAAATGAGGCTACTAAAAATAATATACAATAACTAAATCTAACAACAATATGATAACCACATCTCAAAGGAGCGACTAGCTCCCGAGGAACTATTTCAAGGCGTACTTCACATCATTCAATCCAATAATTATCTTACGTGACTCCAATATGAATCAACCCCCCAGTCCCTCCAACACCTTAACACTATCATTACACAATAATATTAATCAAACTTAACAAGACAAAGGGGCTGTCCGGAGCCACAATATCTATAACACCACTTTTTAGCTTGGAAATCTATAAAAAGGATACTAGATCATGGAATTATGAAGGAGAATTGTAGGGAGTAGATTGCCTCGAAATAAGGATCTGAAATCCCAACAAAATGAGCTGCTTCTTTGCAGTAACAAAAATCAAAGCCAAAATTGATGAAAAAACTATACCACAATGATGTGCTCGTGACGTAGAGCAACTTTCGTTAAACTTATGAGTTGAGAATCCTAACACCCATGGAGGATTTGTGGGATTATTATCTGATTTTTGGTGGGTTTTCAGCTGATCTTATAAAAAAAACAACGAAGGTGGTGGTGTTTTATAAAGCACCACCGACCTTGGGGCTAGGGGACTTGCGTAGACGTGCCTGCTTATGCAGTCTTACAAAAATGTAAATATCTCTCTATTTTGAAGTCATATGAACAAGCGATTTAGTGCATTGAAAACTAGACTTGTAGAACTTTGATTTGGTAGGTCGGATGACATTTTAACTCTTTATAGATTGGGATAAAATCTTTGAGACATTTGATCTAAATTTTTAGAGAATTTCTTAATGGAACTTACAATAACTTCCCCCGACTTTTATTTTGCAACTTGCTTGACTTCAAAACTTAACATACGACCATTGTGCAATTAAAATACTTCATAAAACATACTTCCTACATATTATGAACTCTTATTCTTACCCCAAAAGTATGAGTTAATCCAATGTTCAAACAGGCGGGGTGTTACATTAAAATATGATCGAAAACTGTTAAGAGCAAGAAAACTGTGTTATTTTTTTCATAAAAAAGGGTAACACAACTTTTATTAATGACAACATTATAAATTTAAAATACAAGTACATTCATAAAATTTTAATCATCCGCATAAAACTCCTTAATATCGTCTTCAGATAAATATTATGAATTTCTTAGAACATGTCTTTTTTTCCTAGATGTTAGTTCTCTATCTGTTGACAATGCTTGTTCCTGGTCCAACTTCAACATGTAAAATCGACAACGTCTTGTTAGCATTCAATTGTTTTCTTTTATTATCCTATTAACCGTCAACTCACAAGACTCTTGAGTAAATCTAGGTATGATGATAGAGAACCTTGTTGGGATTGATGCTTCAAGATTTGCCAAGTCTCGAATGAGACATTGTGATTTGGCATATCTATGTGTCTATTCACAACGTAAACCATAATAATATTTACGAGGATCTAAAATTTTAACCTTATAAAAATCATCATTACGCTCAATTAAAAGGTGAGATTTATATTCATCTAACTCAAAGTCACTATTATCGTTTAATGAATGACTAGAATAACTGTTATGATTTGAGTTATTATCATCACTGGCGTTTGAATCTTTAGGAAAAAAGATTGACCAATCGATATTTCTATTACTCGACATTAATGTTGTAGTAGCCCTATTTTCGACCACTATTCTTAAGAAAAGAGAGGCTATCTATAGTGTTGCAAAATACAATAAGTGGGGTCATAGCTACCTTATTATGAACACTGTAGTACATAATTAAAACTCATCATCGTCGAATATTTTGCAGTCTGAATCTCACTTGAGTATATTGAAGGTACCATTGTCTCTAGCCCTCATGATACGTATTTGTATTCGATTGTTCTTTACACGAAAATAATTTAGAGCAATATTTAAATCTTGTGGTGTATTACTTTTCATTGATGTAGCATAATTTTTTGGACGTTTAAGTCCTAATACTATGATGTTTTGGACCAGTTCTTCATTTTCTGTTATGCGCTAATTCAACTCAGATATCATTGTATTATTGTAATTTTTATTGTATCTCTCATTCGGATCAATTGAGTATTCAAATTCAACTTCATCACTCAATGTCCAAGTTCTACCCAATATTTTGAATGTCTTTTGGCGTGAACGAAAAAATAATGCCTTTCCTAATTTATCTAAAAAAATATCATATTCAAATAACTTTAAATAATTTTATTGACTATTTCTAATCAAAATGATGTACATTATATACTACTCATTATAAAATTTACTTTATCCGACACATTATACTCTACAACCTACATAGCGCACATAATTTGTGCTCTATACTAGTAAGCTCGTATGGCATATTGTACCTACAACCTACATAGCACACATAATTTGTGTTTTATACTAGTACATTCGTACATTTTTTTGATTGATTAGTCAATATCCGACACACTGTACCTATAACCTTCATAGCGCACATAATTTGTGCGCTATACTAGTAAATTTGTATGACACATTATACCTTACAACCTACATAGCACACATAATTTGTGCACTACACTAGTAAGCTCGTATGACACATTGTACCCTACAACCTACATATCACACATAATTTGTGCGCTATACTAGTAAGCTCACACATTTTTTTGATTGATTAGTCAATATCCGATACATTGTACCTTATAATCTACATAGCGCACATAATTTGTGCGCTATACTAGTAAGCTCGTATATTTTTTGATTGACTAGTCAATATCTGACATATTGTACTCTACAACCTACATAGCGCACATCATTTGTGCATTATACTAGTAAGCTCGTATATTTTTTTGATTGACTAGTCAATATAAAATTTACTTTATCCGACACATTGTACCTATAGCCTACATAGCGCACATAATTTGTGTGATATACTAGTGAGCATCATGATAAAAATTATAAGTGCATACTTGAAAAAATATATTTTTCACAATGCATGAAAAAAATTTATGAAAAAATTAGTCTGCTATTAGAAGAGATAAAGGTGAGAGAAGCTCAAAGAATCCTAAAAAAATTATAGGATGCTACATCAACTTAACGAGTATAAAATAATATGGTTTAATTCGTCCATTTGAAAATAAACTAATTTCTATTTATCATCATTTAAAAATTACTGGGCACATCATTGAGGGAGAAGTACACTCCTCTAAATCAGAGTATTTTATAATTTGGGGTGAAACACTTCAGTGGGTTGAGCTATATTTAAAACTGTGTAATTACAAAGTCTTATGTCGCTGCATTATTTGACCATTTCACAAGCAGTGTCGGTGACTTTTTAGACACGTCCATTCACAAATGAATCACTGGTGATTAAACTCCTATAAATAAAATCTCTAAAATGGAAAAAATATTAAAGTTATTTCATGCATTAGACGATCTTAACTATAAAGGAGCAGATGAAGAAGAGCACTGAAAACTTTTAGAAGATGAGAAGCTGCATCGAGATTCCACCTATCTTGTGTACCTAACAGCTAAAGAATGGACAGGTCTTAAAAATATTTGTCACAAACATTAAATTATGGCGTATCGTATTACTGTATAAATCAATTAAGTGCTTGTTGTGAGCTAACACAACAAACTGGTGCAAATTAATGTATAGATTATAGTGATAATGACGATGATAAAATGATTCCTAAAACTGAAGAAGATTAATTAGTTTTAATATTGTACGTTCTCCTATTATTTTATGGTAATTTTTTTAAAGTTTGATCATGCTCATATTTTTGTTATTTAATTTGAAAAAGGTACTAGCTTAAAGTGAAATATAGTATTTTTAAAAGAAAAATAGAACGAAACTTTGAAGAGTCGAGAGCTATATGAATACATAAAGAAATATTGATTTCATATCTTTAAGGGTACAAACAGAGAACATATAAATAACTATAATTAAAAGGCATATAATGAAAAGTCAAGATCTTGAAGTACTTCAACCATGAGAGATATTTATAGCACTTAAGGGATAGTTGCGCCTGTTATGACCAGTTTGTTTGCACAATTCGCAATTACAAATTAATATACTAATCGAAACATCTATTTCATTATGTATATGTTTGTTGGATTTGACTTTTATTTTACGCAAAAATATTTTATTTGCAATCATGACAAAAGGATCTGGGAAATATGTCGCATCTTCAAGTGGAAAAAATTATCCAGAATATATTTTTACATAGTTCTGCAAACTATATTTTGGTGCGATATAATATCATGCATCAATCGCAATATGCTCAAAATTCCTGATCACACAAGAACATAAAATGTGATATGATTTTTATTTATCACATGTATATGTTTGTTGGGCCACATTAGCAATATTCAAATTACCTCCACGACTTGAGTACACTTTGGTCTTGACTTTAAATAATTTATCAACCACATTATAATTGATGTAACTATGTCCACCAGTCTTTATCCTGTTTTTCTCAATTTGTTTGTACGATTTTGACATTCAATGTTGATTCTGCGCCACTAGTCGTCTAGCACTAGCAGACCTGATAACAAAATTCTCAACAACCTGACTGTATGTGAGACGCACCATTACAGTTATAGAAATTCCCCTGACAGACATCAACAAGTCATTGAATGACTCTGAGCTACTCGTTGTAATCATGTCTCATTTTCTACGATCATCCTTGTGTAGAGTTCATTTATGAAGCTCGTACGGCTTCAACCATTCGTGGGCTACCTTATCGGTATCTTTGATCGATTACATTATTTTCAAAAACTTCTTCTCCTGATGATGTGTTGCATCTTTCCATAGAAGATTGTTCAAGCGGATAAATTTAAATTTCTTCTGATAATTAAACTTTAAATGCTTTATACAGTAGTTGTGGTAGTCAAATGAAGCTTGTCAATTAGGCAGATTTTGCACGTTGTGAAGTATACCATGATGTCTATCAGATATTAATATTACATCTTCACGCTCCTTCACAATATGCTGGTGCAAATGATGCAAAAATATATATATCTATGCTTTCATTAGCAGCAATTGCAAAAGCCAAGGAAAATATTACGTCATTACTGTCCGTCCTGACCGCAATCAATAACTTGATATCATATTTACCATAGACATGAGTTTTGTCTATTGATACCACTGATCGACCATAAGAAAAACCATCAACATATGACTTAAAAGTCCAGAACACATCGTTGAAAACTTTTTCAACAACATCATCATATCGTTCAAATCTTCATTCAACAATTATGCCAGGATTGAAGTGTTGAAGAGCAATCATATACCTTGGCAATGAGCGGAATAAGCCTTTTCCAGTTTTATAGATATTTTCAAAAATATGCTTCCGTTCAAGATAAGTCTTTATCTTGCTTATTATTTTATCGTACTCTTTGTGAACGGATAGTTGACACTGGCAACCTCAAAAGTTTAACATTAATATTTATCAAAGCAAATAACATATTGATTTATTTACAAATTTAAATAATATCGAGAAAAAATAGTACTATAAATTTATTTCAAAATTCCGAACTAAAATACCTGCAATCATGTGGATATCCAAATTAAAATGACCTTGAGGGCATGTACTCATATTACAAGTGTGAGTCTCATAATATTTTTCTATGATTCACAAGTTATATTGTCGGTCCTACCTACCACGAAGCATATATTGACATCCTTGATTTGCACGCCTGAATCTAACTCGCCAATTTTTTTTTTAGAACTCGCAAACAGAAAACTCTCTAGATATTTTAAAATGCCAAAGTTTAACAGCCCTTTACAATATTTTTTTGGATCGAAAGGTCATGTTAGTACTAGATAAAACTGATCTTGTTGAAAATCTTTTGATTCATGCCACATATTTTGTCAAGACTCATCATCATTAGGTGTATAGGCATACACTTCTGGTCCTCCGGAAGATCATCAAAAATGGAATTACATGAGAATGATTTTGAGTCCTAGAGAATGTTAGTGACATTGGTATTGACTGTTGAAGCGGAGTTTGTGGAATGACTTCTTGTTGATGTAACAGACTCTGTGACGTATCAGGCAACATGAAATCATCATCACTTTCAGATTCTGAAAATGAAACTTCATCACCCAAATCTTGAACATTATTAGAAGATTTATCACCTTCTTTATCACCATCTTCGTCACTCGCAGATATTTTGCTATAATTTAGCTGGTCGATATCATCATTGATATCTTCTGGAATAACAGGCACATTTTGCCTAACATTTTTCTTATATATCAAAAAAATAGAAAAATATTTAATTCATATTTTAAACAAAAAAAATTAATATCCAAATAATGCCTACCGATAATAGTCATCAGCACCAAAACTCGAGGAGACATGAACATTTGAGGATGTTCCAACATGATCCATCCATTCAAAATGAGAAGATTGATCAAAATTATGTTGAGATAAACCCCTAAAAAAATAATCAAAAAACATATAAATTCACGTACAATTTTTAAAATTGTACGAATTATATTTAATAACTGTAATACTGATAACAATAATAATAATAATAACAATAATAATACTGATAGTAATAATAACAACAACAACAACAACAGTAATAGTAATACTAATAGCAGCAGCAGCAGCACAACAACAACAACAGTAATAATAATAGTAATAATAATTATTATTATTATAATAATAATATTTAGTAACATTATTAATGGTAATATCAGACATTACTAGCCACTTTCATTAATAGCTTGATTCAAATTAGGTCTTAACGAGTCCATTGACATGTTACCCATAAGAATATTTTTGTAGACATTTAAGTCAGAAAAATCAGTAGATTGAATTACAGGGACTTCAGTCTGCAAATACTTCATGATGTGAAGGAGAACGTTGAGGATGGGTCCTAGGCTCCTTCCTAACATATATTTGAAGCATAGTGATCTTGATGTGATCACTATATTCGTTTGAAGCATTCAAAAAGTCTGTCAAAGACTCATCATTATTAATAATATACTCGCAATAAATTATCGTAAAGGACTTTGGGTATTGCCCGATTACACTTAATTTGTAATCTTCCGAACAAACATTCATCTTCTTATATAATTTAGCAAGAAAACTTTTGTAATCAAGATCAAAAGATAACCTAATGTTACTCTGGGGCGGGCAACTATAATATATAGTATCACCCTCATGAATCATTTCACCATCCCAATATAACGAAACTCTAACATTAGCTTCAGTAGACATTTTTATGTCAAGAATTTGAAGAAAACTACAAGGGAGAATTGTTAGGAGATGAAGAAAAATGGTGAATTTGGAGTGGTTCTACACTACTTTGGGGCCTCTTTATATAGAGTTTTGAAGAGCTTTAGAGTAGAAAAAAATGGATGAATAAAAATACATAAATACACTAATTTAGAGCACTATAATGATATGTCAAATCAAGTACAAAAGTGTAAGAAAAACATGTGATAAAAGCCTACAACACTATAATGATATGTCAAATCAAGTACAAAAGTGTAAGAAAAACACGTGATAAAAGCCTACAAAAAGTCAAAAATATTCATCAATACAAATAGATATAGTGCACTAAATTAGTGTCTATGTATAGCACACTAATTTAGTGCGCTATATTTTGAATTCCACTTAACCGACGTTAAGTTTTTGCCGTTTGAAGTTGTTGGCGCACTATATTCATAGTTTGGTTACTTTTTAAGAACACATCATACATTCGTCACTTATTAGATTTCCACACCCATTTAGGTTTCGGACTAGTTGTTGGTCGATTAAGGTTAGGTGTTATTAGTAGGGATGTACAAAACTGAATCGAAAATCAAACCAAACCGCAAATTGAGTCAAACCGGAAAAAAATTCGACTAGTGATTTGGTTTGACTTGATTTGGTATTGAAAAAAAAACCCGACTATAATTGATTTGGTTTGATTTTAACTAAAAAAAGTCAAACCCAACCGAACCAACCCGATATTACACGTATATTATTTTTAAAAATATTTTATACGTAAATTTTTTTATTATGATGTAATTTATAAATATTTCTTAAACTCTTTCACAGTTTTTATCTTTCAACATATTATTTCAAGTTTAAACTTAAAATTTTAAATGGTCCAATAAATTTTATAACTCATAAGCCATAGATATTAGTAACTCACCCAAATCAATACTACTGCTAACAAAAAATTATTCAATTCAACACTAGGAATAACAATCATGCTACATATCTATTCTTTAATTTTACATAAATACATAAACTAATTTATTTTTCTGTTTAATATTTCATCATGTAGTTAATACTTATTAAAATTATTTTAGCATGACTTAATAATACTTTTAAATTATGATTATTTTTATTATGACTTATTAATATGCAATATTTATTCTATACGATTTTATTATTTTTTGGTTGAATATTTTATTATCACTCATTTTTTTGTGTTATTTTTTTAATAAATACCTTAGATTGTTGTATTTTGCTATGACTAAAGAAATATTTGAAGCACAAGCTAATATATGTCCGGAAAAACTCGAAAAAACCCGAGAAATCGAAAAAACCCGAGGTTGAAAAACTCGACTTTTATTGGTTTGGTTTATAAATTTAAAAACCCAACACTAATAATTTAATTTGATATTTAAAAAATTCAAACCAACCCGGCCCATGTACACCCCTGGTTCTTAGTTTGATTTGTGTTGGGATGTTCAATTGGCCAGAAAAGGTTTCTCAAGAGGGCTATTTAGGAATTTAAAAGATGGCTAAAATTGAACTTAAAATATTGCCTATTTGCAATTCAATTGTAACTAAACCGTTTCAAAAGATTAATTGCTTTTGAAATCAAACCACTCTATAAAATGTAACCAATTTGAAATAAAACTGAGACAAATTAACTATTTAATTAGCTAATTAAGCTTCTCGATCTTAACATAGTAAAATACTTATTTGCAAAAACGGACTGGTTCTAGTAATTAAGACGTGAATAACTTTAATAGGGTGAGATTCTTGAGCAACCCATGATACTATTGATATTGAATGCAACAAAATCAAACAAACGCTTTGAGCCCCCAAAACTGGACTACCGCATAAAAGTCGAATGGATCTTACAACTACCTCTGTCAATACAAATTAATTACTCATCTGAGCTACATAATGTAAGGAATCAGAACAAATGCACCAAAAAATTCACTAAACTAGTCGGAAAAGTTTGATTTCACTTCATCATAATCATCTTCATCTGAATTAGCTAGATGGTCAAAGAAAGCATCAAGGTACCAAGAACATTTGTCCTTCCATGAACTTCTGCTAGCATGAGCTCGCCATTTTTGGTCTGAAATCATTTCAGGGGATAGTCCCCATTCTAGCATCTCTTCTTCAGTATGGTGGACTGCTAAGCTGTATTCGCCACCAATCCCTAATTGTAGAACTCGAAATTCACAATTTCCTAAATTGTTTAGATACTCAAATTGCTCAACTGTCCACTTGAACCACTTCATCATAAAGACACGACTAGCTAGACCATGAGATATAATCACAAGATTCAAATCGTCATTAGGGTCATGGTGGAGTCTATTCATATCAATGTCCCTCCAAAGAGATTCAAGGAAACCTGCATAGAAAAGTTTTCAACGCACAATCGAGGAAAATATAACCAGAAGTCGATACACTTTACACTTCAAATTACAGAATTGCATCTCAATTTGGAAAATTCTCATACATCTAAGACCACTGAGCAAATTCCTATTCTCTTTACCTTAAAAAGGAAGTGCATTGAGCAAGTTGTTGAACTTTGTCTCTAGTAATAACTGAGAGGTCACACATTCATCACCAGAGTGGAAGGAATCTTTCTAGGTACATGTAAGTTATGGTAGCGTGTATGATATAGCTCTGTAGCATGACGTTATAGTATTCTATACACCATGTCAGTAACAATCATTAGCTTAACCTATTTTATTTCGGGTGAAAGTATAAATTAGTAATAAGCCAGATGACCTCTAATTCAAACTAATCCAGTTTAAGGCTAAAGCTAGATCACAATATGATCTCAACAAACATGGTTCTATTTCCGAACTTGGATTAGCAATTGGATTCAACTTGCTCCTACAATACGAAAATAAAAACACTTTCAGAGAACCACGTTATTGAAGAAAGCATCTCAAATGAAACCCTAATACAATAGAAAACTGATTGAAGAACCATTAAATTCCTAATAAATTGATCTACTGCACAACATTTCATCAACTGGATTTTCATTTACCACCTAAAGAATATAGATTTCAGGTACATATACACGCACACTTCGTGGTATTTTATTCACCTTTTAAAGGCTTCCAAACTGGTGGTACAGCTCTAGCTAGCTCAAAAATCTGTAAAGCTGTCTAAGCCATTTACACCATTTTCACTAGGCAAAAAAGATACTAAAGCAACTAAGGTCATCATTTATCTGGTCATCAGTACCCCTTTAACTAAAGGTACTAACATTATCCACAAGAGAGCTACCAAAAACCGGAAAATAGCATGATATCCATAGTGCAGAAATGCAATACACACATATCTAAACATCATTTAAGTTGTAAAATAAATTACTGCAAAACAAAATATGACGTGCATCTCCCTGTAGTTTCTTGTGCTTCTTGAAAAATGAGAATTGTAGAAAGCTTGACCATTCAACTATAATGCTTTTCATTAAATACTGGGCTTAAATTGAACATCTCAAAGCTGACAAAACTTCTAGATCATTCTAATGTTGCATGAAAAAGTGAGTTATCTTCGATAAATAGTTTGAGAGAGGTGAATATCAACAAAAGTGGATGAGTGGAGGGAGAAGTTGATTAATGATACAAAAGGAGAACATGTTCTACTTATATTACTCAAAGAAAAGCTTGGAAAGGTTGTTTATTTATAGTCATCCTTCAGAATTTCATCTCTAGAAACAGTCTTCACTTTTCAAACTCCCCCAACCCCATCCAAAAGATGGAGAAACAATCTTTTTACCTTTACTATAATTGGCACAGGGAATCCTACGAATAAACAGAATAAGTATCACCATATTTTGATGCTCCACAAAGAGTAATGTGTGAGACAACAAGGACTACTAGGGAGAGAAGAAAGAGGCACACTTTGTGACTTTCTTCACTGACATACATAAATTGCAATTGTTGTTGCCATGAACACACAAATGTTCTTAAGCACCATTAAATACATATAGCATTGAGCTCACTGTGATGCACAAATATCAAGAATTGTTGCCATGAACACCCAGATATTCTTCAGCACCATTAAACGCATGATACCTATTTAGTACAATTTTGTAAGTAATTGACAGTACTACTAATCTTGAGACTTCTAGTTTCTCACACATGACACAATATGCTTAACATCAGGTAGCGTTTCTCACACATGACACAATATGCTTAACATCAGGTAGAGTTTTATTCCGCCAAAGCAAGTCTAAAATAACTTTATACCATAATGGAATCACAAAATTTTTTTACATGAAGACCAATTTTTTTATAAGTGAAGATTATTATTTACAAAGCATAAGAAAGACGTAAGTCATCCTGCTATCGTATTCATAATTTAGAATGAGCATGAATTTTGAGTATACATCCTGGTCAATAGGCAGGAAGGGCCAGATTATATATTCAGCTTTACATTTCAGGAAGGCAGGGCACATCTCATAAACAACAGCACTCCTGATTAACAATATCTAGTATCTTGGACGACGTTAGCCATCTAATGGAGGCAAATTTTCAGGAATAGTGTGCTTTCAATCACAAGAAAAAGTTGGAGATAAATATATACACTGTAAGACAAGCACAAGGTTATTTTGGCCGCAAATAGATATGCTAGCAACCAGTAACTCCAATGATAATTGTGAATGCCGGAGAGGATAATGTTTTAGGTCTGAACTTGATGGAATTGTTAGGGGCTGGTCAAGGGGCATCCCGGTGCACAAAGCATCCGGCGTTTACATAGGGTCTGGGGAAGGGCCGCACACACTAATTTGGCTCCGTAAGCCATCTCCTCCTTTCATGCTACGTAGGTGGTGTCAATTATAAGTGATGTATTATTTTAACAACAGAAAACTTGTGATCATGAAATTGGATAGAATTATGATCATGTTCCCATTAACATGAATATTAAAACATGACATCTAAACTTCAATTTTTCCATTATCTAATGTTCTTGAATGCATCATAGCAACTTATCCCAACAGGTCCATTAGTTGACTAAGATAGTTAATACTGAATTTTCCTATTTGGGGTTGTCAAGATATTGTCAGGAAGTTGATCAAAACTGAGAAACATGTTAAACAATTAGGATGTGGTTAGCTAGCAAGAGGCTGGCAACATTTTCTACTAACGTAGACATGTCGAAGATAAGTAACCCAAGAATTTGACATCATCATGACTCGTGCATGTTAGAAACAGACCACACACCTACTTATTTACTTAAAGTAACTTACATGTTTAATGGCTTAAACTAATAGTTCGGCAAGAAATCTCAATTCTACCTTAACCCTAGCATGCCAAAGACATGCTTACGCAGTCCAATTTTACATCAAGTTTGTTTTTGAAATGGCAACAACTTGTATTAAATCATAGAAGCTATGAAGACCATTATTACAGAGAGTATGAGCAAAATATCTACTCCTCTATAGAGGACTCTTAAACTTGCAATAGAGACTCAATGTGTTCTATGTACTCTTAATTACACCAAAAATGAAAAAGCAAAATACAACTGAGCTTTATCTTCTGGAATTGGGTTTCTTTTTCCTTTAAAACATCTTAGATTCCTTAATGCATGAGCTATTAGGTAAAAGTACTTTATACAATGAGTGTATATAAGTGAAATCCTAAGTGCATAGTTATATATTGATAGAGAGAATCAAGTAGGTAGAGAGAGGGAGAGAGAAAAAGATCTTACTGGAAACTCTGTCATAAACATCAGCAGCTGATTCTCCCTCAGGAAATCGATAAAAGAAGCGCCCAAATCTCTCCCGAGTCTCCTTGATGGCTTTCATGCGCTCCGCCACTTGAAAATTACCAAAATCTTGTTCTCTAATTCGGCATTCTTCCCTCACGCCAAGCACTCTTCGTCTGGAAAAAGCCCTGCCGATCTCCCGTAGCGTAGAACGTGTTCGCACGTATGGGGAGACGTAGAAGAAGACCTTCCAGTTATCTGACGAGCCATTATCAGAAACCATGTCAAAAATGCGAGACCCAGCTTCCTTGGCTTGATCAATTCCCTTGGGAGTTAGCGGGATCCTATAATCGGGCGTGACGGTGTACATGGCGTCGTCTCTATTCCCTTCGCTTTCGCCGTGACGAACCAAAATTATGCGCTTTGGTAGGCACTTGGGTATGGGCTTGTGCTGATTTTGACTATGAAAATGGCAACAGTGGCAGTGATGCTGTTGATCAGGAGTTTGGGCGTGGACGTTGTCATCAGCGATACTATTTATCATTATATTATCGTTAGCTTCCCAAATAGGGTCAGATTATGGGAATTCTGCAGCAAATGTGGACATTAAAATAGGGGGTTTTGGCAAGGGAAAAATGGCGGATTGGAGATGGATCGCGGAGAAGAAGAAGGAGGTGACTTGGATTTCTTTCCTAACTTGGGAATGCTGCTGCTTTTACATTTGAACTTTGACGCCTCTGATGCCATCTGATTTTTGATTTTGTGCGCTATTTCTTTTGTCCCCTCGTAATAAAAAGAGTGAAAATTTCATGGGGTGGTCATTTTCTGTCCTTCTATTTAAATTATATATTATTTGATTTATATTATTTTATATATATATATATATATATATATATATACTGTGAATAAACTTTAGACAAAACCTTGTCTCCTCCTCCTCCTTTTTCTTCTGCTCCTTCTCCCCTTCTTCAGCTTAACTACTGTGAGATTTTCTACTATGATAAACCATTCATGGTATATGTCTGCCGTAGCAATATTGTTGTCCCACTATTCTCCTGTCCCAATTACATCACAGTGCCAACTCTCTTGTAAACTAACTTTCATTAATGTGCTTCTTGCTAAACATTTCTTTTGTCATCTTGGTTTTAATACTTTTGATGTAATTTATGCTTTCTTTTAAGAGAAAAGACATACAAGATTGATGTCACTTTGATTAAACAAGTAAGATTGAAATGTCATGATCCAATTTGTCTAAGTCGCAATGGAACCTATTCCAAACCTGCTAGACAAATCAAAAAGCATAATAACTCACAACATGATATTTAAGAAACATGAATAAGTTTAAAGGTAGTAAAATTTCAAACAAATACAAGTCTAGAATCAGTACAATGCGAAAAACTAATAAAACTGTGAAACCTGGTGACACAATTCATGAGCATCTAAAATAATAGAATAATACAACTGTTTTGACTTAGCAATCTCTTCTGAAATAAAGAACAATGTAGAAAATAAAACAAGAGACTCCAAGGTGCTATGAATAGGACCAAAGAGATTTCCAAGACGGTCCCCAATTAGTTCCTGGCTCACTCGTGGGTTCTGTTGGTGCACGAATCAGAGTGCAGTAAGTATAATATGAGTACATCAATACGTACTCAATAAGTATCATCAACATCCCCAACAAGGTATTGGCGAGAGTTGATATAGAAATACACATTTAGATAACTTGTGTAATAAATATATAATATGGAAAGAAATAAAGCATAAACGAGCATAATAAGATATGCGTATATAGATCATATTAAGAAATGCATTGATAATTCTGAATCGTACCCTTGTTAAAGAGTACCAGAAGTATTTCTAAGTTGAATCTAAATATTACAACTCAAAATAGTAGTGATAAAACTTGATAGAAACAAGTTCTTTATTCCAGCAATTGATTCTTCTTCTTCGAAACTCTCATGTAGACTTTTCTCTAAGTTTGTACTCTCTATTTGTGGATGGTCAGCTTATAAAGCATTAAAGCAATTCTTTATATAGGAGCAGAATAGTCATTTATGTTTTTCTAAACCCAACCGAGAATTGGCTCAAGACTTTCCAAGAATTCAATATTTGTTTGACTAGGTTTGAAGTCAAAAAAACATTTTCTAATTCCAAGTTAATTCTGTTTGTTCAATTATGGTAACTTTTCATTTCATGAAATTCAGTTCCTTGTAGAACTGAATTAAGTCTAATTATAGTTCTTTACGGTTTTCTTGTGTGCACGTGGAATAACTTCTTCTTGCATCGAGAAAATAGTCTCAAGTTATATCTTAAGGAACAAGTTCTCTCATCAGTTCCCCTGCAATGCTGCCAGCTTGACCAGTTCATTTTGAAGATATGCTTAGGACCTGGTACTTGTAATTCTTTGTCCATCTTCCATGTACATAGATTTTCACTTATACAATGTTTGTCAATTATCAAAATACCATATGATCTTAAATGTAGATTCAAATTAAGGTTTCTTAACAAATACTTCTCGACCATTTTCTTTTGAGCAACCATCTGGAGATGTGCCATTTCTTAACATTCTTCCAAGAGGTCTAACTTGATTGCCATTGCTTTATTTTTGGATTCTTCAGTTGTTGGGCATACCTGAGGGTTGGTTCTATTACATTAATGGAAATTAGTGCTTCTATTTTGTACACGAGAGAGAATAGTGTTTCTCCCGTGCTAGTTTTTATCATTATTTGGTAAGCCCATAAGACTCTTGATAACTCTTTAAGCCATCAAGCTTTTGTAACAACCCATCCCATCGTTACGGTGTAGTTTGGGTTGTAAGTTTCTCGCTAGAGTTATCCCTAGGATGAGAGTTGATAAAATCTCAACCTAGGGTAAGTTTTGACAAAAATATGGTATTGTGTGTCATAGAGATGAATTATGTCTTGTGGTGTAGTATTTGATAGTGTGACATCTATTTATAGATAGTGGAGTGGTGTGGGATCCTATAGGAAGTTTTAAGATGATAAACGAGTTCATAGAACTTCAGTTATGATGATTGTCGCATTGGGATTAATTTGTGATGTCTAGGAATCAAGGTTGTATTGTGAAATGGGAAGTTTTGGATGAGTTCTCGAGTTTCTATTTTTAGGACCGCTAGATGAAGTCTTGCTACAACGAGTCTGCCATAGCGGTACATCTTTTGCCATAGCGAGCCTGGCAATTCATTAGAGCTCACCGTGGAGAGCCAAGTCTCACCATAGTGGTCTTGCCTTAGCGAGAAAGCGACCATTGTAGCGAGCGATGGGGCCAGATTACCTGACTTAAGGCAATTTTTTGAGTGTATTTCACAAAATCCCAAAATCATTCTAGAGCTCAAAGAAGGTAATTTTTCCAAGGCTAAGGTATTTTTATTTGTTTGAGGTAAGTTCTTTTATAAACCTCTTTGTTTGACAATTGTTAATCCTTATAGAATTATTAGATTATAGATTAATGATAAAATTCTTGGGTTAGAGCCCTAAGTGCATCAAAAGTAGGAAAAATCTTATGGGTAGGTGTAATTTCCCTAGACTCGATCCTAGGTTCTTATTTATTACTTTCTAGCATGAACTTAGTATTTCTAAACATGTTTAAAATGAATTGAGAACCTTGAGTTCCATAAAGGTGTGACTTTTAGCACAAAAATGGCTTAAGAAAGGGAATTGGAGTAGAAACTCCATTAATAGTGATCATATGAATAATGTGGGGCTAGTTGATGTTTAATTAACCTTTGGGGAACTCTACATACCTCAAATAAGGGTAGAGTTAGTGGGTTAAATTCCCAAGGCCTAAAATAAAGAGTAAATAATTAATTACTCTCTATTGTTTATCTGTCTAGACTTTGAATGCTCTGAAGCATTGAGGAAGGGCAAGGCTATTGCAAGGTAGCTTGTGGTTTGAAATTTTTCAGTTGAGGTAGGTTACGGTTTAATTGGAGTTGAGACTTGATTTAGTGCTTGAATATTTTTTAATTGAATAACTTGTGATTGGTCTTCGAACATATTTGAGTTGATGATTGTGATCATGTTAATGCTTGAATGAATAATCTATATACCTTCAAAATGATTTAAAGAACTTGTAATGATATGTGTATGTGTGATTACTGCACTGTATTATATCCTGAAAGATAGAGACTTGGAACCATAGGTTTATATTAGTTGAAGGGATCGGGTACCAAAAGCCGGTATAGATTGAATACTGACTTTATTATTGTAGAGTAGATACCACGAGTCGATACTGATACTGGTACTAACTTATTTATTATGGATCGGGTACTATGAGCTGGTACAGTATATGGACCCTGGTGCTTCCCCTGCAGGTCATGGCTAGTTGGGCAGAAATAAGTTCCTTTAGTATGTGTGTACACATTTACAGTTACTTTTACATTGTTGGTGATGTTGTGAGATTGGAAGGGTATATTGAGATGAAACTATGAGAACTGAGTTACATTTGTGAAAGTGAGGAGGACTTAGATCCCCGTGAGATATAGTTGCTATGAACGTGAGTAATTGAATTGCTATGATAATATTTGGTGACTTATATGATTTGTTGTAGACCTTGTTTGGTTGACTTGAGGTGATTATTTGTTGACTGAATTACTTGCTAATTTTGAAGTATCATTCTACTTGTATTTGATTTAACTGTATACTTGTTCTAAATTGGGCCAACCTATAATGCCTACCAGTACATAGTGGTTTGTACATATACTATCCTGTACTCTTCTTTTGTTAAATGTGAACCGTGTTCTACAGGCTTAGACGCGACCTTACCTCTAGCCAGGACAACTGATTTTGATCCAAGGGTGAGCACTACATCTTTAGGCTGCTATGGATGTTCACTTGGGTCATTGTCCTTCTTTCGGATGATGAAACTCTCTTTATTTTGATTAGTTTTGGACATCTTAAACATATTTGGTTTTGTTTAGAGTTTTTGTACGATGACTTTTGGGTCTTGGGGGAAAATGTAATAGGTAGTGATTTCTTCCGCATTTAGATTATTTGATTATTATTCAGTTAATTACTTTGATAGAGTTGGTTTTACTTACTACATTGCTTAAAATTGCTTAATGATTGGGTTAAGGATTGGTTAGATGGTTCTCCCACTGGAGGTTTAGTATGGGTGCCACTCATGTCCAGTTGGGCCATGACAAAGTTAGTATCAGAGTCCTAGGTTCATCGATCTTATTGTACAAGAACTTATCTAGTAGAGTCTTGTAGAATGGTACAAAGATGTCTGTACTTTTCTTTAGAAAGCTACAGGACACTAGAAAAACTCAAATTCTTCTTTCCTTCATGCTTTTACTTGATTCCAATTGGTATCTGGTGATCCAAATTGGTATATGACTTCTTTCACTCTTATTCTCACAAATAGTGAGAACATGGGCATCAGGAGCAAGAGCTGAGGTACCCGAACCAGCCATTGAGGCTGCAGTTTGCGGGAGAGGGTAAGTGAGAGGGAGAAGTAGAGAAAGAAAAGCAGCCCCCGCCAGTGGCAGGGTTTGGGCTACAACACCGGCTAGGGAAATGTAATGACTCTTCCGGTCATTTAAGCATTTTTGCCTTTTTTATACTATTAGAGATTGCCTTTAGCGGACCTAAGTCATTTATGGCTTGCTAGGACTTGTAATTCGATGCCCGAGTGGTTTGTTTGGTTTTTTTGGCCGTTCCTTGTTTTAGAGCTTTAAGCTTTTGAAATTGTTGACTTCAGTCAACATTCTTGGTGAACGTGCTCGAAATCGAATTCCGACAGTTCCGTTAGCTCTGAAGCATGGACTTTGATCTAGTAGTACCTTTGGTCGGGATCAGGGAGCTTTTCAGCTTGGAATTCTCTCTCGTTCTGCAATTTTAGACCAGTTGGTCTTGTTTGGTTGACTTTGGTAAATATTTGGACAAGACGGCCTCTGATGAAAATTCTGTCAGCACTGTTAGCTCTAGAATGTCGAGTTTAGGCTAGAGGTACCATTGGTTTTGGTCCCGAGGCTTCCAGACTTATTTTCGGCCATTGAGTTCCGTTTTAGAAATAGTTGGCTAAAGGTTGATTTTGGGCGTGGGGACCACTTTTCATTAAATCAACCTCCGATGGGATTTTTGTTGATTTCATTGGATCCGGAATGCTGTTTTTAGTTGAATAGCTCAGGTCATTTGTGTTTGCGGGACACCAGATGCATTCCCGGTGACCCAAAGTGTGGAAAATCTGCCCTTGACAGCTGGTTGTTGTCATGGGCCCTTTTGTTCATCGCTTTCTCGGAGGGGTGGCCGCGTTCGCAAATAGTAATTTCCAGCCACCCCACTTTTGTTCTTCGCGTTCGCGGATGGCTGGCCGCATTCGCGAAGGCCATTTTCCAGCCGTCCCATTTTTGCTCTTCGCGTTCGCGGAGGGCTGGCCGCATTCGCAAAGGGTATTTTCCAGTAGCTATTTAAGCTGATCCCTTCATTTTTCCAACCATTATCCTTCAACTTCCCCAACTCTAAGACACCAACAAAACTCCCTAAATTACTCCAAATCATTTCCTAGCTTCGTAAAATTGTCGTTCTTCGATAATTCGTGGTTCCTCGTCAATTGGTAAGTCTCCTTCATCGACCCTTTCTTCTCTTGCTTTCTATAAATCCTCCATTGTTGTTTATTTTCAAATCTTGAGATTCTTGTTGAATCTGCCCGTTTATGATTTGCATGATCGTGGACTCACTCAATCTACCTCCTTGGTGTAATTTCTAGCATTGTGGTAAGCTTCCTTGCCCAATTTCTGGATTTATTTCTTGAAAACTCCTCTTTTATTTCTTGGCTTAAGCAAGCTGTTTTGAGCCCCAATTATTGTCCATTTCCTCTCAAATTTTGAGCATGTACTCCCCGGATGGTAAGAAACACATGTGTATTTTTCTTTTCTGGTTTTGGGTTGCGAGGCCCACGGGCCTGTTTGTGATTCGAATTTCGACCCGGTTATGTTTATAGCATTATGGGTATCATTAGTCTCATTTTAGTTTGTAGATTATTGTGTTGATAGTGGTTTTGTAAATGGTAGATTCCCGGAGCAGTTTGAGATTGGAAGACGCCGTCCCCGGAGCAGTTTGAGATTGGAAGACGCCGTCCCCGGAGCTAGTCATCGGACGACAGGTAGGTTATGTATTTCCCCTACCTAGACTCTGCGTATATAGGCTATAACTGCATTAATTAGCATCCTTGGGTGGGTTGCTATAGGTTGGTACCCCAGATCTCGCCCGTCTTTTCTGTTAGCTTATTTCATATGTTATTTGTAGTATTCACGTAGTATCATATATTACTCTTGAGGTCCTGTGCGGCCTTGTATTGACTCTGGAACATAGATGATGGGTTATTTGGGAATGTCTACGAGTCTCGGACATAGAGATATCCTTTTAGGCTGGTTATAACTGTTATAGAGCTGTTGAGCCTGTGCAGGGCCGATAGGAAATATTTATGAGCTATTTTGGGCTACTCTATTGTTTGCGAGCATATCATACATGAAAAAGGTTTTCCCTGCATGTTTTACCACTAATTTGGCTTCGGGCCTACTATAATTGATTTTCTAAACTTTGCATGACCCCTACGGCCATTTTCAGTATTATGACTTTGAAAGGGTTTTGAAACTGGCTTTTATGAAACCTCTTGGAGAGAAGAGGATATTATGACAACTTGATCCACAATTTTTATACTTATACTAGACTCAGTGAGGATAGGCTCTAGAGTTATTTTACTACTGATTTAGACCCGGCTACGTTCCGGGCACCCTTGATAAGGGTTATTGAGACTTGACTACTGATTTAGACCCGAATACACTTTGGGCACCCTTGGACCAGGTTTTTGAGATTACTACTACTGATTTAGTCTTGGATCGAAGCCGGGCATGTATTACGAGGTTAGAATTATTGGGTTACACTTAAGGTTTGTGGTTTTTAGTATATGGTCTACGAGTAGACCTCTATAGACCTCTGTCATTCTTGGTCCATAGGCTACAGGCCGACGCAGCGTGCCAGGAGGAGGGGTGTATAGCGTAGGAGGGGTACACAGGAAAGGCCCTTCCATGGATCCTGCCTCTATTGTGCCTTATAGGTACCGGAGGGGGTAACATGCGAGGCACTATTACATCAAATTTATCATCATCATGCATATTTCACTCGGATTCCACCCTTGTTTGTTATGTGTTCAGTGTACACTCTGATTGTATGGGCGGCCGGAGGGTTTATTTTTACTTAATTGTGTTCCTTGGTTGTATGGGAAGCCGTTAGGATTGTAGGTAGATTATTACTCCTGTTATTTTATAGAGCTTGTCATGGTCCTTGGTTCTTGGTGGATTGGTAAGTTTTAGCCTGCTGAGTCTCCGAGTTTTGGGCTTGAGTATTGAGGGGCTAGTGAGTCCTATATCTTTGAGGCTCCGTCGTGTGTCCTCCTGAGCGGTTGTGATTTATCGGACGTCATTCTGTATCTTGATTCTGAGTAGAACTCTTGGTTCTGGTGGTTTAGTTAGTCCATTCTAGGTTGTAAATTGTGAGCTGGGTCCCGGTTCATGCTTATCTTGAGAGTTGGTTTTTTTGGTATGTTTTCATTACTTTTATGGCTTCTAGTTGATTTTGTTGGGTTGCTTTCCTTCTTTCCCTTCTTACTTGAGGTTACCGGTATACCGCCATGTTCCTGATTCTCTCTCTTTATTTATACTATTGTTGCAAGGATCCCAGGTGTGTCCCTCTTTCTTACACATGTGTTCTGTGTATATTTGTTTTATGTGCTAGCATTGTTTGTTTATAACTCTTGGTTGTCTGTTCTCTGTGCTAGTTCCTTGTGCTTCCTCTATTGCTCTCTGTGACCACTTTCTTGTTATCTGCTACTTACTGCTTTTATATCTTATATGCGCTCAGTCAGCCGATGATGCCTACTGAGTACCCATTATCTTGGTGCTCATACTACACTTCTACATCTTTCTGGTGCAGATATTAGTTGAGATTTCACCATTGATCGCGTTGGACACTCGTGCAACTTTTGGACATTTTAGACTAGGGTGAGTGCCTAACGGTCAGGTCTTGACCACATCTCATCTTTTGGTACTGTTGCTCCTTGTACTTTCGGAGATGGATTTATACTGTATTTTGTTACCTCTAGCACTTGTATTCTATTAGAAGCTTCTGTACTGTCGATACCAAGTCTTGGGGTTGGTGTAGTATCGTTATGTATATATTCTGGCTATTTGCTTCCGCATTGTCTATCTTTATATTTTGCCTCCGCTCATTTCTTCTTATCGTGCGTATTGGTTAGGTAGTAGCCTATTACTAATCATTTCGGGCTACAAGAATTGGTTCGCCTACTGGGGGGTTGTAGGTGCCATCATGACCTGAGAAATTGGGTCGTGATAGCTTGGTATCAGAGCTCTAGGTTCATTGGTGTCGTGGTACAGAAGCAAGTGTCTAAGTAGAGTCTCGTGACTCGGTACGATAACGTCCGTACCCTATCTGCGGGAGGCTATAGGGCATTATTAGGAAAATTTTTGTTTCTTGGCTCCTTATTATGCGTTCTTGGCTCTATTGGCTTCTAAACTTTGGTTGTTTCATTCCTCCATAGATGCCTAAGACGAGTTTGACAGCGGGTGGTGTCGAGGCTTCTGTGCCTATTGCTTCAGTGCTTCCGTCAGTGTCAGGACTTCACTGTGAGAGCTCATCGCATCAGATAGGGGGTATGGGGTCAGCCCAACTTTCGATTGGATTCACAGCTACCTCAGTTCTGCAGGACACCGTGGTTGGGACTATGAGTCCTCCAGTGGGTGTTTCCATACCCGGTTCTACGAGCAGTGCCTCAGTCAGGGTCGAGCTTCTAGTCCTCCAGCAGGGTTGTATGTTGCTGTTGGAATATGAGGTGAGATTTCACGAGATGGTTAGGCATACTACTAGGACTGTGCCATCAGAGTTTGATCGGGTTCAGAGCTTTCTTGGGAGTTTGATTTCACCACTCCATTTGGCTACCGAGCACTTGGTTACAGTTGGGACTACCTTTCTCCAGGTAGTGGATCATGCTTGGGATATTGAGGGTTTATATTGTGAGGCTTATGGAGGTAATGCTAAGAAACGTCATTGTCAGGACAGTTCTCGAGGTTCTCAAACTCGAGGTAGGGAATTCTCCACCAGAGATATGTTCCACTACTTCTTATTCATCAGGCCAATTTTAGTTGCTCCGCAGGTTCCAGAGAGTGGTGGTATAGGGCGTGTTAAGCTTAGTGGACATGGTACGGGTCAGATTTCTTGAGGGTTGTATTCAGGTTGTGTAGGTCATGGTGGCCATCCAGTTTCAGTGTGACCTCCTCGCTCGTACGTAACCAGTGGGATTTGCTTTTAGTGTGGTGTGCATGGGCACTTTGCTAGGGATTGTCCCATGATTCCATCTTCTATCCAGCAGGGTCAGCAGGTGTTATCTTCCAGGGCTTCAGTGCCACCGGCCAGAGGTGGAGTGCAAGGTAGTAGGGGTGGTCCCCAGGTGGTTAGAAGTGACTTTCAGCCAGGTGGTTCAGGTATCCATCCAGAGTCGACAGGCATCGTGCATTGGAATAGGGCTTCTTTGGGTTGCTATAGTTGTGGGGTGATTGGTCATTATTTTAGAGACTGTCCCCATCGAGGGATGACAGAGCCTTCAGCTTCGACTATTTCGGCTAGTGTTAGGCACCGTCAATCTAATGCTCTTCTTGGTGGGCCCGAGGTAGAGGTTCCTGATATTGTTGCTCCGGGTAAGGCTTTTGCTACCTTGACTTGTGATAGTATTTTTTGCATTGCGATTTTATCCCTTCTATCATTTATTTGCTTATATGTCTACATGCTACTTTTTTAGTTGTTTGGCTACCTGAGTTGTAGTGTTTATCCGTTGTTTTCGTGGTAGTTTATTCCTTAGTAATGGATGGGGGTAAGTTATCCTCCTTGTGAGGTGTTTCCTCGGAGTTGCAGTTCGTGGGTAGTTCTTGTTAGTCTCTTTCTGGTTGGTTTTGCTTCCAGTTTCATTATGACTCTAGGCTTGTGTTAAGTCTTTCTTGTTGAGCGTTCCTAGATGGTTGTTTCCTAGGTGATGGTCTAGCGTTTGCTAGAAGTTCTTATTTTAATTGGTGTTACCGGTAGTTGTGCCAGAGTTTGAGCTCTTGTTTTGAGTTGAGAGGTGTCGGTTATGCTAGCGTGCATAGATTGGTTTTGGTTTTAGGTGATTAGAATCGACCCTCTTTATTTGGTTGGTTTAGGAGGTTGGCAGGTATGTGGGTTGTTCCCATAGTCTCCCTCAGTTTCTTGTCTAGTTGGGTTGCCTTATTGTTTTCCCCGGTTCCAGTAGGAATGAATTTCGATCGTAGTTCTCTCATTGAGCCTTTGATTGTAGCATTCTGATTGAGTTTTGGCTTTAGCATTTTTTACTAAGTGTTGACAGTAGCCTCGTGGTTGAGATGTATTCGTAGCATTCTGGGTGAGTCGGGCATCCAACCCATTTTAGAAAGGAGTTTGTAAGGTTCAGTATATGCTACAAAAAGGTTTTGTTTAGTTGAAAAAGGAGGGAGATGACTCCTTGTTCGTTCTTGTGTGTTCTAGTAGCTGACTGAGAAATTGCTTTGGGTTACGGGTTGGTGACTTGATTCGACTGACTATAGAATTCAGTGGTTTTCCTTTGATTGGTTCGAGATTTCAGTAGCAGCTGCAGTTATGGCAACTTGCATATTCAAGCCTAGTTGGCTTCGGTTCCTAAGGGTTCACTGGCAGCATATGGGTTCGACAGAGGCGGTGGTTAGTGGTGAATGCTCAAATCCTGCTCTCCAAAGTTGGAGGCCAAGGCGAGCGTGCAGCAAAATAAAATTTATAATCCCAACGAGTGTCGGGGTCGTACCCAAGGGACTTGGAGTAGCTAAATAGAGATTGTATCGAATTGAGTTCAAAGCGAGAGTAAATGCTCAAAATATAAAGTAAAGGGTGGGGGAATTGGGATGTTGTCACTACAATCACAATTCAATTAAAAAGCAATAAAATAAAAGCGGGTGTACCAAGTTGACTAGACGACTAGGGATGCATATCTGATGGGGCTTTAGTTATGGGATAGGGTGATTATCAATTCATACTTATTCTTGCTTAATGACGTAGGTGGCATTGGTCGTGGGTAAGAATTGCATATCTTTTGATCAACAATCTTATATTCGATGATCTCGGTTAGATCATCATCGATTTGATCAATAAACAACCAATCTAAGCTTGGGGAGGTCACACTATCTCTAGCTTAGACCCTTAAATGGGTGATTCCGCCGATAAGAGCTATCTCTACCCTCAAATCTGAGTGGAATCCCAAGTTCCCACTAGTAATTTCACATCCGAAACCATGAAATCCTTTCTCAAGCAATCACATAGTCAAGTAATAAAAAATAATATTTGCAACCACCAATTTTAGGATTAAAACTTAGTGAAATTACTAGACCCATGTCAATTAAGCAATTAAAAGCAAGAATAAATAACACCTACACCCATTTGTTAAGCACCCATCATCAATACACCCCTAGACAAGAGAAATTAGCCACTCATAGCAAGAGAGAAAGATATACCAGCTGGGTAAGTCAAAATCTCTTCCATGAGAGCTGAATCTCAAGTTCTAGATTCAATTTGAGCATACAAGTGTTAACCAAGAGAATTAGATTGAAACCCTCTTCTCAATGGAGGTGAAAACTTAGTCTCCAAGCAAAAAACTCTTCAGAATATTTAGAACTGAAGAAAGTTATTTACAATTGTGCCTAAATAGGGTTTTTATAGTTTCGCAAAATGTCACTAAAAATTAGGACAAAACTGCCCTTCGAGAGGTGTGCAGCGCGATGTGCGGTTCGCACATTGTGATTTATGCATCGCACACTGCCTTCAGCTGAACCAGTGACTGCAGCCATCTTTGGGAGCTTCGTGTGAAGAGGGTGCGGTTCGCACCTTGAGATGTGCGCGTCGCACAGTGACGACACCACTTAACAGACTCTTCAGGATTTTTGTAGCTCTATGCGGAGGAGGTGCGGTTCGTACCCCAGCTTGTGCGTGTCGTACGACCACCACATCTTCAGTCAGAATATTTATCTTTTCCGAATGCTTCACACTTCACTCCTTTTGAGCTCTTTTTGGGTCCATTTCCTTGTTTATCATCATCTCTCAAAAGTACCTGCATAGACATCAATAAAGGCCATAAGAACCTCTAAATCTATTCAAAACATTGCAATAATTTATGGATATAGGCTAAATAAGTTTGTAGATTACCGACTTATCAAACCCCCAAACTTGAACTATTGCTTGTCCTCAAGCAAGATACTCACAAGAAAAGGAATGAATTATGCTCTAGGCTCAATCAAGGCACAAAAGACTACTCTACACTAAAAATTAAGAAAAAGAATAAGCAAAAGACTCAAACAAACGACTCAACTACTATGCTCATCTTAATTTGAACCACCATAAATTTAAGGCAATTGATCATTTCAAAATATTTTCCAAAAGGACATCATTTCCCATTCAAAATCAAGGGAATTTTGCCATTCAAAACAAGATATTTAAGCTTCTCAATTCATTGGCATGGACCGTCAAGGTTTTCCTTGAGATTCGCCACACAACTTGTCTCATTCATTCCCCTCAATTGAAATAGAGACTCTATGTTTCAATTTAAGTGCATGATGCCACTCACCATAAGAAAGAATCCTACTCACAATCATTCAATTCACAAAACACGGGATTATAGGAGAACCAAGAAGACTCTCACTCTCTCAAGGAAGTTCAAGTGCATACGCGTCGAACCATAGGCTTACCCTTCATGTATATCGCCACTAATGTAGGGTGGCCAAGCTCAGAATCACCAAGGGCTTGTGGGTTACGATGTTGGCTAGGGATAAGGTGAGGATATCATTTGGTTCAAGTGACTACACCTCCCTAATTCTCTTTGTTCTTATTTCAAACACCGCTCACATTTTTGGATTTCAACTTCACCTTATTTCTCCCTCTCACAGCCCAAGATTTCTCCTGTTTACTCATGATCATTCAAACTCCTTATACCGCCTTTACTTGGTAGCACCTATTTTTGCTTTTCAATTTTCTCATTGGATTGATCTTTTGGAGCAATTTTCAATTCAAAATTAAGGTGCTACCTTGCACTTGAATGCACTTCTTTTCTTCTCCTTATTTGATCACATGCACCCCCAAACTTAGGCATTTGCCTATGTTATATTTTGTTTCCCCCCCAAACTTAGGCTTTTAGCCTACATTTCATTTTCAAGTAATTACGGAGGATGGGTGCCAAAATAGAGGTTCCAAAAAGGTCAAGGTGTTACAAGGTGCCAAAGAACGGTCACAAGCGCAAAGGGATTCACTAGGATTTAATGTCGTGGGAAGTCATTTGGGTGAAGTGGCTATCAAAAAGGGCCTAAGGTCATTTTCCAAGCTCGGTCACACTTAGAATTTTTCCTTGAATCACATTTGGGGCAAGTTCTAGACGACACTTATGCACAAGAATCAATGTAAAACCTCACAACACAAGGCATCATGCCATAAGACCTCTTTCATTAGTCTCACAATCAATTGGGGTAAATGATTTTTGACAAGCTATTCCGAGTTCATTACACACTCGTTTGTGAGTCAATCAAGCCAAAGCGAGAGTGTCCAAGTCATGACAAGAGAATGCTTTTTCTCAAAAATTCATTTCCCTTCTTCCTTTTATTTTCAAAGCAATTTGCCACGAATTTTTTTTTGGTGGGCCCATTTCGAGACAAGTAATTATGGACTCAATTCTAAACTAAAACTTGGCATTTTCCCTTAACAAAGTCGCCTCTCAATCTATCATAGGGAAATACCAACACGATTCAACACACAAAAACAAAAGAGAAGAAAAAGACAATAGTCAACTTGCTCCTTGGGAAAGAACCACGGTATTAAGAAAACCCTCGGAGTTTATTTCTAAACTACTATTAACAAGGCGATATCCAAATTGCACCCTCATGATTCATTCAAAACAAGCCTCGGCGTAGGACTTTAGCGCATTTGCAAAGCACGGATAGTAAGACAATGGAGCATGTAAGACCAACCCGGCAACACATTCTCAATCAACAACAATCAAGCCCGGCAAGGGCATAAATAAGCTTAGAATAAAAATAAAACATAACAAAAAGGTCCCGGTGAGGGCAATAAATATCACAATCATCCAAAGATGCCTGATAAGGGATGAATGAAATCTAGAAGAATGTCAACGAGGCCCAACAATGGCAATAAAATATCTCAAGCCCACTCACGGGCACTAACCAAAAGCAAGTAAAGACACCCCCTCCCCATAAAAGGAGCATTGCCCTCAATGCTCATAGTGCAATGGGAATAAAGGGGTGGGACTCCCTGGAGGACTAGGACTCATTATCATCATCATCCGCATCTATCTCCTCATCAGTATTGTTTTCACTCGAACCAGCACCACCCTTTCAGGAGTGCACAGAAAGTGTGGAGGCATGGAGAACCCTATGAAAATCCAAATCTTGATCATCCTCCAACTCTTGATCCTCATTTCCAGGAAACTCCTCATCCGCATAGGCTGCAAACAAGCTATCCAAGGTCCCGGGAATGCAACAAGGTGGAGGTAAGGTAGTCAGATCTGCTTCTACCACCGGAGCTTTGCCTTTGGCTTTGTCAATATCTCTCTGAAGTGTTGTGATTGCCCCCTCCATGACATCAACCCTCTTACACAGTGTGTTCAAGCTATCCACCACCCCCTTAACTGCACTCTTGACAGCCTTATTTATCATACCGAGTAGTTCACAATTAGGTCGGCATGCTGCTTCTCATGGCTATGAGTTTTGTTCACCATGTCTTGAAGGCTACTTCTGGTCATCGAGGGGGCTGGGGTATATGTATGTGCCTCGAAAGTAGCCCTGGAGGGGGATGAAGCATCCACTCTAGCATCAAGATTATCACTCACAGCCTCCGCTGATGCCTCAGTCCTTTGCCTCTTAAAGTGGGGGGCATCCCTGTCAGTTTTCTTATCAAGATCAATTACCCCCACAGTGTGGGTGACTTTGTCGCAACTGAGGTAGGGAATCTCTGCCTTGGCACATAACTTGCTAATCAACACTAGGAAAGGGAATGCATCCTTTCCGCTGCGGGCTTTTCTCTGGATAACCATGGCTGCAATTTCTCCAAAATTCACATGTTCTCCTATCATGATGGCAGCAACTAGAATGGCACCCTCTTGAGTTATTTTCTGATCATTTTGAGAGGGGAGGAACCTGTTACGGACTAGATCATACCACAGTTGGGCTTCAAAGTGCAGAGTTCATCTCAGGATATCACCCCCCACAGTGGACCAAAGAGAAACATCGTGAGTAATAATGAAGGCTATTTCCTAATATGGCTTCGAGTCAGCCATCTACTTGGCGATGAGGGTTGGTGCAGGGCCAATTGGGTGTCCCCAATAGATAGCATTGATGGTAGCGGGGGTGATGCTAACTCTCTTTCCCCTGACTATGACTAAATCCATGTTGGGAAATTTCTCCGCAGGCCCTTTGTATCCTTTGGAGTCCTGTGTAGCCTAATAAGCCGCAAAGAATTCCCTCACAACTTCCTCATAGTACCCGCTGGGTACATCTTGAAAGGGGTGCCACTCTCATTCAGCAAATTGTCGGTGCATGTTAGGTAGCTCATCTCCGACCTCTCCCAAGTTAAAACTTTGCTCCTCATTGAATCCTCTTTCTTTGTCCCACTTGTAGAAGGCTTTCATGCCCTCTACCCCAAAGCGGAGCCTTTCTTCTTCAGCAACGGACCTTTGCTTAGGTTGGCTTCCCGTGTTTCTCCTGCTAGAAGACATGTTCTGCATCCATAGATTGTGAGCCAAAACACAAACAAAACCTTAGAAGAAGTTAACAAACTACAAAGGATGGAATGCAATAGATTAGAAAAACAAAGTAGGTAACTGTTGGTTTGTGCGGACCACATGCAAAACACACCAGAGAGAGTATGCGTCGCATGTGCTTTCACATAAGCAAACAGAAATCTACAAGTATTTTCCATCGAGGGGCGAAGCTGGTGCAATTTGCACCATCCAAAGTGCGTGTCACACCAGGCGTCGCCCCTCAGATCAGTGACTGGCTCTTTCTTTTAAACATGGTGTGATGCTTCATGCGACCCGCACATCAAGATTTATGCATCTCATGAGAAATGCACAAAGGTACAATTGGAATTTTTGGTTCCTTATGTTCTCGTGAATTCTACATGTGATCCGTAAAGCAAGACGTGCTTAGGCACTGGGCACCACAGAACAACCCAATCAACATTAAACAAGGGGGACAAGGGATCTCATGACCATTGCTTTCGGGTATTCAGGCTTCCCCGGATTTTCATTGACATAATAGCAAGCAAGAAAGGAAATCAATAACTTCCGTTAAGATGGACGTTACCCCATCTATCATCGGGAACATCAAGCCCTCACTTGCACAATGGACACCCACAATTTCTGCAACAATTAACCCCCTCCTCGCACAAGATCGTACACCCCAAATAGAATGCTCAATAAAACTCATGGGAATACAATCAACAAAATTCAGCCTCCATAACAAATTTTCACAAAAACCTCATGACAAACGATGATTTGCCCTTAAGAACGACGTCACTCAATCTATCATCGGGCCAAATCATTCGTCCATCACAAGGGGGTTACTCAGACTTCACCCTAACACATAATTCAAGGCTAAAAATCACTACCAATCAACATGCATTACCAAAATTAAAGTTCTACCAAGTTGACACATAGCAATATCATCAATACAACTTAGAATTGGGGACCCAAAATTTTTGGATCTTACCCAAAATCAACATGACAATTCTACTAAGCATGCTTCACAATATGAGTTCCTAACCTTTATAAAAACAATTATTTAACGTCGGGGAACTTACCACAAGTGAAGATTATGAAGAGAGGAGTGAAAATTGAAGCCTTTTGTTCTTCAATAATGGTGACCCGCGAAACCCTTTTGGAGAGATGACTACGGCAGTGGTGATGGTGGGTGAGAGGAAGAGAAGATTTAAAGGAGGTTTGATGGATTTAGAGAGAGTTTTGGGAGAAAATTTTTAGAGTTTGAGGTAAAAGATGGTGGAATAAGAAGAGAAGAGGCGGTGTTAAAAGAAAACGAAGAAGAAAGGTTGGCCGGGTTATCTCCGGGTTGGGTCAGTCAATGGGTTAGGTCAATTAAAAATTCAAACTTACCACTTGTACGCCGCGAAATGCGATTCGCACCAGACAAGGTGCGGACCGCATGGCATTTCGCACATGCCCCTTTTTCTCCCCTGGGTTTTCCCAACCATCTGTATCACTATACGATTGGAGGTTTGATGCACACTTTGGATCGTGCAATCTGCACAGCCCAATGCGCGCCACCTCAAAATTTTCAAATTTCCTTGAGGCCTTCCGTTTTTGGCATGCGGTGTGCTGTGCGACACAGACAATTGATTGTGTGGTCCGCACAGTCTGCCACACAGCCCATTTTTGCCTTGCTTTTCCTTGTTCATTTTTCCATCCATGCATTCCCTACAAAAACACCAAAAACAACAAAAGATAACCAAAAACAAATAAGGAAACTTGGGTTGCCTTCCAGGCAGCGCTTGATTTAACATCGCTCGACGATGATACTACCTCAATCCTCAATCATTCTTTGGGTTGGTGATGGTGTTTCTAAGAAACGTCCCTTTCATCCTCGGGTTCATTTGGCTTGAGAGATGGTTTATTTGGACCTCAAGATGCTTGATTGAGGCTGAGTGGGAGCTCACAGTTTGATAAAGTGTTGATACCTCACTCTTTAGCTCACTCACTCCCGTATTTGTGGTGTCCACCTTCTTAAGAACCAAGGACAACATGTCCTCTAACTTGGAATTGCCAGGGTTGCTTGTGCCCGATTGGTAGAGAGAGTGCACCTTATTTGGAAGGATATAGGGATTCAAACTCTAGTGATTGAAATGATCACCATCCTTGTCTCTATCCCGCCAATTTCCATCTCTTTCTTTGTCTCGAATCCAACCTTGGTTCTCCTCCCTCGGGCGATAATACCGGGGATGAGAACCCGCCGACACAAAACATAGCTTTTCATCAAAAATAATTATGAGCTCATCATCACTAGCTTTGATTTCTGGTGTACTCAAAGCATTCACCGTCTTAGCACCACCAGCTCCCATTACATGCTTGGCCATCAAATCAATTTGTGTCATCATTTTGGACATTGTCTCATCACGCTCCTCATACTTCTTCCTCATTTTATTAACCAAGATGGATGAGGGTCCTCCCAAGGTTGGTATATCCTCTTCTCTTGTGTGCCAAGCTTGATTGGTCTTTGTCATTCGATCTAACAAAGTTGAGGCAATGAGAAACTCTAAGTCCATAAAGGTACCACCTCCAAGATTATCAGCCATCGATTTATTTATAGAGTTTAATGATCGATAGAAGCTTTGTAGCAGCACATTGTTTGACAACTCATGATTTGGACACAAGAGAAGCTTCTTTTTGAATCTTAGCCAAACCTCATAAAGGGGCTCATCTGAGAATTGCCTAAAGTTGGTGATCTCATCTCTTAACTGCATCATTTGAGATGGAGGAAAGAATCTCGATGTAAATGATTCAACCAACTCGGCCCAAGAGGTAATGGAATCATCCGACAATTCCTCCAACTATGTCGTGGCTTCCCCCTTCAAGGAAAAGGGGAATCTGCATAATCGGATGGACTCTTGGGAGATATGTTGAAAGATGAACGGTTGGCATATCTCCACAAAATTCCAAATATACCGGTTGGCATCTTCATGGGCTGCTCCACCAAATAGGCCCTTCATTTGGATTAAGTGGAGCATGGTGTTAGTCACATGAAAGACAACATTTCCCACTGTTGGGGTTAAGAGGATTGCACCTACACCCCCTTGCATCATATGCTCAGCCTCGTCGGCCTCCATAAAGTCGTCAATGCTCTCGTTGTCATCGGCCTCATTCATAGGCTAGCCTGCTCAAACAAAACACAAACAACAAACAAAAGTAAAAAAAACAAGTACTCTCAAATTGATTTCAAAACAACAATCAAAAATAGCTATCAACTCAAGTCGCCGACAACAACGCTATTTTTGATGAACCCTCAAATCGTGCTCTCCAAAGTTAGAGGCCACGGTGATCGTGTAGCAAAACAAAATTTATAATCCCAATGAGTGTCGGGGTCATACCCAAGGGACTTGGAGTAGCTAAATAGAGATTGTATCGAATTGAGTTCAAAGCGAGAGTAAATGCTCAAAATATAAAGTAAAGGATGGGGGAATTAGGATATTGTCACTACAATCACAATTTAATTAAAAAGTAATAAAATGAAAGTGGGTGTACCAAGTTCACTAGACGACTAGAGATGCATATCCGATGGGGCTTTAGTTATGGGATAGGGTGATTATCAATTCATGCTTATTCTTGCTTAATGACGTAGGTAGCATTGGTTATGGGTAAGAATTGCTTATCTCTCGATAAACAATCTTATATCTGATGATCTCGGTTAGAGCATCATCGGTTTGATCAATAAACAACCAATCTAAGCTTAGGGAGGTCACACTATCTCAAGTTTAAACCCTTAAATGGGTGATTCCATCAATAAGAGCTATCTCTAGCCTCAAATCTGAGTGGAATCCTAAGTTCCCATTAGTAATTTCACATCCAAAACCATGAAATCTTTCTCAAGCAATCACATAGTCAAGTAATGAAAATTAATGTTTGCAACCACCAATTTTAGGATTAAAACTTGGTGAAATTACTAGATCCATGACAATTAAGCAATTATAAGCAAGAATAAATAACACCCACACCCATTTGTTAAGCACCCATCATCAATACACCCCTAGACAAGAGAAATTAGCCACTCATAGAAAGAGAGAAAGATATACCAGCTGGGTAAGTCAAAATCTCTTTCATTAGAGCTGAATCTCAAGTTCTAGATTCAATTTTAGCACGCAAGTGTTAACCAAGAGAATTAGATTGAAACCCTCTTCTCAATGGAGGTGAAAACTTAGTCTCCAAGCAAAAAGCTCTTCAGAACATTTAGAACTGAAGAAAGTTTTTACAATTGTGCCTAAATCAGCCTTTTATAGTTTCCCAAAACGTCACTAAAAATTAGGACAAAAATGCCCTTCGAGAGGTGTGCATCGCGACGTGTGGTTCGCACGTTGTAATGTACATGTCGCACACTACTTTCTGTTGAACCAGTGCCTTCATCTATCTTTGGGAGCTCCATACAAATGGGGTATAGTTCACACCTTGAGATGTGCTCATTGCACAGTGACCATACCCCTTAACATACTCTTTAGGATTTTTGCAGCTCTATACGGAGGAGGTGCGGTTCGCACCTCGGCTTGTGCGTGTTGCACGACCACCGCATATTCAGTAAGAATCTTCATCTTTTCCGAACGTTTCACACTTCACTCCTTTTAAGCTCTTTTTGGGTCCATTTTCTTGTTTATCATCATCTATCAAAAGTACCTGCATAGACATCAATATAGGCCATAAGAACTTCTAAATCTATTCAAAACATAGCAATAATTCATGGATATAGGCTCAATAAGTTGGTAGATTACCGACTTATCAGTTAGTAAATCAGGATTGGGTTTCAAGAGCATGGGCTAGCAAACTACTCCGGATGGTTCGTGATTAGTTCTTTCTGTTGCAGCTTCTTAGGTTAGAAGACATTGAGTTCGGAAAACTTAGCTTACCCATTTTTCGTTATAGGGTAACAGTTGGACTTGGACAACTAGTCCTTGGCTAACCTTTGAGTTAGGCTGGACATTCCAGATATCAGCGGTGTTCTAGATAGTATAAGGTTCCTTCTACCATTGTTGGACAGACTCAACAGTGTAAGTTCGAGATTCAGCACTGGTGTATGCTATATATGATCAGGTTGTGTGGGTTGAGGCTAACGAGGCTAGTTTGGGTTCTAATGGTACTTTAAGATTAATCGTCGCCTTTGTTCCCGAGAGTTAGAAGCTCGATTTGCTTATTCTTCAGGGGTTGTCTTTTATGTGGGGTCCAACATTGGTTAGATTCGGCAAGTATGGACTAGAAGTTTGGTATGTGGTATGCTTCAGGATGGTTAGTTTGTGTGCCGATACAGTAGAGCGGTTGATTTGAGCCAAAGGGATGAGTTGAAGTTATATGCAAAAATTTCCATGGCTGGATGGAAACTTTGAACCCCAGGCATCTTTTCTTTTTCCTTCTGGGTGTTTTGAATTGACATTCATGGCATGGTGGACTTCTTCCTGAGGTGAGATTAGTAAGGCGATTTCAAGTCCGAATGGTGTTCGAGTATTCAGAGTAGCAGCAGATACTTCTTAGAGTTTGGATCTTAAGTGATGGCTACGGTCTTCGTGGTGGGCTTACCATACTCCTTGCAAGATCTTGGTTCTAGTTTGGGTCAGTTGGGTAGGTTACCCTGTTTTATTCTCTACCAGTTGACTCAGACTCGGCACGGTGCAGCAGTTGGGTTTGTTCTATAGTTTGGAATTTTCTCCGTCAACACAGGGTGTTCATTCATGCACTTCCTAACCATGGTGTGCAAAGTTCAGTTCAGATGGTTGGTTTAGCTAGGTTTAGTTATTGAGTTTGATGTTAGCAAAAGTGTTCATTCATTGGTTGATGGTCAGTCAGGGCAGGTAACTCTTGTTTTTGACGATATGCGTCAGATTGTTATCTTGGATGGCAAAGGCTAGTAGGCTATAGCTTGGTTTGGAATGGGTTTAAGTAAAAAGGGGTGACTTCATCCGTGGTAGAGTATAAGAAAGAACTATGGATCTCCGGTGTGTCAGTTGATGATTCAAGAGTGGCTCGAGTTTTTGACTTATATGAAGTTTCACGATTATGGTAAAAAAGGATTCGGTTCAGAATAAAAAGTGTTTTATAGATCAGCGAGTTCATGAGCTAGAGTTTCGGTTGTTGACTTTTCTAGAAAACTTGGTTGAGGTTTGGAAGATCCGAATTTGGTGTGTTGGTTTCCTTTCTTCTCTAGTTTCGGTGTTATGTCAGCGCTTTCGGTTGAGGTTCTCGAGGTTTAGTTTGGGTCGGCAGATCTTTAGAGTTTTGGAGTTGAGTTTGGAATCTAGCTTGGCTAGTAATGAGTTTTAGGCTTGGTTGCGTTCGTTGGTTCTATTGGGTTCCGTCTGATCGAGGAGGCTACCTGGGTTATCCGAGAGAGTAATGCGGGTTTTTTATCCACTATTCTTTTAATCTCTAGTCTTTCCTTCTTTCCTGACTTTCGGGGATGAAAGTCTTTTTAGTAGTGGATGATGTATTGACCCTTCTGGGTCATTTATGCATTTTTTACCTTTATTGTACTGTTAGAGCTTGCCTGTAGCGCCCCCAAGTCATTTATGGCTTGTTAGGACTGGTAGTTCGGTGCCCGGACCATTTGTTTGGTCTTTTTGGTCGTTCCTTATTTTAGAGCTTTAAGCTTTTGAAATCATTGACTTCAGTCGACATTCTTGGTTAAAGTGCTCGAAATCAAATTTTGACAGTTCCGTTAGCTCCGAAGCTTGGACTTTTGTCTAGTGGGACCTTTTGTCGAGATCCAGGAGCTTTTCAGCTTGGAATTCTCTCTCGTTCTGTGTTTTCAGGCCAGTTGGGCTTGTTCGGTTAACTTTGGTCAATATTTGGAGAAGATAGCCTCAGATGAAAATTTCTTCAGCGCTGTTAGCTCCGAAATGTTGAGCTTAGGCTAGAGGGACCATTGGTTCTAGTCCCGAGGTTTTCAGACTTGTTTTCGGCCATTGGATTCCGTTTTGTAAACAGTTGGCTAAAGGTTAATTTTGGGTGTGAAGCCCACTTTTCATTAAATCAACCTCCAATGGAATTTTCATCGATTCCATTGGATCTGGAACTCCGTTTTTAGTCAAATAGATCAGTTCATTTGTGTTCACGGGACCCCGGATGCGTTCTCGGGGACCCAAAGTGTGAAAAATTTGCCCTTGACAGCTGGTTGTTGTCATGGGCCCTTTTGTTCATCGCATATGCGGAGGGGTGGCCGCGTTCGTGAAGTGTAATTTCCATCCACCCCACTTTTTCTCTTCACGTTCGCAGAGGGTTGGCCACGTTCGCGAAGGCCATTTTCTAGCCACCCTATTTTTGTTATTTGCGTTCGCGGAGTGCTGGTCGCATTCGCGAAGGGTATTTTCCAGCAGCTATTTAAGCTGAGACCTTTATTTTTCCAGCCATTATCCTTCAACTTCCCCAACTCTAAGGCACCTAAAAGACTCCCTAAACTGCTCCAACTCATTTCCTAGCTTCGGGAAATTGTCGTTCTTCGATAATCCATGGTTCCTCGTCAATTGGTAAGTCTCCTTCCCCGACCCTTTCTTCTCTTGCTTTCTATAAATCCTCCATTGTTGTTTATTTTCAAAACTTGGGATTCTTGTAGAATCTGCCCGTTTATGATTGGCATGATCATGGACTCACTCAATCTACCTCCTTGGCGTAATTTCTCGCATTGTGGTAAGCTTCCTTGCCCAATTTTTGGATTTATTTCTTGAAAACCCCTCTTTTATTTCTTGGCTTGAGTAGGCTTTTTTGAGCCCCAATTGTTGTCCATTTCTTCTCAAATTTTGAGCATGTTCTTCCAGGATGGTAAAGAACACGTGTGTGTTTTTTGTTTCCGGTTTCGAGTTGCGAGGCCCACGGGCCTGTTTGTGACCCAGATTTCGATCCGGTTATGTTTATAGCATTATGGGTATCGTTAGTCTCGTTTTAATGTGTAGATTATTGTGTTGACAGTAGTTTTGTGAATTGGAGCTTCTCGGAGCAGTTTGATCTTGGACGATGCCATCCCCGCAGCTAGTCGTCGAACGACAGGTAGGTTATGGCTTTCCCCTACCTAGACTCTGTGTATATAGGCTATAATTGCATTAATTTGCATCTTGGGTGGGTTGTTATAGGTTGGTACCCCAGACCTTGCTCGTCTTTTCTGTCTGTTTATTTCATACATTATTTGTAGTATTCACATAGTATCATATATTACCCTTGCGATCCTGTGCGGTCTTGTATTGACTCTGGAACAAAAATGATTGGTTATTTGGGAATGTTCCCGAGTCCCGGACATAGAGATATCCTTTTAGGCTGGTTATGATTGTTGTAGAGCTGTTGAGTCTGTACAGGGACGATAGGAAATATTTGTGAGCCATTTTGGGCTACTCTATTGTTTGCGAGTATATCATAATGAAAAAGGTTTTCCCTGCATGTTTTACTACTGATTTGGCTTCGGGCCTACTATAATTAATTTTCTAAACTTTGCATATCCCCGAGGGCCCATTTTTAGTATTATTACTTTGAAAGGGTTTTGAAATTGGCTTTTATGAAACCTCTTGGAGAGAAGAGGATATTATGACGACTTGATCCCTAGTTTTATACTTATACTAGACTCAGCGAGGCCGGGCGCTAGAGTTATTTTACTACTCATTTGGACTCGGCTACGCTCCGGGCACCTTTGATAAGGGTTAATAAGACTTGACTACTGATTTAGACCTGAATACACTTCGGGTACCCTTGGATGGGGTTTTTGAGATTACTACTACTGATTTCGTCCTGAGTCAAAAGCCGAGCATGTACTACAAGGTTACAATTATTGAGTTACACCTGAGGTTCGTGGTTTTTAGTATGTGGTCTACGAGTAGGCCTACATGGACTCCTGTTGTTCCAGGGCCATAGGCTACGGGCCGACGCAGCGTGCCAGGAGGGGGGTGTATGGCGTAGGAGAGGTACATGGTAAAGGGCCTTCCATGGATCCTGCCTCTATTGGGCCTTATAGGTACCGGATGGGGTAACATACGGAGCACTATTACCTCAGATTAATCATCATCATGCATATTTCACTTGGATTCCACCCTTGTTTGTTGTGTGTTTAGTGTACGCTCCAATTGTATGAGCGACCGGAGGGTTTGTTTTCACTTGATTGTGTTTCTCGGTTATATGGGCGGCCATTGGGACTGTAGGTAGATTATTACTCCAGTCATTTTATAGAGCTTGTCATGGTCCTTGTTTCTTGGTGGATTGGTAAGTTTTAGCCTGATGAGGCTCGGAGTTTTGTGCTTGAGTATTAAGGTGCTAGTGAGTCCTATATCTTTGAGGCTCTGTCGTGTGTCCTCCTGAGCGGTTGTGATTTATCGGACGTAATTTTGTATCTTCATTCTGAGTAGAACTCTTAGTTTTGGTGGTTTAGTTATTCCATTCTAGGTTGTAAATTATGAGATGGATCCCGGTTCATGCTTATTTTGAGAGTTGGTGTTGTTGGTATGTTTTCATTACTTTTATGGCTTCTAGTTGATTTTGTTGGGTTGCTTTCCTTCTTTCCTTCTTACTTGAGGTTATCGGTAACCTCCATGTTCCTGATTCTCTCTCTTTATTTATACTATTGTTGCAAGGATCCCAGGTGCGTCCCTCTTTCATACACCTATGTTCTGTGTATATTTGTTTTCTGTGCTAGCATTGTTTGTTTATAACTCTTGGTTGTCTGTTCTCTATGCTAGTTCCTTGTGCTTCCTCTATTGTTCTCTGTGACCACTTTCTTGTTATCTGCTACTTACTTCTCTTATATCTTATATGTGCTCAATCGGCCGATGATGCCTACTGAGTACCCATTATCTTGGTGCTCATACTATACTTCTCCATCTTTTGGTGCATATATTAGTTGAGCTTTAACCGTTGATCACGTTGGAGACTTGTGCAACTTTTGGGCATTCGAGACTAGGGTGAGCACCTAACAGTCGGGGCTTGACCACATCTCATCTTTTGGCACTGTTGCTTCTTGTACTTTCGGAGACAAAATTATACTGTATTTTGTTACTTCTAGCATTTGTATTCTATTAGAAGCTTCTGTAATGTCGATACCAAGTCTTGGGGTTGGTGTAGTATCATTATGTATATATTCGGGTTATTTGCTTCCGCATTGTCTATCTTTATATTTTGACTCCGCTCATTTATGCTTATCATGCGTATTGGTTAGGTAGTAGCCCATTACTAACCATTCTAGGCTACAAGAATTAGTTCGCCTACTGGGGGTTGTAGGTGCCATCATGACCTGAGAAATTGGGTCATGATAGGAGAAGTCTGTATCTCCTCCACTACAAGATCATCTTTCTGAGGTTGCAGAAGAGGAAGCATTACTAGTTTAGGAGAATGAGGCTGCACCAATTCAGGGAGGTGCAACACCAATGCATAGATTTTCAGCCATGATACAATAGGTTTTGATCTTTTTGTATGGGTTAGCAAGGACTGGGGCTACACCTACAGTTCCCACAGTGAAGCATCTAGGGCTGCTGCTGTAGCTCCTCGGATGGATGAGGCATCAGAGACGGGTATCTTCCCAAGGCAGGTAGCAGGTCCGGTAATGACTGAGGATGAGCATGATTTGTTCTATAAGTTTGTTAAGATGAAGCATCCGGTTTTACATGGTCTTGAATTTGAGGATGCATATGAATTTATCATTGACTTCTATGAGCGACTTCATAAGATAGGTATAGTTGAGAGGTAAGGTATGGAGTTCATCACCTTCCAGCTTCAGGGCGATGCTAAGATATAGTGGAGAGCCTATGTGGATTGTAGGGCTGCTGGGTCACCTCCATTGACTTGACATCAACTCTATTCAGAGTTTCTAGAGAAGTATGTTCCCCATACTTAGGCGTTTAGCCGACATATTACTTATCTAAGCATTATGGGAGGTTAGGTGCCAAAAGAGAGGTTTCAAAAAGGGAAAGGTGTATAACATGGTTGCCAAAGAAAAAGGTCAAAGGATCAAAATGGGTTGACTATGATTAATGGAAGGGAAGGGATTTTTGGTAAAGTGACGGTTTAAAGAGGGCCTAAGGTCATCTTTCAAACTAAGCAACATCTAAAATTTTACCTTGAATCACAATCGGGGAAAGTTCTAGCCTACATGCATACACAATGCACAAATACTTTACCACACAAGGCATCACAAACACTTGAGGTTATAAGCTATTCTTACACCCAATTAAAATGAATGACTCTTGACAAGCTATGCTGAATTTCAAACAATTCAATTGTGAATTAAAGAGCCAAATAATGAATTTAAAGATCATGATAAAGAGAGTGCTTGAAATCTTTTCCCCTCTTTTCTCAAATTCAAATTATTTGCCAATTTTTTTTTGTGGTCCCGCTCAAGACAAGTACAATAAAGACTCAACACAAAATACTAAGATTGAAATTTTTCCTTAAGAAAGTTACCTCTCAATCTATCATAGGGACTTACCACCAAAATTTAACAACAGAAAAACAAAGAAAGAGAAAAATAAAGAATATGCTCCTTGGGAAAGAATCATGGTTTAAATAAAACTCTCAGATTTTATTGCAACTACTATTAACAAAGGCGAATTAAACCTACACGCTCATGAATCATTTTGAAAATGGGTTCGGCGAGGGCACTAAACACGATTTTGCAAGTTGCATAGGTCGTAGAACAATCGACATGTAAAACCAACCCAAAAATAACATACACTCACATGCAAGCATAAAAAATCAAGCCCAACAGAGGCACAATAAAATATCATAAAGAAAACAAGCCCAACAGGGGCAAAATAACAATCATCTACAAAATACAACCAAAGCCCAAAAAGGGAAATCAAAATGTATCAAAGTAATAACAACCTCGACAAGGGAATCAAATGTATCAAACTATCAAAATATACACCCACCCCCAACTAAAAACATGCATTGTTCCCAAATTCACAATAGTAGGAAGAGAGTAAGGAATGGGTGCAAAGACTCCCTGATGAGCACTAGGAACCAAAATGCCTATCCTGGCTGACTATAGGTGGTGGCATGACCAGTGCGAGCCTCATTAGACTCGGCTCTCACACCTTGAAACTGGGTAAGTTCAGGAATGGTTGGGTCATGGAACAACTAAAGAGTAGCATACAATGATGACATCTCCCATCTATCTAGATAGGGACTCTGAGGCACCTTAAGCTTAAACTAGCACTGGCTACACGGACATTCTCCTCCTCTATTGATACCCACAAGGCCTGCTGCATCTACTGGTTATAGGTAAGGTTTTGGGTTACCTCAAAACTATCCTGACCCTCCATCAGTATCTCCTCTGTTTATGAGGTACCTGCAGCCCTAGCCTCACCAAGAAAACCATCTATAGGACCAGTCCCTTCATGAGATTCCTCTAAAGTAGCATCCTAAAAGTTGAGATTGGGTACCACATGTGTAGCATCTGCTTTCATCTTATCCATATCCTTCCATATTAAAGCTACAGATCCCTCAATAGTGTCAACCCAAGCACACAAGTTATTAAAACTGTCAAGGATTGGTGCAAGAGCCAGTTTAGTTTTGCTTTAAATATAATTAGGGATGTCTTTGGCTAGCTTGCTCAATTGGGAGTTGTTGTTGTAAGTTATATAGGAAAGCCTTTGGAGGTCACTACTCAAAGGAGGTTGTGAAGTGAAAGGGGGCCTAGGAAGCATCGACTCAGCTGGGGCATTTCCTGACATTACGGGAGTAGTAATATCAAACTCGGACTAGGTGGTAGAAGCCTTAACATTTATACTCAAAGCTGCTAAACTGGCAATAGTACTCCCAGAGTACCCAAACCCTGAGCAAGCTTTCTCTTTTTGACCTTGGGAGCCTCCTCATCCCACTTTTGGTCTATATCAATATTACCACAGCAAAGATTGACTGATCAAGAGGCTCAAAGTAAGGAGTCCCTATATGAGCACAAAGCAAACTTATGAGAACAGGGAAAGGCATGTATGTGGATTTTTGGCGGGCTCTCTTCTTGATTTGCACAACCACTATCTTTCCAAAATTTATATGTGAAACCACCATGATGCATGAAATAATAACAACTATTTAAATGGACACCCTTTGATCATTCTTGGAAGGGAGGAATCTGGAGCAAACTAGGTCAAGCCACAACTTTGCTTCAAACCTTAGGTCTTGTCAAAATATTTTGCCACCAGATGTGGCCTAAATAGGTTCACCCTCAGCAATAATGTCAAACTTATAAGACTAAGAGAAATCTTTTTTCATCACAAAATATGGTACTTACTACTATAATGTAATACCTTTCAGACTAAAGAAAGTTGAAGTAACCTATCAACGATTTGTTAATGGTATGTTCAAAGAGAAAATAGAAAAAACTATGGAAGTATATATAGATGACATGTTGTTCAAGTCTCTAGATTTGGGGGCATTTACAAAATTTTCAGTAAGCTTTCAAAATACTCCGAGAATACAACATGAAGTTAAACCCCAAAAAATACGCCCTCGAATTCAAATCAGGAAAATTCCTGGGTTTCCCTGTCTCCAATAGGGGGGTTAAAGCTAACCTGGACAAGATCAAGGTAATCGAAGAGATCCCTGAGATCCTGAATGATGTGAAAATAGTTCAAGAACTCATTAGAAGACTAGCTGAATTAAGTCAGTTCATATCTCAGTCCTCAAAAAAAAATCACCAGTTCTTTTCTCTACTCAAGAAAAAGAATGACTTTAAATGGACCCCAGAAGGCCAACATGCACTATGTGATTTAAATAACTATTTGTCAAGTCCGCCACTGCTAGCCAAACCCAAAGAACGAGAGACTCTACTCTTATACCTCGCGTTATCAGAGGTAGTAATCACCGTCATTGTCATTTGATCCAATATCATTACGTTAGATAGGAACATGTTTGATAAATATTGGTAACTCTTGGATAGAGAATTAAATTGGTCCAAAAATAAAAAGGTAAGCAATTCCCAACCTATTATGTCAGCAGAACATTGGCAAATGCAAAAACCAGGTACCCACACTTGGAAAAGTTGGCCTTATCACTGGTGATGGCTGCAAAGAAACTTTGGTCATATTTCCAATGCCACCCCATCAATGTTTTCACTATATACCCCTTAAAGAACATCATGCATAAACGTGAGTTATCGAGAAGGCTGGCCAAATAGGTGATAAAGGTTAGTAGGCATGATTTAATATATAAACCACAAACTGCGAAAAATCCCAGGTCCTAGATGACTTTGTAGCTGATTTTAGCCAAAATATGACACCTGAGACATGTTTTTAGCAAACTTGGGGACTTTGTTGAATGCAAAAACAACCAACTGTGGAAAGGTAGTCCAGTTGCTCAATTTATCCCTCGACATTAGCCATAATGAAATAAATCACATAGGCCTGACATAGGACTGGAGGAATTAGTACATTGACTACCTAAAAGAAGGAAAATTGCCAGAAAATGCGATGAAATCTCGAGTGCTATATACAAAAGTTTCATGGTATTTCCTGGTAAATGTTCAACTGTATCAACGATCTTTCATCAGTACACTAGCTAGATGCTTAGGCCCATGAAAGACCATATATGTTTAATGACCCTCTAGGTTATTTTCTTGATTTTTATGCTTTTTCCGCATATCAAGCTTTTCCATAGTGGCTACAAGTCATTTATGACTTGCTGGAACTGATGATTCAGTTCTCGGGCCTTTCATTTGTGTTTTAAGCCCATTTCCTTATTTTGCAACTCTTAAAGCTGGTAGAGTTGACTTTGGTCAATATTCAGAGAAGATGGCCTCGTATGGAAATTCCATCAGTGCTGTTATTTCTGGAATATTAACTTTGGGCTAGAGGGACCTTTGGTTTTGGTCCCGAGACTTACAGACTTATTTTGGGCTATTGGGTTTCAATTTTGGCAAAAGTTGGTTTCTGGTTATGAGGCCCACTTTTTGTTAAAACAATCTCCGTTAGGATTTTGGTTGGTTCTGTTAAGTCCAGAATGACATTTTTAGTTGAGTAGAATAGTTCATTTGCATCTGCGGGTCCTTAGATAAATCCTGAGGGTCCTTCTGATGAATTTTTAGCCTTAAAATTCTGCTGGTTTTTTTGTTTCTGGTGTGTCCGCATTTGCAACCTTTAGCTGCTTTTGTCAATACCGCATATAATGCAAAAGGTCCACTTTTACGGACACTGCTTTTGGGAAGAACCTCCACTTTTGCGGAGGCACGTGTGAATAGTGACCTCCACTTTTGTAGAGGGTGTGTCGCTTTTGCGACGTTCGCTTTTGCAGAAAAACCTCCACTTTTGTGGAGATAGCTGAGTTCCTATAAAGCATTCCAACTTCATTTTCTCTTCAAATATTTTGAAAACTCCCATTAGAGTTGAGCTCAAAGGCTGGTTCAAACACTCTTTTTCATCCATAATTGTTCTGGTAAGTTCCCCTTGTTTCCCTTCTCCTTTTCTGTTGTTTAATTCATGTCATTTTTTTTCCATTAATTCCTTATTCTTAGCTCTTGATCAAAGTGGACTTCGGGGATATTTTGGGCCCCGAGATGAGTCCCGTCTGCGCTCAAATTTTGGGCATGGGTTAATAAACCCGCTATGAACATAATTTTGAAATTTGTTTTCCATTTCATTACGGGGGCCCTGAGGGTCATTGTCCGACCAAATTTGGCCTAAATTTTGTATAAGTAATAAGGGTGTTATTCTTCTTGTATAGACACATGAATTATGTTCTTGATATCGTGGAAGCATTTTAAGGTTGTTCAAAAGGGGAAGGCACACGAGTGATGGTTCATGCTTGCAGTTCGACCCCAAGGTAGGTTACGATTTACTTATGTGAGATTTGTCTTAGCTAGATTTTATATATTATGAGTTGCATGAACGTTAGGCTAGGCTTAGGTTAGAAATTAGGCTTAAATCCTCTTTTTGCTCTTTTTATCTATTTTCAGGATTGTAGAATAGTGTCACATATTTATCCTTAGTTTAGGATCTCGTAGTCTGCTGTGGCTAGCCTCGAATCCTTAGAATTATTTAGGAAAGCTTTAGAGGCAGAGTAGCTGCTTTTACTTGTTTTGTTGCTTTATTTCCATTTTCTCTCTTTTATTCCTATATTGGTGTATATGTGGGCCCGAGGCCATAACATGGACTGAACAAAGTGTCATGTTAGTTATCTTGTTTGGAGGGTGCTTTACCCTGATTGACTGATATTCGTTGAACATAGCATCATATAGCATTACTGCATTACATGGCTATTGATTTTGAAAATGAAAGAAATATGAGATTTTGGTTCAAATTTGGGATTTTACTTAACAACTGGTTTTCGAAAGAAAGGAAAGTACCATTGTTATGCAAGTTTGAGGGAAATTTCCTGACCCTTTATCTATTTTATTTTCCTGTTGATGAGTTTGAGGCACGATTCCGAGCGGCTTGAGGAGCACATATCCGAGTTTTACTTTTATGCATATGTTGATGAGCTTGAGGTTCCTTCCAGGAGCTTGGGGTACCAGATACTGGGTTTTACCTTTCTACATTGGCCATACTCCGCATCATATCATCTCACGATGCATTGCATTGCATTATTTATGTGTACTTGGAGTGCTTTTACCTATTTTATCATTATTGTCCTCACCGTCAGATATATAGTTTTATTTTCTTTCGATAACTAGATTTAGGTGGCTCCCTGTAGCTAGTTTACTTTCTTGTAGCTTATTATATATTATCTTTCTGAGCTCAATTGGCCTATGATGCCTACTGGGCACCCATTATTTTGGCACTCATACTACACTCTGCATCTCTTTTTGATGCAGTACCTTGTACGAGCCACCCTTGTTGACCCTCTTATCATTCGTGGCCAGTTGTTGTTCGGATCGTGGTGAACTCCTAGAATTTTGAAGACACCCTTTACTGCTTCCATCTGCATACCTGTCTATATATTTTTATTTTTGGATAGACAACACTTGTTATATAGATCTTCTGTACTTTAGACGCTCTTGTACCATTGATACCAAATCCAGAGTTGGTCTTGTAGATGTTTTTATCTTCTCGATCACTTTGGGGCCATGTTTTTGTATATTCATTACTGTTGGTGTATATATATATATATATGTTGTTGCCCCCCTCCTTGTATGCTTCCTTCCCATATTTCATTATTTAAACTATTTTATTATATTTTTGCATCTTTGGATTGGCTTGCCTACTGAGGGTTATGTAGGCGCTATCGCGGCCCAATTTCGAGTCGTGATAGAGTGGTATCAGACTCTAAGTTCACTGGTCTTGCCAGTACAAGAGCAAAGTGTCTAGTAGAGTCTCGTGGATTGATATAATGACGTCTGTATCCTATCTGCGAGAGGCTGTAGGACATTCCTAGGAAATATTCCATCTTATTTGATTCCTCATCATGCGTCCTTGACTATATCAACTTCTAAGTATCTTTTGTTTCACACTTTCTCAGATGGTTCGGACAAGATTAACAACAGGTGAGGACGAGACCCCTATAGCTATAGTTAGAGCCCCAGCTAAGGGACGGGGTAGAGTTCAACCCAGAGGTCAAGGTATGGGATGCACTGTAGCACCAGCTCTGGCCCAGACTAGGCTACCATCACTAGAGCCTGATATTGGATTTGAGGAGGTACAATATGAGCTGGAGGGTGTGGGGCCAACCCAAGATCCAGCATGTTTCATGGCTACTCCAATACTACAAGACACTTTGGTTCGCTTGCTTGAGTTTCTTGAGGGTATGTCACAGCCAGCAGCTTCACCAGTACTCTAATTAGTTCCCAAGTTAGAGACGAGGCTCAGACTTCAGCCCAAGCAATAACACAGGGTTCAAAAGTGCAGCCTACTGCAGCTGCCCAATTAGAGGTTTTGATAGTCCCTACCATTATTCTGCCTATTCCAGCTAGACTCGTTATGTCTTCTAAGGAGCAAAATATGCTTGGTAGGTTTCTGTAGTTAGGTCCCACGAGGATTTCTGTTGCTCCTAGGGAGAATGTGCATGAGTTTCTGACTAGTTTCCAGGAGAGATTGCATAATCTTAGGTTTATTAAGTTGCATAGAGAAGATTACACCATATTTTAGCTGGATGGTCCAACAAAATAGTGGTAGAGGTACCATGCAGCTTGATGGAGAAATTGATGGATGAGTTCTCTAGGTTGGAGTAGGGCTTCATGTTTGTTTTAGAGTATGATGTCTGTTTCCATGAGTTGGCTAGGCATGCCACCATAATACTACCCATCGAGCATAAGAGGGTGCATCACTTTGTCCGAGGATTAACCGTACAGCTCCACTTGACTATAGAGGGTATGGTAGCATCATGCTAGTCCTTTCTGAAGGTAGTAGACCATGCTTGCACTATTGAGGGTGTACTTTGCAAGGCCCAAGTGGGAAGCGATAAGAGGCCCCGCCATCATGGTAGTTACAGCGGTTCACAGACCCATGACAGAGGCTACTTTGGTAGGGGTCAGCATCAGTAGCATTTTTAGCTAAGCCAGCCTGTTCAGGCAGCATTACAGATTGTTGAGGGTCAGAGTAGTCAGGTTTGATTCTGTCTTCCCGAGGTGTTCATTCTTGGTCCACAGGCCATGGTAATTATTTTGATTCAGTTGGGTCTTTGCAACATGGTATAGTTGGTCGAGGTTGTAATGAGTGTGGTGAGTTGGGATACTTTGCTAAGGAGTATCCTTTGGCACAACACCATAGGTGACAGGATCATCAAGTACAAGCCCCCAGGGCTCCATTACCACCGGCTAGAGGCAGTGCACAGGGTAGTAGGGGTGTTCCCCAAGGTACTCGAGATGGTCTTCAATTTTTGGTAAATTGGGTGGTCATGGAAGTTGGAGCCACATGTATTCATTTGTTGGCTATATAGAGGCTGAGGCTTCAGATACTGTCATTACTAGTACGATCTCCATTTGTCATCAGTCAGCTTCTGCTTTGTTTGATCTAGGGTCTACATTCTCCTATGTATCTGCTTATTATTCTAGTCATCTGGAGTCTACTTGTGAGCTATTGATGTGCCTTTGAGCGTAGATACTGCAGTAGGAAATTCTTTAGAAGTGGATCATGTACATCGGGCTTATGTGGTAAGTATGCTGGGGTATGACACATGGGTAGACCTGATTGTGCTAGACATGGTTGATTTGGATGTGATTTTAGGCATGGATTGGCTATCTTTCTACTATGCAGTCTTGGATTACTTTTCCAAAACCATTACTCTATGGATTCCTGGTATCCCTCCTATATTATGGAAAGGTGCTGATATCCACACACCGAGGGGAGTTATATCTTTCCTGAGCACTCAATGGTTGGTTGGGAAGGGGTTCTTATCCTATATTGCTTATGTCCATGATACTAGTGCCAATATACCTTCACTTGAGTTAGTTTTTGTGGTTTATGAGTATTTGGATGTGTTTCCTTCTAATCTACTGGGTCTTCCTCCTGATCGTGATATTGACTTTGCCATTGATGTTGAGCGGGGAACTCAGCCCATTTCTATTCTGCCATATCGGATGGCACAAACTGAGTTGAGAGAGCTAAAGGATTAGGTCAAAGATTTGTTGAGTAGAGGGTTTATCAGGCCTTGTGTGTCTCTGTGAGGTGCTTTGGTTCTGTTTGTGAAGAAGAAGTATGGGTCCATGCATATGTGTATCAACTACAGACAGTTGAATAAGGTGACAATTAAGAATAGGTATTCGACACACAATATTGATAATCTATTTGACCAGCTACAGGGTGAAATAGTGTTCTCTAAGATAGACTTGAGGTCCGTGTATCACCAGTTGAGGATTAGGGCTGCGGACATCCCAAGGACTGTATTTAGGACTCGATACAGTCATTATGAGTTCCTAGTCATGTCTTTTGGGTTGACCAATGCCCCAGAAACATTTATGGAGTTGATGAACTGTGTATTTAGAGCCTACCTAGACTCTTTTGTGATTGTGTTCATTGATGACATCTTGGTATATTCGAGGAGTAGAGAGGAGCATGAGAAATATCTGAGAGTTGTACTTCAGACCTTGCGAGACCATCAATAATATGCCAAAGTCACTAAGTGTGTGTTTTGGCTTGAGTATGTAGCATTCTTGGGGCACGTGGTGTCTAAGGATGGGATTATGGTGGATCCGACAAAAATTGTGGCAGTTTGCGATTGGGCTAGGCCTAGTTCTCCTATCGAGGTTTATAACTTCATCGGGTCGACAGGTTATTATAGATGGTTTATGAAGGGGTTTTCTTCTATAGCAGCTCCGTTGACTAGATTGACTCAAAAGAATATCCCCTTCCAATGTTCAGATAAGTGTGAGGCAAGCTTTCTAAAGCTCAAGGACTTATTGACATCAGTTCTAATTCTTACTTTTCTAGTCGAAGGTCAGGGGCTTACAGTGTATTATGATGCTTCTGGTGTTGGTTTAGGTTGTGTATTAATGCAGCAGGGCTGAGTTATTGCTTGTGCTTCCAGACACCTAAAGGTTCATGAGAGGAACTACCCTACTCATGACTTGGAGTTAGCAGCGGTAGTCATTGCATTAAAGATTTGTAGGCATTATCTATATGGCATGCATTGTGAGATCATTGTAGACCACCATATTCGTTAGTACATTTTAATCCAGAAGGATCTAAATTTGAGGCAGCGCAGGTGGTTGGAGTTAGTGAAAAACTATGACATCTCCATTCTTTATCATTCAATCAAGGAAAACGGGTAGCGGATGCCTTGATCCAAAAGGCAATGAGTATGGGTAGTTTGAATTTCTTAGCAGCGGAGGAGCGACCTTTAGCTTTGGACATCCAGTCCTTGGCTAGAAGGTTGGTTAGACTTGACATTTATGAGCTGGGTCATATTCTTGCTTGTGTTGAGGCTAGATCTTCCTTGTTGGAGCAGATTCGAGTACAACAGTTTGATGACGCAAGGTTGAGGATTATTTGGGATAAGGTGTTGAGTGGTGAGGATTGAGTTTCATATCTGGGTTCCTAGAGTTGGTGACCTGGTTAGATTGATTTTGGAGGAGTTCATTGTTCTAAGTATTCCATTCATCCCGGGGAAACTAAGATGTATCGTGACTTGAGGCAGCACTACTGGTGGTGTGGGATAAACAGGGATATCTTGGATTTCATGTCTAGGTGCTTGAACTGTCAGTAGGTGAAGTTTGAGCACTAGAGGCCAGGTGGTTTGACTCAGAGGCTATCCATCTCGGAGTGGAAATGGGAGCGGATAGCTATGGACTTCGTAGTCGATTTGCCACGTACTTTGTGGAGATTTGATGTTATTTGGGTCATTGTAGATAGGTTGATAAAATTTGCTCACTTTTTGCCAGTTTAGACTTCCTATAGTTCTGAGAGGTTGGCTCAGATCTACATCCGTGAGATTGTCCATTTGCATGGGGTGCTATTTTCTATCATTTCTAACTGGGGTACTCTACTTACTTCATATTTATGGAGGTCTATTAAGAAGGAGTTTGGTACCAGGGTTGAGCTTAGCACTACGTTTCATTCGCAGGCTGATGGTCAGTCAGAGCATACTATTCAGGTTCTTGAGGATATATTGTGGGCCTGTGTTATTGATTTTTGGGGTCAATAGGACCAATTCTTAGACTTGGCAGACTTTGTATATAATAATAGTTACCATTCCAGCATTCAGATGGCTTCGTTCAAGGTTTTGTATGGTAGGCGATGTAGATCTCCGATAGGTTGGTTTGATGCCTTCGAGGTTAGGCTTTGGGGTACAAACTTGCTTTGTGATTCAATGGATAGGGTTTGGGATATTCAGGAGAGACTTCTTACTGCCCAGAGTAGGCAGAAGAGTTATGCTGACCGGAGGGTTCAAGACTTAGAGTTTATGATTGGTGATCGTGTGTTCCTTCGAGTGTCGCCCATAAAGGGCGTGATGATGTTTGGGAGAAAGGGTGTCATTCCTAGGTTCATTGGGCTATTTGAGATCCTTCGTCACATTGGGGAGGCCATACTCCGCATCATATTATCTCACGATGCATTTCATTACATTATCTATTTTTGCTTGGAGTGCTTTTACCTGTTTTATCATTATTGTCCTCATCGTCAGATAGATAGTTCTATTTTCTTTCAATAACTAGATTTAGGTGAATCCCTGCAGCTAGTTTACTTTCTTGTAGCTTATTATATATATTATCTTTCTGAGCTTGGTTGGCCTATCATGCCTACTGGGTACCTATTATTTTGATACTCATACTACACTCTGCATCTTTTTTTGATGCAACACCTAGTACGAGCCACTCTCGTTGACCCTCCTATCATTCAAGGCCATTTGTTGTTCGGATCGCGGTGAGCTCTTGGTATTTTGGAGACCCCTTTACTGCTTTTTATCTGCATACCTATCTATAATTTTTTATTTTTGGATGGACAACACATGTTATATAGCTATTCTGTACTTTAGATGCTCTTGTACCGGTTACACTAGGTCTGGGTTGGTCTTATAGATATTTTGTCTTCTCGATAACTTTGGGGCAACGTTTTTATATATTCATTACTATTGGTGTATATATATATATATATGTTGTTGGCCGCCTCTCCTTATGTGCTTCCATCCCATATTTCATTATTTAACCTATTTTATTATACCTCCGCATCTTTGGGTTGACTTACCTACTGGGGGATTATTCAAGCACTATCACAACCCCATTATGGGTCGTGATAGATTGGTGTCAGAGCTCTAGGTTTGCTGGTCTTGCCAATACAAGAGCAAAGTATCTAGTAGAGTCTCATGGATTAGTACAATGACATTTGTATCCTATCTGTGAGAGGCTATAAGACATTCCTAGGAAAGATTCTATCTTGTTTGATTCCTTATCATGCGTCCTTGACTTTATCAACTTCTAAGTATCTTTTCGTTCACTCTTTCTCAAATAGTTTGTACAAGATCAACAACAGGTGAGGACAAGACCCCTGCACCTATAGTTAGAGCCCCAGCTAGGGGATGGGGTAGAGTTCGACCCAAAGGTTGAGGTAGGGGATGGGTTGCGGTGCCAGATCTGGCCTAGACTAGGATACCATTGCCAGAGCCTGATATTGGGGTTGAGGAGATATAGTATGAGTCAAAGGGTGTGGGGCTATCCCAGTATTTGGCAGGTTTGTGGCTACTCCAATACTACAAGATACTTTGTTTCGCTTGCTTCGGTTTCTTGAGGGTATATCATAGCCAGAAGCTTTGCCCAGTACTCCAATTGGTTCCCATATCAGAGACAAGGCTTATACTTCAGCTCAGGTAGCGGCTCAGGGTTCAAGAGCGTAGCCTGGTACTGCAGCTCCCTAATTAGAGGTATTGCCGTTCCCTGCCATTATTTTTCCTATTCAAGATGGACCCGTTCTGTCTTCTAAGGAGCAGAAGATGCTTGGTAGGTTTTTGCAGTTGGGTCCCCTGAGGTTTTTTGGTGCTCCTAGGGAGGATGCGCATGAGTTTCTGACTAGTTACCAAGAGAGATTGCATAATCTTAGGTTTGTTGAGTCGCATGGAGCAGATTACACTGCATTTTAGCTGGATGGTCCATCAAAACAGTGGTGGAGGTCATATATTGCTTGCAGGCCAACTGAGTCACCTCCGTTTACTTGGGCACAGTTCTCTGAAGTTTTCTTGGAGAAGTATGTACTGAACAGCTAGAAAGAGCAGTTGATGGATGAGTTCTCTAGGTTGGAGAAGGGTTCCTTATCTATTTTAGAGTATGAGGTACGTTTCCATGAGTTGGCTAGGCATGCCACTATGATTGTGCCCATCGAGCATGAGAGGGTGCGTCACTTTGTCCGAGGATTGACTTTACAGCTCCGCTTGGCTACAGAGGGTATGGTAGCATCAGGCCAATCCTTTATGGAGGTAGTAGACCATGCCCGCACTATTGAGGGTATACTTTGTGAGGCCTAAGAGGGCTATGATAACAAGCCCCATCATCAGGGCAGCTATGATGATTCACAAACCCGTGGTAAAGGCTACTTTGGTAGAGGTCTGCATCAGTAGTGGTTCCAGCCGATCCATCATGTTCAGGTGGCATTATAGATTGTTGATGTTCAGAGTAGTCAGTGTTTGATTCAGTCTTCACGAGGTGCTCATTTTGGGTCCACATACTGTGGTAGTCATTCTGATTTAGCCAGGTCATCACAACAGGGTATAGTTGGCCGGGGTTGTTATGAGTGTGGTGAGTTGGGCCACTTTTCTAGGGAGTGTCTTTTGGCACTACACCGTAGGTGGCAGGATTATCCAGTACAGGCCTCCAGGGCTCCAGCACCACTGGCCAGAGGTGGTGCACAGGGTAGTAGGGGTGGTACCTAGGGTACTCGAGAGATTTGGTAAATCAGGTGATCGTGGTGGTCGGAGCCACATGTATGCATTTATGGGCTATCTAGAGGTTGAGGCTTCAGATGCTTTCATCACATGTACGATCTTCATTTATCATCGGTCAGCTTTTGGTTTGTTTGATCCAGGGTCTACATTCTCCTATGTGTCTGCTTATTATACTACTCGTTTGGAATCTACTTTTGAGTTATTGTTGTGACTTTTCATGTAGCTAACCCAGTAGGAGATTCTTTAGTAGTAGATCATGTACATCAGGATTTTGTGGTGACTATCCTAGGGTATGACACAAGGGTAGACCTGATTGTGGTAGACATGGTTGATTTTGATTTGATTTTAGGCATGGATTGGTTGTCTTCCTACCATGTGGTCTTGGATTGCTTCGCCAAGACCGTTACTACCTGGTATCCCTCCTATACTATGGAAGGGTGCTGATAGCCACACTCCAAGGGGAGTTATATCTTTCCTGAGTGCCCAACAGTTGGTTGGGAAGGGGTTCTTGTCCTATCTTTCTACGTCCATGATACTAGTGCCACTATACCTTCACTTGAGTCAGTTCTTGTGGTTTGCGAGTATTCAAATGTGTTTCCTCCTGATCTACCAAGTCTTCCTCCCGATCTTGATATTAACTTTGCCATCGATGTTGAGCTGGGCACTCAACCCATTTCTATTCTGCCATATCAGATGGCACCAACTGAGTTTAGAGAGCTTATGGATCAGCTCAAGGATCTATTGAGTATAGGGTTCATTAGGCCTAGTGTGTCTCTGTTGGGTGCTCCAGTTCTATTTTTAATGAAGAAGGATGGGTCCATGCGTATGTGTATCAACTATAGGCAGTTTAATAAGGTGACAGTTAAGAATAGGTATCTGATGCCACGTATTGATAATCTGTTTGATCAGCTACAGGGTGCAATAGTGTTCTCTAAGATAGACTTGAGGTTCGGGTATCACCAGTTGAGGATTAGGGCTGTGGACATCCCAAGGACTGCATTTGGGACTCTATACAACTATTATGAGTTCCTAGTCATGTCCTTTGGGTCGACCAATGCCCCAGCATCATTTATGGAGTTGATGAACCATGTGTTCAGAGCCTACTTGGATTCCTTTGTGATTGTGTTCATCAATGATATCTTGGTATATTCGAGGAGTAGAGAAGAGCATGAGCAGCATCTGCTAGTTGTACTTCAGACCTTGCGAGACCATCAGTTATATGCCAAATTCGCTAAGTCTGAGTTTTGGCTAGAGTATGTGGCATTCTTTGGGAACATGGTGTACAAGGATAGGATTATGGTGGATCTGGTGAAGATTGTGACAATTCGTGATTGGGATAGGCCTACTTCTCCTACTGAGGTCCATAATTTCATCGGCTTGGAAGGTTACTGCAGACGATTTGTGTCCGGGTTTTCTTCTACAACAGCTCCATTGACTAAATTGACTCACTAGAATTTCCCCTTCCAGTGGTCAGATGAGTGTGAGGCGAGCTTTCTGAAGATCAAGGCCTTATTAACTTCAACTTTAATTCTTACTCTTTCGGTCGAGGGTCAGGGGTTTACAGTGTATTATGATGCTTCCGCTATTGGTTTGGGTTGTGTATTAATGCAGCAGGGTCGAGTTATTGCTTATGCTTCTAGACAGCTGAAGGTTCATAAGAGGAACTACCCCACTCATGACTTAGATTTAGCAGCGGTAGTTTTTGGGTTAACGATTTATAGGCATTATCTGTATGGCATGCATTGTGAGATCTTCACGGACCACTGTAGTCTTCAGTATATTTTTCAGCCAGAAGGATCTAAATTTGAGGTAGCGCAGGTGGTTAGAGTTACTGAAGAACCATGACATCTCCATTCTTTATCATCCGGGCAAGGTAAATATGATAGCAGATGCCTTGAACCAAAAGGTAGTGAGTATGGGTATCTTGGCTTTCTTAGCAGTGAAGGAGCGACCTTTAGCTTTGGACATCCAGTCCTTGGATAACAAGTTGGTTAAACTTGACATTTTTGAGTTGGGCCTTATTCTTCCTTATGTTGATGCTAGATCTTACTTGTTGGAGCAAATTCGGGCACAATAGTTTGATGATGCGAGGTTTAGAATTATTCAGGATAAGGTGTTGAGTGGTGAGGCTAGGAAGGCAACCTTAGATTCAGAGGGTGTTCTGAGGATTGAGGGTCGTATCTACGTTCCTAGTCTTGGTAACCGTGTTAGACTAATCTTGGAGGAGGCTCATTATTCTAGGTATTCCATTCATCCTGGGGCAGCTAAGATGTATTGTGACTTGAGGCAGCACTATAGGTGGTGTGGGATAAAGAGGGATATCTCGAATTTCATGTCTAGGTGCTTAAACTGTCAGCATGTGAAGTTTAAGCACCAGAGGCCAGGTGGTTTGACTTAGAGGCTACCCATCTCAGAGTGGAAATAGGAGCAGATAGCTATGGACTTCATAATCGGTTGGCCACATACTTTATGGAGATTTGATGATATTTGGGTCATCGTGGATAGGTTGACGAAGTCTGCTCACTTTCTGCCAGTTCAGACTTCCTACAGTATTGAGAGGTTGGCTTAGATCTACATCCGTGAGATTGTCTATTTGCATGGGGTGCCAGTTGTTGACACCCAATTTTGGCTCTCCGTGCTTAAAATTAACGTCTTCAGGTTTCCTGATCGTTAAAGAGCACAAAATACATTTTTTATACATTTTTCATGAAATATAATAATTTATTGATAATCATCCTTATTTTAGGAGTTTTATCAATTTATTGATATATTTTTATTTCTCACAGTTTATTGATAATTATCCTTTATTTTGTAAATATTAGGATTTTATCAATTTATTGTCATTATACAATTTTGACAATCGCAATATTTTTTACAGTCATCCGCACACGTACATAATACAAATACTACAATTTCAATTATTTAAAACACATTACATTTTATTTTATTTTTTAATCACATACCAATGCACGCATTTTTGTACATTATTTATATTCTTTAATACATTCCGCAAGCACAAGAGATCGGAACAATTAATTCTAATACGCAGAGCAACGAATCAGTCAAGTCAAGGTGTTGTCATCTTTAATAAATGTGACATTTGACATGACTGAATACGGCTATCGTCCTCTAGTTAATAACCTTGTGCATTGGTTGATAAGTTGGGTCAAGTCAAGGTCTTGTCACCTTTAATAAAGGTGACATTTGACATGACTGAATAGGGCTATCGTTCATCGGTTAATAAATTTTATACATTGGTTAATAGAGTAAATAATCTATTAGATAATAATCAAAGAATAAAGGGTAAAAAGTTATTATCTTTTGGATAAAAAAAGGGCATATTTTGTATTATAAATAAAGGGGGAGGGGGGCATTTTATTTGGGGGGACAAAATATACACACACACACCTATTCTACACTACACACACACACGTTTTATATACACACACACCCACACTTTTTTTATTATCAGCAGCCCCTCATCTCTCTCTCTCTTGTTTCTCTCTCCCCCTCTCCCCTTCGGTCACTGCCTCGCCGGAGGTGGTGACCGGCGAGCAGCCACCACCAACGCTGCTTCACCGCCACCAACGCCCCTGCTCTCTCTCTCCCCAACCTTTTTTTTTTCGTTGCTGGCTCGCCGGAGGTGATGACCGGCGAGCTTCTGAGCAGCCACCGCCACCAACGCTCCTCTCTTTTTCTCTCCCTTTCCCCTCCGTCTTGCCGCTGCCACGCCGGAAAATATGGCGTTGAGATCTCCAAATCTGGCCGGAAAGCTCCCTCAACACCACAATCCCCACCTTTTCTTCTCCTTGGCCGGATGTATCGGATCTGACCGGAGATAACGCCTCCGACTGACTGGGTTTTGTTGCGTTAATATGTTATTTGTATTTTTCACAAATCTGGCCGGAGTTGTTCATTCTCCAGCAAAACTCCATTTTTTTGTCGGTGTTCGTTTACATGTTTCGGGCATTGCTTTTAATTTTTCGCTACTTGTGTTGCTGCTGTGGTATTTTGTTGCTATTTTCCAGACTGTTTTGGCTAAATTTTGTGTCAATTTTGACCCAAAAAAATTCACTCCGGAGATGATCTTGCTCGCTACTGTTTAGCCGATTTTTTGGGCTGGTTGGACGATTTTGTCCTTGCTCTTTACTATTTTTGGTATTACATTGATATCGAACAAATACTACACTACATTGGCCAATGAAAAAACTCCCGTCGATTTTTGAGGCCTCCACAATATAAAAGACGGATACATACATACATATGTAGCGAAAGAGAAAAAAATAAATTTTGGGCGATGACGAAATCTTGTTATTACAAGACGAAATAAAAAGTTTTATGATCCGCATCTTGGCGAGGTGATCTCGGGTGGCCAACCGATGTTTCGCAGCCATGGCGTATCTAAAACTTAGTACAACTACATATCTGAGCCCACACTATAATAAAATTATTTTTTTTATATTTACATACATATACGTATTTCTTTAACTGATATTGATAAATATTTATTTGTTATTAATATTTTACTAAGTATTTATACGAGTACGTGAAGATACTTTCGAAGATGACAATTAAAAGGAGTTTGAAGATCTCCCCAAAATTCATTGCTTATTTATATTCTTGCAATTCTTGTAATTGTACAAAAACTAAAATATAGTGAAAACTTTACTTTTGGGGTGTCGGGTGGGAGTGTCCCTTTATTTACTTATCTATTCTACGCGCTTAGGCAAAACTTTAAGTCATAAATACTTTTATAAACAAATTAATTTAACTTAGATACTTAAGTTAATTAATATTCTTACGTTACGCAAACACTAGGACGTCTTTTCTTTCTTTTTTCCTTCTAATTAGTTTTACTTGAACTTTTACAAATAATCCTTTTTACACATTCTTTTGTTAAAAACACTTTTAAAATTCATATTCTTTCTCATTCTTAAACTCATTTTTCTTGCAAAAATGAAACAATATTTACAGAATGAAAAACGCAAGTCAATCGATGTAATTATTGTACAATCTTTTCAATGCATTTCTTTTTACATTCTTTACTCAATGTATTTAAACATACATTACTTACACATTTTCTTTATATATATTTCGTAATAGTATCTATTTACATTAATATATTTACATACTTTTCATATTGACAATATACATTCTTTTACACTCTTTGTTTTTACACTTTCTTACATATAAATTTTCATTCATACCAAATTTTCTCATACATATAAAAAATACATTTTTCCATACTCTTATGTACATATTTTTAAAATTATTGTTTGCACTTGTATATACATATTTATTACTGTTCATATTTATACTTTTCAAAAAATATATCTTTTACCTCCCCTCTCTTTAAAAATTACGTTTAGTCGGGTACCACATTTGTGGATTTCGAAGGATGCCTAACACCTTCCCTTCGGAATAACTTGAACTCTTACCTAGAATCTCAAATGGTTTTCGCTGATTAAAATGCGAGTCGTACATATCAATAATCAAAAAATAGGTTTCCTTATTTTCCTTAAAAATTAGGTGGCGACTCTGTACATAATGAAGAATTCTTTTAGAGTCCATAAGTTGTGATTTATCTAACCTTGGTAAAAATAGGGCATGACAGAATGGAGACTCTGCTGGGGATGCAAGAACCAGGTTCTAACCATCATAGACTCAATTTTTCAATTGAGGAAGGTATTTCTATTCACATTTTGATTATTTAATTTTTGCACACTATGAATTGTATATGTTATTTGTATTGTACATATACATTTTTAGTTTTGCTTATACATAAATTCTTTATATTAATTATTCTTTGATTCATTATTTACTTTATAATATAGATATATGTTCGAAATACTTCTACACATTATTTATTTAATTATCACATCGTTTCTATAAAGTCTTGGCCGTACACTATCACACACTGTGGTTCACGCGAGGAGTGTTTCACGCTCCTCCAAAACTTCTTTGGATTCCTTAGCTTCAGAGTCGGCGCGTTTAAATTACTATGCGTCTTCTCGCAGTTGTCCTAATATTCTTTATCAGCTTAGGTGAATCTACTCTTAGAATCCTTAGGCCGTTGTACATACGATCGTTACTTTAGTCGAATGAATTTTTATTCTTTATTTGTTATATATTTTTAATTGATACTTGCTCTTTTATTATTATATATTCTGCGTTTTTATATTTTTGTGCATGCTTTTGGTTTATACATATATGTACACATGTCATTTTCGTCGTCGTCCATTTTTGTCTGACAATTTTGGTTGACTTGTGTTGAGCCTGGGACCTTTTCAATCCCCCACATTCGTTCTCGATCTATAAGACCATCCTTCATATATCGTTCTTTCTCATACCCAATGTCGATCTTTACGATCACACTTTTGGATTTCATCAATCTTTTTCAAGAAATTTTTAATATAGCCTTGTACATTCTTTTCATCTTTATACCGTACCTTTTTCTTGTCCAAACTCACTCATAGCTTTACTTTTTTCAATACAATCGCTCAAAGTAATTATACAACTCACATACAACTAGGTATCAGTTTGAACTATGTTTTGACCTGATTCTTGTCCTGACAAGATACGTAGGCAACCTTCATAAGGGTTCGGTCTTCCATTGTTTCAAAATAATTTCTCCAGGATTTTAAAAACTAGGGCAAATTTTTGAAACAATTCAAATACCCTCTCCAAAGTCCTGTTGACAGCGCAAATCAACAGTTTCCCTCAAATCCAAATCTCTCTGACATCAGTGTCAATATTGGCCTTACATTCAAACCTTCACTCGACTTTGATCCTAGAACATGGGACATAAGTTTCTTTTTCTCTCAAATCATCGTAGATTATGAAATGTGACATTTTGGCCTTCACTTTCAAAATCAAGAGTTCAACACTCTCCCAGTCATTCAATTCTTCCGACAGGGGCGAAGTAATATCAAATATTTGCCATGCTTCTCTTTCTTTGTAATATTTTCAGCGTATTAGAGTAGTGACAAAACTCTGTCTATCTTTTTACATCCGTCATCTTGATTGTCGGATCAAAGTATTTTTAAAGCACATTATCTACAATTGGTTCCTCTCAGCCGCCTGTCACACCATTTTTCAAGAATAACCACCAGTTCATGACAATCATACATATCACACCCATGGATTCATTCTGAATTACGTCCTGACCTGATTCTCATCTTAATTCATCTTGGTGAGATATGTAGGCAATCCTACATAAGGGTTCGGTCTTCCTGCTATTCTAAAATGATTTTCTTAGGATTGCAAACTGGGGCAAATATTTTGAAACAGTCCGATGACGCTCTCAACCCTCAAAAAATAATTAAAAGCGTCAATCAATTCTCTGAAGTCCAAAATTCAAGATTATCAATATCACTCTTACCATAATCTCCATTCGACTTTAGTCTCAAAATCTGAAGACCTAAGTCTCTCTTCAAACCTCTCAAATGTCGTAGGCCATGGAACTACGGTAAATCACTTTCGCTTTCCAAATCTAAGAGTTCAACACAAGTTGACTCATTTTCTTTATAGGCACGCCTATCATAGGATATCAAGCAATAAAAAGAGAGGAGTCGAGTCTAAAGAAGTTAAATAATCTCTGAACTTCACATGAGATAACATCCGACCTCGAACTTTCTGAGGCACCCATATTCAATGGGACAGACAAATCAGGGGAGTTTTTTGACCATGTAATTATATTATTTTTTCTTCATGACTTTCCTACTTTCACTCCTTTCTTATTCCTTTACAGGAGAACCGTCCCCACTTAATCGGGGACGGACACACCAATGAGTGCCCTCGCAAAGCAATCGAGAGGCCACAATATGTCATCTTCAAACAACAATTAGAGACGATCACGATAATGGACGATCTCCATAAACAGTTGGGAAATCACAACAACGATCATCCTCACAAACAGTCGGGAGACACTCTCATCGAGGACATCACCAACACCCGACATACGAGGCATCGCTCCGAGTTTGTCTATATCTTTGCATTATTTTTTATACATATTTTTTATATTCGATAAATATCTTAATTTTTTGCCTTATATTCCTTCTAGAGGTGAATTCTTTCTGCACATACATTTGCTATCGTATCTTTACGAACTACGCGAACCTGATTCTCATCTCGATGAGATACGTAGGCAGCCCTTCTTGGGTTCGGTATTCCTTATTAGAAAAACGAAAAAATGTGTACATACATTTTAGTTCGTATCTTCACGAACTACGCGAACCTGATTCTCATCTCGATGAGATACGTAGGCAGCCCTTCTTGGGTTCGGTATTCCTTATTAGAAAAACAAAAAAAAAATGTGTACATACATTTTAGTTCGTATCTTCATGAACTACGCATACCTGATTCTCATCTCAATGAGATACGTAGGCAGTCCTTCTTGGATTCGGTATTCCTTTACAAAAAAAAAAGGAGTTTTTTTTACTTTACATCTTATACCCTATCCTCTTGAACTACACATACCTGATTCTTGTTTATACAAGATACGTAGGCAACCCTCATAAGGGTTCGGTCTCATTTTTCAAAAAAAAAAAATGACAAAAAAAGGGAAAAAACATCAAGTTTTGACTTGGTTGGTACCAACATAGTTAGAAGTGTGCATGAGAAAGAAACAAATGGTATGATGGAGAGGACCAATTTCGTGGTAAACCATAGATTCTTTTGGTACCTCTTAATCGCACCTTAGTGACACTCAAAAAATTCTCTTGCATGCATCTAAGATAAGAACAAAACCAACCTCATCGTTTCGTGTGCATTGTGTGGCGAGCATTAGATTAATTCATTGCATTGCATTGATGATCTAGAACTTGGCCTAAATGTTTGTTGAGACGAAATCCTGAGTTACACTTGATTTGGGAAAGGATCGTAGGCCTTCTTTGACCCGATTGAGCCTTTCATAACCTACCAAATGACATTATCCCTAGCATTCCCCCTTTGAGCCTGAAGCCTTTTCTTTGAACAACCACATCTCAGCCTATACCTTTCTGAGTGCTTACATGCACTACCCTCTTTTGGCCCGACCTCCCTGAGCGCATTAAAATGTGTAAATTGCGGACAAAGATTCAAGATCAAAGATGCCAAAGGCAGAAGATGCAAAGTCCCAGAGGAATAAAGATGAAAATACGACTTTAAAGAAGGAGTAAAATTCCCCACAAATCAAAACATGGAGAAATCCCCCCAAAAAATATATAATGAAAAACACTCCAACAAATGTGGAGAAATTTCAAAAAAAAAAAAAAAAAAAAAAAAAAAAAAAAAAAAAAAAAAAAAAAAAGAAGAGGAAAGAACTCCAAAAGGGGAAAAAAGACTCCAACAACGAAAAGAAGTCGATACAAATTCAAAGAAAGGGACTACGAAACAAAGAAGACTAAGCGTTCAAATGCAACAAATGTCAAAGCACAAATACAGTGCATGCTCGAGGGAGGATTAGTCACTTTTATCCCAAATAATATCCTACCCATCCCCACGCCTACATTACAAGCTGATAAAAGCCCTACATGATCCTATTTCAAGTGTTCTCACATTAGTGGATACTTACATGAAGGCCAAGCCTATGGTATCACAATTGCATGCATTGAACATCCTTCTGAGTGTGAGTGCACTTCTCAAAATGTCCTAAAAATCAAATACTCAAATGTGTGAAGAATAGGACTTTCTTTTGGTGAGGCACGTGAAACATGAGGAAAGGTATAGTTCAAAATCTTTGTTTGAATCAAGAGGAACAAATCTTGTCGATACTTAGGTACGTCTGAGGTGCCATTTGAAACTATTGGAATTACCCGAAGTTGGTCTCGGTTTAGCTGGGAAAGATGGTGGAATTCTTATGCATAAGACTAATTGTTGCTACCAACTGAAAGTCAAGACATGATTTTCTTTTCAACATTCTTACAACCAAAAAAAAAAAAAAAAAAAAAAAAAAAAAAAAAAAAAAAAAAAAAAAATCAAAAGTTTTCTTCCTTCAAAGGCGCCCACCTTCTAATGCGGGTATTTACAGTTCAGTACTTTTACAGGCGCCCACCTTCTAATGCGGGTATTTACATCTCAGTACTTTTACAGGCGCCCACCTTCTAATGCGGGTATTTACATTCAAGTACATTTTAAAGGCGCCCATCTCCTAATGCGGGTATTCATTCAAAGCTCCGGCACACAAACCGGAGCATGCATTGAGATCTTGGCACACAACCCAAGATTTCATTTCATTCAAAGCTCCGGCATACAAACCGGAGCATGCATCAGGATCTTGGCACACCACCCAAGATTCCATTTCATTCAAAGCTCCGGCACACAAACCGGAGCATGCATCGGGATCTTGGCACACAACCCAAGATTCCATTCAAAGCTCCGGCACATAAACCGGAGCATGCATCAGAATCTTGGCACACAACCCAAGATTCCATTCAAAGCTCCGGCACACAAACCGGAGCATGCATCAGAATCTTGGCACACAATCCAAGATTCCATTTCATTAAAGCTCCGGCACACAAACCGGAGCATGCATCGGGATCTTGGCACACAACCCAAGATTCCATTTCATTAACGCTCCGGCACACAAATCGGAGCATGCATCAGAATATTGGCACACAACCCAAGATTCCATTTCATTAAAGCTCCGGCACACAAACCGGAGCATGCATCAGAATCTTGGCACACAACCCAAGATTCTATTTTATTCAAAGCTCCGGCACACAAACCGGAGCATGCATCATAATCTTTCTTTTTTCTAGCAAGTACACAATCTTGCATCCCCAGCGTCTCACAGCTCGACATTGGGGCAATTTTGAAAGAGACATTGGGAATATGTAAATGCTTCTGTTTCCAAATAGTCTTTTCCTTTAATTATTTTTCCCAGGGTCGTCCACCCCGAACAATAGGACAAGAGGTAATTTGCCTCAACTTTTGAACTACACCTGGCCTGATCTTCGTGTAATTCGAGGTATGTAGGCAACTCTAAATCAGAGTCCGGCCATATTTTTATCATAATTCTTTATCGAGCAAAATTGGCTTCATGTCAACGTTTTCGCCCAAAGATTCTTACATCATCTTTAGTTGAAAAGGGGCAAACTGTTGACACCCAATTTTGGCTCTTCGTGCTTAAAATTAACGTCTTCAGGTTTCCTGATCGTTAAAGAGCACAAAATACATTTTTTACACATTTTTCATGAAATATAATAATTTATTGATAATCATCCTTATTTTAGGAGTTTTATCAATTTATTGATAATTATTCTTAATTTCATAAATATTAGGATTCTTATCAATTTATTGGGACATTTTTACTGTCTTACAATTTATTGATAATTATCCTTTATTTTGTGAATATTAGGATTTTTTATCAATTTATAATCATTATACAATTTTGATAATCACAATATTTTTTACAGTCACCTACACACGTACACAATACAAATACTACAATTTCAATTATTTAAAACACATTACATTTTATTTTATCTTTTTATCACATACCAATGCACACATTTTTTGTACATTATTTATATTCTCTAATACATTCCGCAAGCACAAGAGGTCGGAGCAATTAATTCTAATACGCAGAGCAACGATTCAGTCAAGTCAAGGTCTTGTCACCTTTTTAAAAAGATGACATTTGATGTGACTAAATGCGGCTATCGTCCTCTAGTTAATAACCTTGTGCATTGGTTAATAAGTTAGGTCAAGTCAAGGTCTTGTCACCTTTAATAAAGGTGACATTTGACATGACTGAATAGGGCTATCGTCCATCAGTTAATAAACTTTATACATTGGTTAATAGAGTAAATAATCTATCGGATAATAACTAAAAAATAAAAGGATTAGTCTTTTATTTTTTGGACAAAGGGGGGTTTAATTTTGTATTATAAAAGAGGAGGGGGTTAGTCTTTTATTTTGGGGGACAAAATATACACAAACACACATTTACACACTACACACACACACCTATTCTACACACTACACTACACTCACACACGTTTTTATACACACACACCCCCATCAGATATCTCCCTCTTCCTCTTATCTCTCCCCTCATCTCTCTCTCCTCATTTTTTTCTCTCCCACACACCCGCTCCCTCTTGCTCTCGCTGCCGCCGCCGGAATTGATCACCGGCGGCCGGAGACGATGAGCCACTACCACGGCCAACACCTCCCCCTTTTCCTCCCACGACCCCTGGAAACTCCGGCGAACTCACGACGCCGGAGCACTCCACCACCACCAACGCCCATGCTCTCTCTCTCCCCGCTCTCCCCTTTCTGTCGCCGCCTCGCCAGAGGTGATGACCGGCGAGCCAACACCCCGTAGCCACCACCACCTCATCGACGTTCCTCTCTTTCTCTCCCTTTCCCCTTTCGTTTTACCACTGTTGCCTAAAAAGGCTCAGATCTGGCCAAAAAGTAATTCTGGGTGGCTGCTCCGGTTCTCACCGTCGAAGTAGTCGCCGGTCTCGTTATCACTGAGTGTTAGTGGTTCTCTTTCTTTCTGTTAAGTGCAGATCTATTTTTGCCGGAGAAATGCTTCTCCGGCGAGCTCCATTGTTGTTGCTTTGCTCATGACTATTTGGACAATTTGTGGTTTCTTTCTGATTTTAGTGTTGCTTTTTTTTTGTTTGCCTCTATTTGCTCATACTTACTGCTCTGGTTTTTTTATCCGGACTATTTTGGCTAATTTTGTGTCAATTTGCACCCAAAAAATTTACTCCGGAGATGGTTTTTTTTTCTCGGTACTGTTTAGCCGATTTTGGGCTGTTTGGACGATTTTGTCCTTGCTCTTTACTATTTTTGATATTACACTGATATCGAACAAATACTACACTGCATTGGCCAATGAAAAAACTCCCGTCGATTTTTGAGGCCTCCACAATATAAAAGACGGATACATATATATATGCGTAGCGGAAAAAAAAAAAATTTTGGGCGATGACGAAATCTTGTTATTACAAGACGAAATAAAAAGTTTTATGATCCGCATCTTGGCGAGGTGATCTCGGGTGGCCAACCGATGCTTCGCAGCCATGGCGTATCTAAAACTTAATACAACTACATATCTGAGCCCACACTATAATAAATTATTTTTATGTTTACATACATATATGTATTTCTTTAACTGATATTGATAAATATTTATTTGTTATTAATATTTTACTAAGTGTTTATACAGGTACGTGAGGATGCTTCCGAAGACGATAATTAAAAGGAGTTTGAAGATCTCCCCAAAATTCATTGCTTTATTTATATCCTTGTAACTCTTGTAATTGTACAAAAACTAAAATATAGTGAAAACTTTACTTTGGTGTCGGGTGGGAGTGTCCCTTTATTTACTTATCTATTTTACGCGCTTAGGCAAAACTTTAAGTCGTAAATACTTTTATAAACAAATTAATTTAACTTAGATACTTAAGTTAATTAATTCATATTTTTTACGTTACGCAAACATTAGGACGTCTTTTCCTTTCTTTTCCTTCTAATTAGTTTATTTAAACTTTACAAATAATCTTTTACACATTCTTTTTTTAAAAACACTTTTAAACTAATATTCCTTTCTCATTCTTAAACTCATTTTTTCTTGCAAAAGTGAAACAATATTTACATAATGAAAAACGCAAGTCAATCGATGTAATTATTGTACAATCTTTTCAATGCATTTCTTTTTACATTCTTTACTCAATGTATTTAAACATACATTACTTACACATTTTCTTTATATATATTTCGTAATAGTATCTATTTATATTAATATATTTACATACTTTTCATATTAACAATATACATTCTTTTACACTCTTTTTTATACTTTCTTACATATAAATTTTCATACATACTAAATTTTCTCATACCTATAAAAAATACATTTTTCATACTCTTAGGTACATATTTTAAAATTATCCTTTGAACTCGTATATACATATTTATTATTGTTCATATTTATACTTTTCAAAAAAAATATATCTTTTACCTCCCCTCTCTTTAAAAATTAAGTTTAGTCGGGTACCACATTTGTGGATTTCGAAGGATGCCTAACACCTTCCCTTCGGAATAACTTGAACCCTTACCTAGAATCTCAAATGGTTTTCGCAGATTAAAATGCGAGTCATACATATCAATAATCAAAAAATAGGTTTCCTTATTTTCCTTAAAAATTAGATGGCGACTCTGTACATAATTAAATTCTTTCAGAGTCCATAAGTTGTGCTTTATCTAACCTTGGTAAAAATAGGGCATGACACCAGTTTCTATCATTTCTGACCATGGTACTCAGTTTACTTCGTATTTCTAGAGGTCTATTCATAGGGAGTTGGATACCAAGGTTGATCTTAGCACTGCTTTTTTATCCGCAGACTGATGGTAAGTCAAAGTGTACTATTCAGGTTCTAGAGGATATATTATGTGCCTGTGTTATTAATTTCGGGGGTCTGTGGGACCAGTTCTTAGCCTTGGCAGAGTTTGCATATAATAGTTACCATTCTTGTATTCAGATGGCTCTGTTCGAGGCTTTGTATGGTAGGTGGTGTAGATCTCTGATGGGTTGGTTTGATGCCTTCGAGGTTAGAACGTGGGGTACTAACTTGCTTTCTAATTCTATGGACAAGGTTTGGGTTATTCAGGAGAGACTTTGAACTACCAAGAGTAGGCAGAATAGTTATACTGACCGAAGGGTTTGAGACTTAGAGTTTATGATTGGTGACCGTGTGTTTCTTCGAATGTCATCCATAAAGGGTGTGATAAGGTTTGGGAGGAAGGGTAAACTCAGTCCTAGGTTTATTAGGCTATTTGAGATTCTTCATCGTATTGGGGAGGTTGCTTATGAGTTGGTCTTATCTCCTGCTCTTTTCGGTGTTCATCCAGCTTTCCATGTTTCTATGTTGTGGCTGTACATTTCGGATGAGTTTCACGTGCTTCAGTGGGATTCTGTTCAGTTGGATGAGTCTCTGGCTTTTGAGGAGGAGCCTGTGGCTATCTTAGATAGGCAGGTTAGTAAGTCAAGGTCTACGGAGATCCCATCAGTTAAGCTTCAGTGGCAGTATCATCCTATCGAGGAGGCTACTTGGGAGATTGAGGTCGACATGTGGACCAGCTATCCTCAACTTTTTGAGCCTTTAGGTACCTTCCTTTCTCTAACATTTGAGGACAAAATTTCTTTCAGTAGTAGATGTTTAATGACCCTATAGGTCATTTTCTTAATTTTCATGCTTTTTCTGCGTTTCAAGCTTTCGCACAGTGGCTATAGGTCATTTATGACTTGCCAAAACTGACGGTTCAGTTCCTGGGCCTTTCATTTGTGTTGTAAGCCCATTTCCCTATTTTGCAACTCTTAAAGCTAGTAGAGTTAACTTTGGTAAACATTCAGAGAAGACGGCCTCGGATGGAAATTCCTTTAGCGCTATTAGCTTTGGAACATTGACTTTGGGCTAGAAGGACCTTTGTTCGGGTCCCGAGGCTTATGGACTTATTTTGTGCTATTGGGTTCCATTTTGGTAAAAGTTGGTTTCTGGGAGTGGGGCCCACTTTTTGTTAAAACAATCTCCGTTAGAATTTTCATTGGTTTCGTTGAGTCTAAAATGTTATTTTTGGTTGAGTAGCATAGTTCATTTGCATCCGCGAGACCTTGAATGAATCCCGAGGGTCCATTCGATGAATTTTTAGCCTTAAAATTCTGCTGGTTTTTGTTGTTGCTTGTGTGTCCGCATTTGCGACCTTTGGTCGCTTTTGTGGATACCGCATTTGTGATAAAAGGTTCACTTTTACAGACACCACTTTTGTGAAGAACCTCTGATTTTGCGAAGGCACGGGTGAATAGTGACCTCCGTTTTGACTGAGGGTGTGTCGCTTTTGCGACGTCCGCTTTTGTGGGAAATCCTCTGCTTTTGCAGAGGTAGTTGAGTTCCTATAAGAATTTCCAACTTCATTTTCTCCTCAAATATTTTGAAAACTCCCATTAGAGTTGAGCTCAAAGGCTGGTTCAAAACTCTTTTTCCACCATAATTATTTTGGTAAGTTCTCTTTGTTTCCCTTCTCCTTTTCCATTGTTTAATTCATGTCAATTCTGTTAATTTTTCCATTAATTCCTTGTTCCTAACTCTTGATCAAAGTGGACTTCGGGGCTCTTTTGGGCCTTGAGACAAGTCCCATTCGCGCTCAAAATTGAGACATGGGTTAATAAACACGCTGCAAACATAATTGTGAAACTTATTTTCCATTTCGTTGGACGGACCCCGAGCGTCATTTTTTGACCTGGTTTCTGGCCTGAATTTCATATAAGTAATATGGATATCATTCTTTTTGTCTGTACACCTGGATTATATTCTTGATAGTGTGGCAATATTCTGAGGTTGTTCGGAAGAGGAAGGCACACGAGTGATAGTTCATGATTGTAGTTCGGCCCCGAGCTAGGTTACGGTTTACATATGTTAGACTTAGCTTAGTTAGATTTTATATAATATGAGTTGCATGAATGTTAGGCTAGGCTTAGGTTAGAAATTAGGCTTAAATCCTCTTTTCCGCTCTTTTTGGCCATTTTCGGGAATGTAGAATAGTGTCACCATGTTTATCCTTAGTTTAGGATCTCATAGTCTGTTGTGGCTAGCCTAGAATCCTTAGAATGATTTAGGGAAGTTTTAGAGGCAGAGTAGGTGTTTTTACTTATTTTTTTGCTTTATTTCCATTTTTGCCCTTTTATTTCTGTATTGGTGTATATGTGAGCCCGAGGCCATAGCGTGGATCGAATGGAGTGCCATGTCAGTTAACTTGTTTGGAGGGTTCTTTACCCTGATTGACTGATATTCTCTTAATATGGAATCATATCTCATTACTGCATTACATGGCTATTGGTTTTGGAAATGAAAGAAATATGGGATTTTTGGTTCAAATTCGAGATTTTACTTAACCACTGATTTTCAAAAGAAAGGAAAGTACCATTGTTATGCTGGTTTGAGGGACATTTTCAGACCCTTTATCTATTTTACTTTCCTATTAATGAGTTCGGGGCACGATTCCGGATGTCCCAAGGAGGACATATCCGGGTTTTACTTTTATGCATATGTTGATGAGCTCGAGGTTCCTTTCGGGCTCGAGGTTCCTTCGGGCACTCGGGGTACAAGATACCGGGTTTTACTTTTCTGCATTGGTCATACTCCAGATCATATCATCTCAGGATGCATCACATTGCATTATCTATGTGTACTTTGAGTCTTTTTACCTGTTTTATCATTATTGTCCTCACCGTCAGATAGGTAGTTCTGTTTTCTGTCGATAACTAGATTTAGGTGGATCCTTGTAGCTAGTTTACTTTCTTGTAGCTTATTATATATATTATCTTTTTGAGCTCGGTCGGCATGTGATGCATATTGGGTATCTGTTATTTTGGTACTCATACTACACTCTGCATCTTTTTCTGATGCAACACCTAGTACGAGCCACCCTCGTTGACCCTCCTGTCATTCGTGGCCAACTGTTGTTCGAATCGCGGTGAGCTCCTGGCATTTTGGAGACCCCCTTTACTGCTTTCCATCTGCATACATGTCTATATTTTTGTATTTTTGGATAGAAAACACCTATTATATAGCTATTCTGTACTTTAGATGCTCTTGTACTGGTGATACCAGGTCCGGGATTTGTTTTGTAGATGTTTTGTCTTCTCGGTCACTTTGGGGCCACCTTTTTGTATATTCATTACTGTTGGTATATATATATATGTTGTTGACCCCTCCCCATCCTTGTATTCTTCCCTCCCATATTTCATTATTTAAGTTGTTTTATTATACTTTCGCATCTTTGGGTTGGCTTGCCTACTTGGGGTTATGTAGACGCCATTGCAGTCCGATTTCGGGTAGTGACATATGTGTTAAAAGAATTCCATAAAGTCACCCACGATAGTCACTCTGGCATTGAGACTCTTGTTCAAAAATTAATCAGAACCGGTTATTATTAGTCAAAAATACAGCAACACACTAAAACAGTCATTCAAAAATACAACAACTGCCAGCGGCACACATTCATGATCTATTGATAAGTAGAGTCTCTGCACCCCTTGATTTCACCATGGTCATTCATGAAGTACAGGATGGATATTGTAGGACCTCTCCTAACAGCGATCATCCAAGTAAAATTTGTATTTTTCTTAACAAACTACTTTTCAAAGTGGGTTGATGCGGGTTATTTCAAATAAAGGGAAAAGGAGGTCATAGAGTTCCTCTGGACTCATATAATATGCTACTTTGTCATACCCAAAGAAATCACATGCAACAACAACTTTCAATTCATCGGAAAAAGATGACCGTTTATAAAAGAAATAGGGATGTGAAGGATAACTTCTACACCCTATCCCCCAAAGCAAACGGTCAGGCAAAATCCACAAACAAAATAATAATTCAAAATCTAAAAAAAAAGCTAGAAGCCGTTAAAGGAATTTGGAGGGGAATCCTTCCCAAAGTGTTGTGGGAATATAGAGTCACGCAAAAATCTAGCATCGGAGAAACACCTTTCTCATTGGTTTACGATATTGCATCCCTCATGCCGATAGAGGTTGGATCTCTAAGCCTCTGTTACCTGGTCTCCAATAATGAAGAGAATGAGGAATCAATGTCCATCAACTTAGACCTAACTGAGGAAAGGCGCGACTTTCCCTTCATCCAAATAAAAGTGCAACAGTAGCAAATGGGAAGATAATACAAATAAAGAGAAAATCTTTGGTACTTTCAAGAAGGTGATGCAATCCTTAGAAGGTTAACCAGAAGCCCAAGAGACCCTAATACGAGAAAAACTCGGCCCTAACTAGGAAGGACCATACAAGGCCACCATAGTAATTGGTAAAGGCTTGTACAAACTAACAAACTAGAAAGGAGATGAACTCCGTAACAACTGGAATAAGAGTCATCTAAAGTGGTACTACTGCTGAGGTATGCATTTAAAGTTATCAATACTAACTAAAACTATAAAACCAAAAGCACGTCAAGAGGCCACATAGGCCTGATCCAAAAACATGTGGTGCACGTTTTTTCCCTTCGACTAGTTTTTCATCCACAAAAGAGGATTTTCTGGTAATTTTTTAAATGAGGCGGCAAAACAAAACATGTAACTATATGAAGGCAGACATGCTTCAGATCAAAGACAACTTATTTAGTGCCTAAATCCTCACAAGTTCGCAATTGAACACTGGGGGACTTCCCAAAGGAGATGATGGTTTAGTAAAACCTTCCAGATATGTAACCAAGGACTGCTCAAGCAGAAAGACAAAGACCTTTGATTTGAAATAGACCCCCAAAATAGTCTAAATACAAGGAATTAGGGACTACATAAGCAAAGAATCCAAGTACCTTCTCTTAGATGTATGGAACAATTTTTTTAAAATAATTGGGTCGATGATCTTCACCTAACATTCGGCGGGCCACCAAAAATTCCATTGTACAAGATAGATCTACAACCAAAGAAATAAAGCCTTCATTTACAAAACTTTATTTTCATTCTCATTCTAGTTGTCATACAATTCAAGAATTCAAAAGTGCTCAAAACATGTCACGACCCAAAACTGGGCCATGATGGCGCCTACATAACCCCCAGTAGGCAAGCCAGCCATGAAATGCGAAAGATAAAATAAAGTAGTTTAGTAAGAAAAGCAAAAGAGAAATATAAAGAAAATAGGGTCGACAGTATAGATACATACCCACTGTAATAAATATACAAAAATGGCCCTAAAGTGACCAAGAAGACAAAACATACACAAGAACCAACCCGGACCTGGTGTCACTGGTACAAGAGCGTCTAAAGTATGGAATAGCTATACAACAGACTCTGTCTATCCAAAATATAAAAATATAGACAGAAAAGTAAAAGGAAAGCAATAAAAGACTCCAAACGTCGAGAGCTCACCACGATCCGAATAGCAGCTAGCCTCGAATGATAAGAGAATCAACGAGGGTGGCTCGTACTAGATATTGCATCAAAAAAAGATGCAGAGTGTAGTATGACTACCAAAACAATGGGTACCCAGTAAGCATCATAGGCCGACCGAGCAATGAAAGATAATATATAATATAAATTATAGGAAAATAAGCTAACTACAGGGATCCACCTAACTCTAGTTATAAAACCAAAATAAGAACTAACCCGGCTAACAGAGAAGAAGGTAACAACCCAAAATGAAATCAAGGCAATAGACAATCTAAGTACACTCAAGTATAATGCAATGCAATGAGGGATGATGTGATGCATAAATGTATAAAAAGTAAAATCCAGAAAAATGCATCGGGCGCCTAAAATTTAACATCGGATGCATCAACATAGCATAGAAAGTAAAACCCAGAATAATGCATCGGGGCACCCGAAATCAATCAACGAACTCATCAACAGAAAAGTAAATGAAGAAAAGGTCCAGGAACATCCCTTGGACCGGTATGAAAGTAGTACTTTTCCTTTCCTTTCAAAAATCAGTAATAAAATCCAAGGTAACTCCCTTTAAAATTCGAAAATCATGATAACCATAGTAAATCTCCAGTTTGAACCAAAAACCTCGAAAATCTTTCTTTTCTGTACCACTTGGTATGCAATGCAATGTGAGCATATAACTTTCCAAATCCAAAGAATATACCACACAAGCAAAGGAAACAGGACAAAACACCCTCAAAATAAGAGAATTTACCTGGAACTCCACCCAATCCGTGCTATAGCCTCGGGCCCACAGTTACACACAATGGTAAAATAAAGCAAAAAGAACAAAAATAACTACGAAAGCAAATAAAAGCATCTACTCTACCTATAAAACCTCCTAAACGCATACTAAGAATTCTAGGCTAGTCATAGCAGCTCTACGAACTCCTAAACTAAGGATAATGATAATAATTCTATTCTATGATCCAAAATGGTAAAATTATACAAAACACAGGATTAAGCCTATTTCTACCCTAAGATTCAACCTAATGTTGAAGTAATTTGTAAGATATAAAATCTAACTAAACTCAGTCTAGGGAAGTAAACTCTAACCTGCCTTGGGGTTGAGCTGCAAACACAAATCGTCATTCGTGTGCCTTTCCATTCCAAATAGCCTCAGAAAGCTTCCACACTATCACAAACACATTCCAGGTGTCAAGACAAGAACCATGACACCCATATTACAATACAGAAAATCGGGCCAAAAATTAGGTTAGAAAAAAACCCTCAAGGCCCGCATAACAAAATAGAAAACAAAATTCACAATTATATCTGCAATGGGTCAAGGAATCCATGCTCAAAAATTGAGCGCAAACATGACTCATTTTGGGGCTCAAAACATCCCCAAAGCCCTACTAGTTCAAGGAGAATTTAAGAGGAAAACCAACGGAATTTAACGAAAATAATGAGAATTAAGTAACAGAAAAGAGAAGAGGGATAGAGGGGGACTTACCATACCAAGAGGGATGAATAATTGAGCTTAGGATCAGAGCTTGGGAGTTTTTCAATAGAGGAAATTCATTTTTGAGGTGAAGGAAAGGAAGTTTGCAGCTTATAAAGCTGCCAGGGGTCCTTCATCACGATCGCAAGGAATCCCACGCGGTCGTGAGGAATGAGTTGGCCAGACCATCACGGTCGCGACAGTCCAGCCACGCGATCGCATAAAACAAATTGTATCGGGTCCCAGGAGACCTTCATCGTGATCACGAGGAGCCACCCTCGTGATCGTGATGGTCAAAGAGCTAGACCATCGCGAATGCGATGGCCACCTCACGGTCACGATGACCCAAATGATCTGCAACAGACAACAGCAACTAGCAAAACTCTAAGGCTAAAAAGTCACCTGATGGACCCTGGGGATTCATTCAGAACCCTATGAACAAAAACCAACCATGCCACCCTACCAGAAATAACATTCTTGACTCAATGGAATCGATGAAACTCCCAACAGAGATCGTTTTAAACAAAAGTGGACCCCATGCACAAAACCACAGAACTCGAACCCAAGGTCCTTCTAGCCTAAAGTCGACATTCCATAGCTAACAACGTTGATGAAATTTTCATCTGAGGCCATCTTCTCCGAATTTTGACCAAAGTCAACCCTACAAGCCAAACTAGTCTGAAAACACAGAAAATAAGACAAAAAACAAACCAAAAACTCCCAGACCCCAACCAAGGGCCCCACTAGACCAAAATCCCCATTCCGGAGCTAACAAAACCATTGAAATTCAATTTTGAGCATGTTTACCAAGAAAGTTAACCAAAGTCAATGATTTCCTAAGTTCAAGTTCTAAAATAGGGAAATGGTCATAATGACCTAATGAATGGCTCAGGCACCGAACCGTCAGTCCCGATAAGTCATAAATGATCTGTAGCCGCTAAGGGAAAGCTCGAAATGAGGAAAAAGTATGAAAAATAAAAAATAACCTGGAGGGTCATTACAACATCCACTACTAAAAAGACTTTCGTCCTCAAAAGTTAAAGAATGATGGTACCTGAAGACTCGAAAAGGCGAGGATAGCGGGTTCATATGTCTGTCTCAATCTTCCAAGTAGCCTCCTCGATAGGATGATGTCGCCATTGAACCTTAACTGATGAAATCTCCTTGGACCTCAACTTCCTAACATGCCTGTCCTAAATAGCAATAGGCTCATCCTCAAAGGCTAAAGACTCATCCAACTAAATCGAATCCCACTGAAGCACGTGAGACTCATCCAGAATATACCGTTGTAGCATGAAACATGAAAAGTTGGGTAGACACTGGAAAGAGCAGGAGGCAAGGCCAACTTATAAGCAACCTCCCCAATCAGACAAAGGATCTCAAACGGCCCAATAAACCTAGGACTGAGCTTTCCCTTCCTCCCGAACCTCATCACGCTCTTCATGGGCGACACCCAAAGGAACACATGGTCACCAACTATGAACTCTAAATCCCAAACTCCACAGTCAGCATAACTCTTTTGCCTACTCTGGGCAGTGCAAAGTATCTCCTGAATGACCCAAACTCTATACATAGAATCACAAAGCAAGTTGGTACCCCACATCCTAAACTTGAAAGCATCAAACCAACCCACCGGAGACCTTCACCACCTACCATAAAAAGCCTCAAACAGAGCCATCTAAATGCTGGAATGGTAACTATTATTAAATGCAAACTCTGCCAAGGCAAAGCACTAGTCCCACTGACCCACGAAAATAATAACACAAGCTCGCAACATACCTCTAGAAACTAAATAGTGCACTCTGACTAACCGTCAGTCTGCGGATAAAAAGCAATGCTAAGCTCAACTCTAGTACCTAACTTTCTCTAAATAGACCACCAAAACCACAAAGTAAACTGAGTACCACATTCAAAAAAGATAGAAACTGGCACACCATGCAAATGGGCGATTTCACAAATGTAGATCTGAGCCAATCTCTCAAAACTGTAGGAAGTCTAAACCGACAGAAAGTGACCAGACTTTGTCAACCTATCCCTAATGACCCAAATAGCATCAAATCTCCCCAAAGTATGTGGAAAATTGACTACGAAATCCATAACTATCTGCGCCCATTTCCACTCTGAAATGGGTAGCCTCTGAGTTAAACCACCTGGTCTCTAGTGCTCAAACTTCACCTATTGATAGTTCAAGCACCTAGATATGAAAGTTGATATATCCCTCTTCATACCACACCACCAGTAGTGCTGCCTCAAGTCACGATACATTTTAGTTGCACCGGGATGAATGGAATGCCTAGAACAAAGATCCTCCTTTAAGATAAATCTAATCAGGTCACCAACTCTAGGAACGCAGATACGAACCTCAATCCTCAGAACACCCTCTGAATCTAAGGTCACCTTTCTAGCCTCACCACTCAAAACCTTATCACGAATGATCCTTAACCTCGCATCTTTAAATTATTATGCCCAAATCTACTCAAACAAAGAAGATCTAGCCTCGACACAAGCAAAAATACAGACCAGCTCAAAAATATCAAGTCTAACCAACCTGTTAGCCAAAGACTAGATCTCCTAAGCTAAAGGTCACTCATATATTGCTAAGAAAGCCAAGCTACCCATACTCACTTCCTTCCGGCTCAAGGCATATGCTACCACATTTGCCTTGCCTGAATGATAAATAATAGAGATGTCATAGTCCTTTAGTAACTCCAACCACCTACGCTACCTCAAATTTAGATCCTTCTGGTTGAAAATGTACTGAAGACTATGATGGTTGGTGAAGATCTCACAATGCATGCCATACAGATGGTGCCTCAAAATTTGCAATGCGAAGACTACCGCTGCTAAATCCAAGTCATGAGTGGGGTAGTTCCTTTTGTGAACCTGTAGCTATCTGGAAGCATAAACAATAACTCAGCATGTTGCATTAACACACAACCCAAACCAACACCAAAAGTATCATAATACACTGTAAACCCCTTACCTTCGATAGGAAGAGTATGAATTAAAGCTGAAGTCAATAAGGCCTTGAGTTTCAGAAAGCTCGCCTGGCACTCATCTCACCACTGGAAGGGAACATTCTTCTGAGTCAATCTAGTCAACAAAGCTGCTATAGAAGAAAACCCCTCCACAAATCCTCTATAGTTACATGCCAACCCGATGAAACTACAAACCTCGATAGGAGAAGTAGGCCTAGCCCAATCACGAACTGCTGCAATCTTCACGGGATCTACCATAATCCCATCCTTAGACATCACGTGCCCCAAGAATGCCATTGACTCAAGCCAAAACGCACAATTAGTCAATTTGGCATATAACTGATGGTCCTGCAAGGTCTGAATTACAACTCTCGAATGTTGCTCATGCTCTTATCTACTCCTCGAATATATCAAAATTTCATTGATAAACACAATCATGAAGGAATTCAAGTAAGCACTGAACACATAGTTCATCAACTCCACAAATGCTACTGGGGTATTAGTCAACCCAAAATACATGACTAGGAACTCAAAATGGTCATATCGAGTCCTAAATGCAGTCTTTGGGATATCCGCAGCCCTAATCCTCAACTGGTGATAACAGTACCCTAATTCTATCTTAGAGAACACCACTGCACCCTATAGCTGGTCAAACAAATCATCAATACGCGGTATCAGATATTTATTCTTAATTGTCACCTTATTCAACCGCTTATAGTAGATACACATACGTATGGACCCGTTCTTTTTCTTCACAAACAGAACCAGAGCACTCCACGGAGATACACTAGGCCTGATGAACCCTCTACTTAATAGACCCTAGAGTTGATCCTTAAGCTCCCTGAACTCAGCTGGTGCCATCCGATATGGCATAATAGAAATGGGCCGAGTGCCTAGCTCAACATCAATACCGAAGTCAATGTCACAATCAGAAGGAAGACCTAGAAGATCAAAAGGAAACACATCCTAATACTTGTAAACCACATGAACTGACTCAAGTGAAGGTGTGGTAGCCTTAGTATCACAGACGTAGGCAAGATAGGCTAAGCACCCCTTCCCAACCAATCACTGGGCGCTCAGGAAAGATATAACTCCCCTCTGCATATGGCTATCAACACCCTTCCATACTATAGGAGTGATACCAGGCATCCGTAGTGTAATGGTTTAGCTAAGCAATCCAAGATCGCATGGTAAGAAGACAACCAATCGATGCCTAAGATCACGTTGAAATCAATCCTATCAAGCACAATCAGGTCTACCCATGTGTCATACCCCAAGATAGTCACCATACAAGCCCGATACACCTGATCCACTACTAAGGAATCTCCTACTGGGTAGCTACACGCATAGGTGCATGCAAAGACACCCAAAGACTCCAGACGAGTAGCATAATAAGCAGTAACATAAGAGAATGTAGACCCCAGATCAAACAAGGAAGAAACAGATTGATGACAAATAGAGATCCTATATGTGATGATAGCATCTAAAGCCTCAGCCTCTATTTGGCCCAAAACTGCATACATATGGCCCCGACCACTATGACCACCTGATCTACCAGACTGAGAACCACCTCTAGCACCCTGTGGACCACCCCTACTACCCTATGCACCATCTCTGGATAGAGGTTCTGGAGCCCTGGGGGCCTGAACCATCTGATCATATGGTCTATGGTGCTGCACTAATGGACACTCTCTAGCAAAGTGTCCTATCTCGCCATACTCAAAACAACCCCATCCAAACATACTCCACTATGAAGTCCCGTCTAAATCAGAATGACTACCACGACCTATGGAACCTGAATAAGCACCTTGTGAAGCTGGAATACTACTCTGGCTACTCTGACCCTCAGCAATCTATAATGCTGCATGAACAAGCCATCTCGGCTGGAAACGTTGTTGGTGCTCACCCCTACCAAAGTAGCCTCTACCACGTGCCTGTGAACTATTGAAACTGCCCTGATGGCGGGGCCTCTTATTGTTGCCCCCTTGGGCCTCATGAAGTATGCCCTTAATAGTGTGGGCATGGTCTACTACTTCCAAAAAGGAATGTCCTGATGCTATCATACCCTCTCATGCTTTGTGGGCAGAATAATAATAGTGTGCCTATCCAACTAATGGAAGCAAACCTCATACTCAGAAATACACATAGAGACCTACTCTAACCCAGAGAACTAATCCATCAACCTCTATCTCAAGCTACACGGTACGTACTTCTCTAGAAAAGTTGTGGAGAACTGTGGCCAAGTAAGCGTAGGTGACTCCGCTGGCCTGCAAGCTAAATACGACCTCCACCATTGTTTTATTGGACCATCCAGCTGAAACACAGTGTAATTCGCTCCATACGACTCAACCAACCCTAAATTATGCAATCTCTCCTAGCAACTAGTAAGAAACTCATGTGCATCCTCTCTAAGAGCACCTAAAAACCTCGGAGGACCCAATCTCAGAAACCTACCATGCATCTTCTGCTCCTCAGAAGACATAATGGGCCCGACTGGAATAGGTGGAACAACTGTAGGGACTGACAATACTTCTAATCAGGGAGCCGCAATAGTAGGTTGCACTCCTAAACCTTGTGCCACTGCGTGGGCTAAAGTCTGAGCCTCGTCTCTGACCTAAGAACTAATTGGAGTACTGAGCAAAGCTGCTGGTGGAGTCATACCCTCAAGGAACCAAAGTAAGCAAACCAAAGTGTCATGTAGCACTTGAGTAGCCATAAAACTTGATGGTTGTTGGGCTGGCCTCACACTCTCTGGCTCATACTTTACCTCTTCAACCATAATATCAGGCTCAGGTGACGGTAACCTAGTCTGGGAATGAGTTGGTACTGAAGCCCATCCCCTACCCCGACCTCTGGGTCGACCTCTACCCCATCCCCTAGCTGGGGCTCTAACTGTAGGTGCGGGGTTCTCATCCTCACCGGCCATTGATCTCATCTGAACCATCTGAGAAAGAGTGAAACAAAAGATACTTAAAGATTGATAAAGTAAGGGATGCACGATAAGGAATAAAACAAGCTGTAATCTTGCCTAGAAATGTCCTATAACCTCTCACAGATAGGAGACGGACGTTGTCGTATCGATCCACGAGACTCTACCAGTACACATTGCTCTTGTACTGGCAAGATCGGTGAACCTAGAGCTCTAATACCACTCTGTCATGACCCAAAACTGGGTCATGATGGCGCCTACATAACCCCCCAGTAGGCAAGCCAACCATGGAATGCGGAAGATAAAATAAAGCAGTTTAGTAAGGAAAGTGGAAGAGAAATATAAAGAAAATAGGGTCAATAGTATAGATACATACCCACTGTAATAAATATACAAAAATATCCCTAAAGTAACTAAGAAGACAAAACATACACAAGAACCAACCCAGACCTAGTTTCACCGGGACAAGGGTGTCTAAAATATGGAGTAGCTATACAACAGATTTTGTCTATCCAAAATACAAAAATATAGAAAAACAAGTAGCAGGAAAGCACTAAAAGACTCTAAACGCTGGGAGCTCACCATAATCCGAATAGCAGCTGGCGTCAAACGATAGGAGGATCAACAAGGGTAGCTTGTACTAGGTACTGCATCAAAAAAAGATGTAGGGTGTAGTATGAGTACCAAAATAATGGGCAAAGATAACATATAATATAAATTATAGGAAAGTAATCTAACTACATAGATCCACCTAACTCTAGTTATAAAATCAAAAACAGAACTAACCGGGCTAACAGAGAAGAAGGTAACAACCCAAAATGAAATCAAGGCAACAGACAATCCAAGTAAACTCAAGCATAACGCAATGCAATGAGGGATGATATGATGCATAAATGTATAAAAAGTAAAACCCGAAATAACGTATCGGGCACCCAGAATTTAACATCAGACTCATTAACATATGCATAGAAAGTAAAACCCAGAATAACGCATCAGGGCACCCAAAATCAATCATTGGACTCATAAACAAAAAAGTAAATGGAGAAAAGGTTCGGGAACGTCCCTTGGACCAGCATGAATTTAGTACTTTTCCTTTCCTATCCAAAATCATTAATAAAAACCAAGATACCTCCCTTTAAAATCCGAAAACCATGATAACCATAGTAAATCTCCAGTTTGAACCAAAAACCTCAAAAATCCTTCTTTTTTGTACCACTTGGTATGCAATGCAGTATGAGAATATAACTTTCCAAATCCAAAGAATATACCACACAAGCAAGGCAAACAGGGTAAAACACCCTCAAAATAAGAGAACTGACTTAGAACTCCATCCAATTCGTGTTATAGACTTGGGCCCATAGTTATACACGATGGTAAAATAAAGAAGAAAGAATGAAAATAACTACGAAAACAACTAAAATCATCTAATCTACCTATAAAACCTCGTAAAATCATACTAAGGATTCTAGGCTAGTCACAGTAGCTCTACGAACTCCTAAACTAAGGATAACAACAATAATTATATTATATGATTTGAAATGGCCAAATTACACAAAACACAGGATTTAAGCCTATTTGTAACATCCTATACTTTAGACCAACATTTAAAACCCAGAACTCAGAAAAACTCAGCAAAACATCATTTGTCAGACAAGCCCCACAGGCGTTGTGGGCATGATGTCCTATCAAGGTCCCTATGGGAAGAGCCCAGAGGCTCTGTGAGTCTATCTCAGCCATACAAGGATCCCCATGGGTGTCTAAGGTCCGATGAGCCGTGGGAAGCCCATGGAAAACTGCCAGTGCCCCATCCCAGCCTCCTTTGTCCTGACGGCAATCACTACAGTTGTCGTGGATGCGATGGGCCATGGGAGCCATTTTGAACTATTTTCTAGAGGACCAGCCTAGTCTACCCTATTCCAATGCCCTGGCCAATGGGTCATCTCAGGTTCGACGCCCGTCAGGCGGCCAATTTTGAAAGAAAATCTATAATTTTTGTTTTAAGTTGGGGGCATTCCGGTCTTTTCCCAATTTATTTAACTCTAATCCTAAGTTTTTTGGGGAGTAATTAAAGGATTTTTACTCTTTTTCCCCCACTATTCCTAAACCAAATCAACACTTAGCAAGTTCTACAAGAAAAGATGTGTTTCCTCTCAAGAACAAGCAGGAGGGTTTTCTTAAAGTTTAGCCCCAAATCCAAAGGTTTAACCGTAGAATCTTCTTCCAGGTATCTGAGATTTCATCATTGGGTTCCTTCCACCCATTGAGTCCCTAGATTCAGTTCAGTTCTTTAATTCTCCATGAGTTATTCAGACATAGGGTTCATAAGTCTTAGGGAATCATTGCAATTTAGATTCTATTGCTTGTGTGATAATAATTACATATTTTTTGGGGAATTAGCATAGTCACATGTACAAAATTCGGTAACCCTAGCTTGTGTAAAATTCAATATTTGTAATTTATACTTGCTAGGCAGATAATTTAGACAATCATTCTTCAGAATTAGGATGCCATCAGTTTCAGTATATGTATGTTGCATTCTCAGAATGATTATCAGTATTTAAGCTATCCATTATTTCAGATTGCATTTAATTGCTTATGTATTCAGTTGGGAGTAGGCTTAGGATCGAATGGACGAAGGGATAAAGGCTCACCCACCAGTTTAGGCTGAGACCTTTGGTAGCAGTCCCAGAACTACGGCGCCACCGTAGGTTCTAAATGGGTCACCCATCAGATTAGGCTTGACACCCTTGTCCCTTGAGGAAACCCGTTTAGTAGATCCTTATCGGATTTGTTTGTACCCTTGGCAAGGTATGAACACCCTCCCATCCAGGGTTACAGGTTTACTCCACAATTAGCTCAGCTTGGGGTATGTTGGTTAATAGTAGCTCCCATAGTCAGACTCATATTGCATTGGCCTCGTATTCAGTTATTCAGTTCAGCATGTTAGTTACTTAGTCATTGCATTCAGTCTACCTTTCAGATAATGCTTCAGTATGTATTTCCATTTTTAGTATTCATGTTTCACCGATTTGCATATATCTTGCATGCTTAGTATATTTGAAGTACTGATGCATACTTTTGTGCTACATCATGTCATGATGTAGATTCAGGCATTTAGCATCCAGACCGTGCTTAGCTCGACTTCCCGTCCTTTCTCAGCAGCTTCAGTGGTGAGTCCTCAAAGTTCGGGGACGATAGATATGCTTTCAATTTAGTCTTATATTTTAGTTTTCAGACTTATAGAGTTAGCTAGTGGCTTGTCCCAGCAACTCATATCAGTTAGAGGCTTTCATACATAGACTAGAATCAGCTCTTGAGTATATTCAGTCATGTTTGGGTTTCTTTTCTAACTCTTATATTATGAATCATATAAGTTTTCCGCACAACTTAAATTTATCAAACATTATCTAGAAATGTCAGACCCGGGTTAGCTTGGGGTCACTTGTGACATTAAGCATCGTGTTACCTCCGGAGGGGAGCCTCAGGGCATGACAAATTTGGTATCAGAGCATAAGGTTCAAGTGTCCTAGGGTGTCTAAAAGATAGATCAAATAGAGTCTTCTTCATGGGTGTAACGCGTGCCACACTTATGAGGGAGAAGTTATGAGATGTCATTAGGAAAAACTTCACTTCATTCTATTCCATCTCATTCTATAGAGTGTGAACTCTACTTAATCTCCGTCTAACTCGTGCTCTACGTATTTCAGAAAATTCCTCCTAAAAGAGCCAATGCAAGGAATCAGTCGGTACCAGCTGCCTCGGTAGACCCTCTGAATGAGCAAGTTACCCATGCTGAATTCAAGGCTGCATTCTAAGTTCTTGCTCAGGCCATGACCGTTCAGGTCAACCAGATGGCTATGGCACCAGCTCTACCTCAGACCAACTCTTCTGCAGCTAGAATCTGAGACTTCACTACCTCCAGAATTTCATGGGTCTAAGTCTGAAGAGGATCCACAAGAATTTCTAGAAGACATTCAGAAGATGACAGAGATTATGGGTATCACTCCAGTCGAGAGTGCAGACTTAACCTATACCAGCTGAAAGGAGTGGCTTATACTTGGTTTTAATAGTGGAAAGAGTCGCGTTGTGCTTATACAAGTCCAGTGGACTGGAATCACTTTAAGACTGCATTTTTGGATAGGTTTTTCCCACTTGAGCTCAGGGAAGCCAAGGTCCAAGAGTTCATCAACTTAAAGCAGAATGATATGAGTGTGAAGGAGTATGCACTCAAGTTTACTCAGTTGTCTAAGTATGCTCCGGCGATAGTAGCTGAATCCAGAGCCCGTATGAGTAAGTTCATATATGGTATGTCTGATGATGTGGTCATGGAGTGAAATATTGCTATACTGTTAAAGGAGATGGATATCTCCAGGTTGGTTACTTATGCTCAGCAGATCGAAGAGGAGAAAATCAAAGAGAGGGGAGGAGACCAGTAAGAGAGCTAGGGCAAGTGACTTTAATTACTCTCAGCATAGGTCAGATGGTGGCAACCTCTCTCAGTTCCATTAGAAATCTTCAGCTCTAGCCCCATCTTCTACTAGTGCTCCAGTGCCTAAGTCCAGGCAGGATAGGTGGGATAGGGCGCCAGGCTCTAAGTCCCAAGGTACAGTTACTAGCGGATGCACTCATCCAGTTTATAGGAAGTGTGGTAAGAACCACTAAGGTGAGTGCATGGCAGGAAGTGGTAATTGTTTTGGGTGTGGTAATCCAGGCCACAAATAAAAGAGCACCCAGTAAATTCTCAGAAGGGTGGGGATACTCGTTCGTAGAATCAGGCCAGTTCTACAGCAGCTCCAGGAGGTCACCTCACTTAGCAGGATTGCTCGTCTGGTACAGGTAGTGGTCAGCACCAAAATAGGTTGTATGCCCTTCAGACTCGACAGGACCAGGAGGATTCTCCTAATGTGGTCATGGGTATGTTGCAAGCCTTCTATTTGCATGTTAATGCATTGTTAGACCCAGGGGCTACACTTTCTTTTGTAATAGTAGTAAATTTTGGTGTCAGTCCAGAAATCCTCTTAGAACCCTTCTCAGTCTCTACTCCATTTGGTGACCCAGTTATAGCTAGACGGGTATATAGAGATTGCCCTATCACAGTTTCCAAGAGAGTCACCTCAGCCGATCTTGTAGAGTTAGAAATGACTGACTTCAACATTATTCTAGGCATAGATTGGCTACATTGATGTTATGCCTCAGTCGATTGCATAACTAGTATTATTCAGTTTCAGTTTCCAAATGAGCCAGTCTTAGAGTAGAAGGGTAGTACCTCAGTGCCAGTAGGTCGATTCATCGCTTACCATAAGGCCAGAAAAATAATTTCCAAAGGGTATAGCTATCATCTTGTTTGGGTTAAGGATTTGAACTCTAAAATCCCAACTCTTGGGTCAGTCCCAGTGGTGAATGAATTCCCAGAGGTATTTCTAGAAGATCTTCCCAGAGTTCCTCCCGAAAGGGAAATCGACTTCAGAATAGATCTTCTTCCAGATACCCAACCTATTTTGATTCCTCCTTACTGAATGGCTCCAGCTGAGCTTAAGGAATTGAAAAAATAGTTGAAAGACCTTCTAAATAAGGGCTTCATCATACCCAGCATCTCTCCATGGGGTTCTCCAGTGCTTTTCGTGCGTAAGAAAGATGGTTCTCTCAGGATGTGCATCGACTAATGTTAATTGAACAAAGTCACAATCAAGAATAAATATCCCATTCCCAGGATTGATGACTTGTTCGACCAGCTTGAGGGTGCTAGTTTCTTCATTAAGATAGACCTCAGATCTGGTTATCATCAGCTCAAAGTTAGAGATAGTGAGATTCCAAAGATAGCCTTCAGGACTCGGTATGGTCACTAAGAATTTGTAGTTATGTCATTTGGACTAACGAATGCTCCTGCAATTTTCATGGATTTGATGAACAGAGTGTTCGAGCAGTACACAGACTTGTTCATCATTGTCTTTATCGATGATATACTAATATATTCTCAAAGTGAGGAAGAGCATGCAGACTATTTGAGAGTGGTGTTGCCGACTCTCAAAGATCGCCAGTTATTTGCCAAGTTTAGTAAGTGTTAATTTTGGTTGAAGTCAGTTGCCTTTCTTGGTCATGTGGTGTCTAGTGAGGGCATCCAAGTTGATTCTCAAAAAATTGAGGCAGTGAAAAACTAGCCCAGACCCACCTCTCCGATAGACATCAGAAGTTTCTTGGGTTTGGCTGGTTATTACCGGAGGTTTGTTGAGGGATTTTCCTCCATAGCTGCCCCATTGACCAAGTTGACACATAAAAAGGTTAAGTTTTAGTGGTCAGATGATTATGAGAGGAGTTTCCTAGAGTTGAAGACCAGGTTGACTACAGCTCCCATTTTAACCTTACCAGAGAGTTTAGATGGTTTTGTGGTGTATTGCAATACGTCTAGAGTTGGCTTGGGTTGTGTTCTGATGCACTGTGGTAAGGTCATAGCTTATGCATCCAGACATCTTAAGATTCATGAGAAGAATTACCCAACTCATGACCTTGAGCTTGCAGTAGTTGTTTTCTCCCTAAAGATTTGGAGACAATACTTGTATGGTGTTCACGTAGATGTGTTCATAGACCATAAAAGCCTCCAGTATGTGTTCACACAGAAAGAGTTGAATATTCGTCAGAGAAGGTGGCTAGAATTCCTCAAATATTATGATATGAATATGCTCTACCATCCGGGTAAAGCTAATGTGGTGGCTGACGCCCTCAGTAGACTGTCCATGAGTAGCGTGTCCAATATTGAGGAAGAAAAGAAAGAGTTAGTCAAGGATGTTCATAGGCTTGCTCGCCTAGGAGTTTACCTTATGGATACAACAGATGGTGGTGTGATAGTCCAGAATGGTTCAGAATCTTCTTTGGTAGCGAAAGTGAAAGAGAAACAAGACAATGATCCCATATTGCTTCAGTTGAAAGGTACAGTTCATCAGTAAAGGGTACATGTTTTCTCCCAAGGGGGAGATGGTGTGCTTCATTACCTGGGTCACTTATATGTTCCTAATGTGGATGAGTTGAGATAGCAGATCCTCACAGAAGCCTATAGTTCCCAATATTCCATTCATCCCGATGCCACTAAGATGTACTGTGATCTGCGAGAAGTCTATTGGTGGAACGACATGATGAGGGACATCGCAGATTTTATAGTAAAGTGTCCCAATTGTCAGCAGGTTAAGGACAACATCAGAAACCAGGAGGTGTAACTCAGGATATTAACATTTCTACTTGGAAGTGGGAAGTGATCAACATGGATTTCATTACGGGTTTACCCCATACACATAGACAGCACGACTCCATTTGGGTGATTGTGGACAGGATGACCAAATCAGCCCATTTCCTTGAAGTCAAGACTACAGATTCAGCAGAGGATTATGCAAGACTCTACGTTAGTGAGATAGTCAGGTTGCATGGGGTTCCCTTGTCTATCATCTCAGATAGGGGTCCTCAGTTTACATCTCATTTCTGGAGATCTTTCCAGAAAGGTCTTGGTACACAGGCGAATCTCAGCACAGTATTTTATCTGCAGATGAATGGTCAGGCAGAGCATACCATTCAGACCTTAGAGGACATGTTGAGAGCTTGCGTGATCAATTTCAAGGGTAGTTGGTATGATCACCTACCTCTCATAGAGTTCGTCTATAATAACAGTTTCCATTCTAGTTTTCAGATGGCCCCATATAAGGCACTTTATGGGCGTAAATATAGGTCACCGGTTGGTTGGTTTGAAGTAGGTGAAGCAGCCTTGATTGGACCATATTCGGTTCATGAGGCCATGGAGAAAGTTTATCTCATTAGAGAAAGGTTAAAGACAGCTCAGAGTCATCAGAAGTCCTACGCAGATGTGAGGAGAAGGGACTTAGAATTTGAGATCAATGATTGGGTCTTCCTGAAAGTGTCATCCATGAACGGTGTAATGAGATTTGTCAAGAAAGGGAAGATCAGTCCCCGATATGTAGGCCCTTACAAGATTCTGGATAGGATTGGTAATGTGGCTTATGAGTTAGAGTTGCTAAAATAATTAGCAGCGGTTCATCTAGTTTTCCATATATCATTGGTGAAGAAGTGTGTTGGTGATCCGACATCGATCGTTCCCTTAAAGAGTGTGGTAGTGAAGGATAGCCTCACCTATGAGTTGGTTCCAGTTGAAATTCTTGACCGTCAGGTTCGTAAGTTGATAATTAAAGAAGTCACTTCGGTGAAAGTTTTATGGAGGAACCAGTCAGTTGAGGGAGCTACTTGGGAAGTAGAAGCAGCTATTATGGCCAAGTATCCGCACCTCTTTCCTTCTGACCCAGTTTCAGCTTGAGGTAATAGTCCCTCTCCAGTCGCTCAGTCTCCTCATATGCATGTCAGTCTCAGGATCATGTTTTCCTAGTTATTCTAGTATTTTCAGCATGTTTTCATGTCCTTAGAGCTCGACTCAGTCAGATATCAGCTTATAGTATTCAGTTTGTAGGGATTGCAGCTCTTTCCCTCCAAAATCAACTAAGTTAGTCTTCATTCGAGGATGAATTATCCCAAGGGGGGGATATTGTAACACCCCAAAATTCAGAACAGCATTTAAAACCCAAAACTTAGAAAAACTCAGCAAAACTTCATCTGTCAGACAAGCCCCACGGCCTGACCCACAAGCATCGTAGGCCCGATAGCCCATCAGAGTCCCCATGGGAAGAGCCCAGAGGCTCTGTGAGTCTATCTCGGAAAGACGGGGGTCCCCACGGGTGTCGGAGCTCCAATGGGCCGTGGGGTAGCCCGTGGAAAACCGTCAGTGCCCTATCCCATCCTTTTTTATCCCGATGGGCGATCACCACGGCCATCATGGATGCGATGGGCTGTGGGAGCCATCGTGGGGATTGTCTAGAGGACCATCCTAGTTTGCCCTATTCTGACGCCCTATCCGATGGGCCATCTCAGGTTTTACGCCCGACGGACGGCCCATTCCGCGAAGGAAAATCTGTAATTTCTATTTTAAGTTGGGGGCATTCCAGTCTTTTTTCAATTCATTTAAATCTGTTCCTAAGTTGTTTTGGGAGTAATTAAAATGGTTTTTTTTCTTTTTCCCTCATTATTCCTAAACCAAATCGACACTTAGCAAGTTTTACAAGAGAATAAGTGTTTCCTCTCAAGAACAAGCAGGAGAGTTTTCTTCAAGTTCAGCCCCAAATCCAAAGGTTCAACTGTAGAATCTTCTTCCAGGTATGTGGGATTTGATCATTGGGTTCCTTCCACCCATTGAGTCCCTAGATTCAATTCAATTCTTCAATTATCCATGAGTTATTCAGACCTAGGGTTCCTAAGTCTTAGGGAATCATTGCAATTCAGATTCTATTGCTTGTGTGATATTAATAACATGTTTCTTGGAGAATTAGCATAGTCATATGTACAGAATTTGGTAACCCTATCTTGTGTAAAATTCAGTAATAGTTATTTATACTTGCTAGGCAGATAATTCAGGCAATCATGCTTCAAAATTAGAATACCATCAGTTTTAGTATATGTATGTTGCATTATCAGAATGATTATCCGTATTTGAGCTATCCAGTAATTTAGCTTTCATTTAATTGCTTATGTATTCAGTTGGGAGTAGACTTAGCACCCAGTGGACGAAGGGATGAAGGCTCACCAGCCAGTTTAGGATGAGACCTTTGGTAGCAGTCCCTGAGTCCCAGAACTACAGCGCCACCGTAGGTTTTAAAGGGGTCACCCATCAGATTAGGCATGACACCCGTGTCCCTTGAGGACACCAGTTTAGTGGATCCACGTCAGATTTGTTTGTACCCTTGGCAAGGTATGACCACCCTCCCATATACGGTTATAGGTTAGCCCCACAGTTAGCTCAGCTTGGGGTATGTCGGTTAATAGTAGCTTCCACAGTCAGACTCATATTCCATTGATCTCGTATTCAGTTCAGCATGCTATTTACTCGTGTTAGTTACTTAGTCATTGCATTCAGTCTACCTTTCAGATCATGCTTCAGTATGTATTTCCATGTTCAGTATTCATGTTTCACAGCTTTGCATATATCCCGCATGCTCAGTACATTCGAAGTACTGACGCATACTTTTTGCTATATCTTATCATGATGTAGGTTCAGGCATTCAGCATCCAGACCACTCTTATCTCGACTTCCTGTCCTTACTCAGCAGCTTCAGTGGTGAGTCCTCATAGTTTAGGGACGATAGATATGCTTTCAATTTAGTCTTATATTTCAGTTTTTAGACTTTTAGAGTTAGTTGGGGGCTTGTCCCAGCAACTCATATCTCATATCAGTTAGAGGCTTTCAGACATAGACTAGAATCAGCTCTTGAGTATTTCAGTTTACTTTCAGACTTATCACATTTTCAGATAAATATATATATATATATATATATATATATATATATAAAATATATATAGTCATGTTTGGGTTTCTTTTCCAACTCTTATATTATGAACCAGATAAGTTTTTTGACAGCTTAAATTTATCAAAAATTATCTAGACATGCCTGACTATGGGATAGATTGAGGTCACTTGTGACACTAAGCACCATGTTACGTTCAGGGGGTAGCCTCGGGGTGTGACACTCTTTCTACCCTAAGATTCAACCTAACATTCAAGTAATTTATAAGATATAAAATCTAACTAAACTCAGTGTACGAACGTAAATTGTAACCTACCTCAGGATCGAACTGCAAACACAAACCGTCACTCGTGTGCCTTCCCTTTCCGAACAGCCTCAAAAATCTGCCACGCTATCACAAACACATTCTTGGTGCCAAGATGAAAAGAATGAAACCCATAGTACTATATGAAAAATTAGGCCATAATTTGGGTCGGAAAATGACCCTCGGGGCCCGTGTAACAAAACAGAAAACAAAATTTACAATTATGTCTGCAATGGGTCAAGAAACCCATGCTCAAAATTTAAGCGTGAACGGGACTTGTTTTGGGCTCAAAATAGCCTCGAAGTCCTACCAGTTCAAGGAGAATTTAAAAGGAAAATCAACAAAATTTAATGAAAACAATGAGAATTAAGTAACGGAAAAGAGAAGAAGGATAGAAGGGGACTAACCAGACCAAGAGGGATGAATAGATGAGCTTAGGATCACACATTGGGAGCTTATCAATGGAGTAAATTCGTTTTTCAGGTGAAGGAAATGAAGTTGGTTGCTTATATAGCTTCCAGGGGTCCTTCATCGTGATCGTGAGAGACCACATACAGTCGTAAGGAATGAACTATCCAGACCATCACGGTCGTGATGTTCCAGCTAAGCAATCACATAAAACAAGCTAGACCAGGTCCCAGCCAGCCTTCATCACGATCACGAGGAGCCACCCTCACGATCGCAATGGTCAAAGAGCTAGACCATCACGAACGCAATGGCCACCTCACAGTTGTTATGAACAAAATGGTTTGCAACAGACAGCAGTAACAAGCAAAACTCTAAGGCTAAAAACTCACCCGATGGACCCTTGGGATTCTTTTAAAACCCCGTGAACACAAACCAACCATGCCACCCTAATAAAAATAACATTTCAGAATCAATGGAATCGATGAAACTCTCAACGGAGATTGTTTTAATAAAAAATAGGGCCCATGCCTGTCACGACCTGATTTCTCGGTCATGATGGCACCTACAACCTCCGAGTAGACGAACCAATTCCCGTAGCCCGTGACAGTTAGTAATGGGCTACTATCTAACAAATAAGCGGAAGAATAGTTTAATAAGCAAAAGTAAGAGAGTAAGATGAGGAGAATAGATAACAGGAGTATATATATACATATGCGGAAACTAAACCAAACCCCAAGACATGGTATCATAGTATAGAGCCAAAACTACATACATGGAGTGCAAACGATCCAAAACAATATATATACAGATGTCTCTGAATGGTAATAGAGTACATGAAGCAAAAGATATACTAAAGCTAAGCTCCGATCGCCAAGAGCTCACCCTCAGTCTGAAGTAATCCCCAACAGATCTCCAAGCATGACTTACAGCGATCTAACAGCGATGGCCCACGCTAGGATCTGCACCCAAAGATGCAGGGGGTAGGGTGAGCACCAAATGCGAAGCATAAGGTACCCAGTAGGTATCATAGGCCGACTGGGCACATATAAGATAAAAGCGTAGTAACAGACAGAATAGAAGCAAGCAGTCACAGAAATCAACGAAAGGTACACAGGAACTAGCCAGAGGGAAATCAACAGAACCACATGTGAGGCCAGTAAGCAGAATATACACACCATAGGCACAGGTGAAAGTAAGAAATAACGCACCTGGGGTCCTTGCAATAACAGTGTATACATAATAAGTTTACGAAATGGACGGTATACCGGTAACCTCAAGTATAAGAAGAGGGGAAGAGTAATGATAGGCATGCTCAGAGACATGAATCAAACTCAACTAATCATATCAATCTCAAATACAGAAACTAACAGTTTAGCAGTAACCAATTTCATACTTAACCGTAACAGGGAACAATTCTACAAGTAAATAGCAAGAGTCTACCTACAGTCCCCCGGCCGCCCATACAACCGAGGAACACAAACAAGTGAAAACAAACCCTCCGGCATTCCATACTACCGGAGCGTATAATCAACAAACAACAAACAAGGGTGGAACCTCAAACAATGAATGATATGATGCATGAAGATCTCAAGTGAAATGGTATCTCTGTATGTACCTCCTCCGGTGCCGATCCGGCCCAGCAGGTAGGTTCCATGGAAGGACACTTCCCGTATACCTCTACTCCATCGTATACCCTTCCTCCGGCACACGTAGTCCACAGCCCCAG